>CAWUFW010000214.1:4705000-5255063 GCA_963921515.1 Calotriton arnoldi | reverse complement strand
CCCTCTACACACACATCTCCGGCTCCTGATGTGTCAGTGGCAAACAGTGCTGCAGACCAAACATCAGCACCCACATGTCAGACAGATGACATAGAGGACGAAGATGCGGGTGATTCCACCTTTGCAGTAAGAAGGAGCCAGTAGCATTCTTCTCCGCCATATGCCCTGTTTCAGCTTGGTTCTGCCCTCTGCATCATGCCCTGTAACAACACCTCCCACTGTCCCCCGAAACACTCTGCGACACTCACCTTGGACCTCGACATGGACTGCCATATTTTGTTTGCTTACCAATGACACAGCAATAAGACTGCAGACTGTACTCTTCCTCCTCCTATGTACTTGTCAATCCCTGAATGACTCTGGCTGGCCCTCCACTGGGCTACAATGTAATGTGGGGTTTGCATGGCCATGTACTGCTCCAGCTCCGACACTCCACCGAATGTGAATAAATCATTCAAAATCACACAGATGTGTCATGTCCATAATCGATCAAGTATGAAAGTATGGATGAATGTAAGGACATTGATTGCCCAAAAAGGTACACCCTGGGAAATGAAAGCAATGCGCATGTCTGACCGTGACACACATAGGAAGTGAGATGACTGGGAATGTGTGCACTAGCTGTGGCCTCATTGCTCTGAAACAACAATCGCGCAATTTCTCACCTTTGCCCCACACAATGTTAGAAATAGGGGTGGGTATGAGATGTCAAAGTCGTTGGCAGGCCTAAAGTAGTGTCCACCATCACATTTGACAACAGAACATCTCTTCGCATACCTACTCACACACAACTGGGTGGACATAGCCTGTAGTGATGGATCACATTGATCCACATGGCAAGAATATGGACACCATACTCACATTGCTGAAGACACGTAAGAGCACAGGTCTATCAGCAACTATCCCAACCACTATGTCTGGCACACAGAGGTGGAGCTGGCAATAGGGACTCACCCCTAAGTGAAATGCGTCAGTCAGTCCCTACCTGTGTACGGACAATGCTCATTGAGGCACACGATTTGTCATTCTAATCAACACTCATCACAGTTGAACACTAGTGAAGTTGCGTAGACTTTATTGGCATGTGCGTGTCAGTACGGGCAAGACAAGGGCCACAACATGCAGAACTATGCATCAGACAATAACAGGCAGCATTCGGACACGGTACAGTTCCACGTGACAGGCGTTGTGCATGGGCCCGGGATGTTCTGCCATTGCGTTGGTGGCTCTCGTAGAACCGGCACTCTTCTGACCTGCGGCAGTTAAGTGGATGATATGCCACAGCTCGGTGCAATGAGTCGTGTGTGTGCAACGTTTGGACGTATGGGTTGTTGTGTACGTAAGTGTCAAGGGCATTCAATGCAAGAGTACCTCGAGCAAGAACTTCTGTGTGTGGGGTGTGGATACGTTGGTCTTTCATTAGCGCTGTGCATAGTGTGGGAGTCGTCATCATCTGATATGGTATCTCTCTCAGGGGGTGCCTGCCGCATGCAAGACCAAGGTCGGAGGTGCAGATGTCCTTCCGCCTTCTGTATTGAGACAAAGGAGCTTTCATCCCTAATGTTAGTCTGACTACTGCTTGCATTCTGGAAGTGTGATGTGGCTTTCGCGCTGCAATTGAGGCTAGGCCTTCGGCTTATGGTGCACCAATGGCGATACACACACAACAGTTGGCATGCATGAGCCAAGAGCCCGAGCGGCCTTGTGCTCCTTGTACAATCCCTTCGTGCGCGGGCGCCCTCCGGGTGCATGCAACATTGTCGATTGCGGGCCGTGTGGCGCAGACACTGCAACAGAGACACACGCATCAGTTGGTTTCCTGTCCAGCCCAGAAATGAACCACGCCCAGAGCCCATGGATAATGATTCACACCCCTACGCTGTACTTGCATACGCCGGCCCAGTCCACCCCTCTTACGTATTAAGGGGGGGACGACAAAGCTACATGTCCAAGGTCTTACCCACTGCCTGTGGTGACATGGTTGCGTCCGCTGTACACAGCACAAGACTCAATCAGACAGGGTCCATGAGTTGTGGTGCACTGAGTTAGTGGCACCTGAAGAGCTGAGCAGGGTATCAAGCTGATGATGGCATCCAAGACAGGTGTGAGCAACTCTGGTAGTCTGGCTGTAAGACTCTTCCGACTCTGGCAGTTGTTGGTTGGAGGTGTTCCTGGCGGTGGTGGCATGTGCAGCCAGCGGTGATGCGTCGTCCGGGCAGGTCAGGACTCGATTTGATGTGTGAGCCCTGGTGGACCGCAGTTGAGGCCGGAGGCAGCGGTCAGCGCAGGGCCACAGACACATGGCGTTGATGACCCCCAGGCCATCGACTCAGAGGCCATCCAATATTCAATCAGACAGGGTCCCGGACTTGAGCTGCACAGAGTTAGTGGCCCTGGATGCATTGCGGCTGGCACAGGCACACCGCCACGGGACGGTGACTTGCGGTGCACTGAGGTAGGGCCACGAGAGCTGAGCGGGTCCTCGTCGATGTCGAAGGTGAATGTCGCGGAGTGTTCCGGTGGACAGTGGAAGGTGTTCTTCCAGGGCATGATGCAGAGGGCAGAACCAAGCAGAAACAGGCAATATGGAGGAGATGAATGCTACAGACTCATGTTTAACACCAAGTCAGTACCAGCCACATGATGATGGAGACAATCCCCAGGCCATTGACTGAGACGCCACCAAAGTTCAACCAGAGAGTGTCCATGAACTTCGTGGCACAGAGTTAGTGGCACCAGAGCTGAAAGGGGACGCAGTCTGCGATGAAGCCTGTACAATAGTATAAACTCTGCCATAAATAAATCAAGACTCAGTTCCAAATGTGTGACCTACTTGACCGCAGTATAGGCCGGAGGCAGCGGTCAGCAGGGGCCCACAGCCACGTGTCGTAGGCTTGCGATGCACAGAGTTAGTGGCACCAGAGCAGTTGTTGGTACTGTTCGATCACCTCCATGACGATGATCCTTTTTTACTCCGGACTGAATTGCGTCTTCCTCTTACTCCTCTCCTTGCGTACAGTGATATGCACTCGGCCATTGAATAATCAAGACTCAGTTCCAACTGTGTGACCTACTGGACCGCGGTGTAGTCCGGAGGCAGCGGTGGAGTACGTCAATGAGAAAGGAGTGCTGGGGGCCTGTGTCGCGGAGGCCGTGATCGTCTGAGGAGGCTGCCACGGTCGCGGGCCTCGGGCTTGGAGCTTGCACCGGCACATGGTGGGCCCTCTTTGACACACGCCGGTGTCGGCAGGTGAGCAGTGAGGCCTGGTTGCGCACGGGCGGCCAAGACGGGTCTGGGGACCAGCGGCCTGGGGTGCAGCAGGCGCACAGGATCGCAGGCACCGCCGCTCACGGCGTCGGCCTCGTGGCGGGCTGAAAGGCGCCGCCCTGGCAGACACATTGGCCATTCCGGAAGAGAACCACGCCCGGCGCTACGTGCTTTTTCTTCACACCCCTACGCTGCCTGGAGTATGCCGGGCCAGCCCACTCCGCTCACGCTTACAGGGGGGGACGTAACAAGCTACATTTCCGCGATCTTCCCCACTGCCTGGGATGACATGGTTGCGTCCACTGTCCTCTACACTCCAGATACCAGCAGTATTTGTCGACATGGACATGTCTGTGGTCTGCATACTGCAGTCTGGCCAGCACATCCACGCCACACTTGGCATTGTGTACATTCTCATTCATGGGTCACTTGCCTCCTTCGCACATTCCCACCTCTCACCACATTCTGCTATTGTGTGGCTGAGGTGCCATGCCGTTCATGGCTTGTGTACATGGCTGGCCCAGGTTACCACAGTATGTGCTGTCGTGTCTGGTAGGTGGGCATGTTGTTTGGCATGTTGTATGTGGGTTTGTAACGTGTGCATTCCCAGAGTCGTGAGTTGCATGACTGTGGAGTTGAGGTGTGTGGTGTGTTCATTTGGTACTTACCAACGAGCAATCCATTCCCATGGGTGCCATCCTGAAAGCGCTGGTTGATGGTGGACTGTCGGAAGATGAAGGAATCATGCACACTGCCTGGGTAGTTGGCGACGACATTGGTGAGGAGTCCCAGGTGGTCCACTATTGCCTGCACATTGGTGGGATGCGTGTGCTTCCTGTTGCTGCAATTGTGTGCAGTGGCGGCAGGGGGCACGAGGAGTACATGTGTGCAGTCGATTGCCCCCAACACGTGCGGGAAGCCAGCTATGGCATAGAAGCCTTGCTTGGTCTCCAGCTGTTCCTGCGCAGTGTGTGGGAAGTAAAGGTGCTGGGGTACCAAGCTGATGATGGCATCCTAGACAGGTGTGAGGAACTTGGATAGAGCTGGCTGTGAGACTCCTCCGACTCTGGCAGTTGTTGGTTGGAAGGTACCAGAGGCCAACAGGTGCAGCACAGTCAGCAGCTTTGTCTGCGGAGGGATGTTGGTTGTCCGCTGTGTTGGTACCGTCAGCCTGTGGGCAATGATGGTCAGGATGCGGAGAATGGTTGTCCTTTTGAGCCTGTAGTGGGCAATGACATCCTCTGGTGTTAAGTCTGTGGGGCTGGTGCGTTTTCTGAAGGTCCGCTGTCTTTGTCTGCGCTGCCTCTGTGGTAGTCCGGGGGGGGTGGCGGGCCTGGGTGTGGTGGCGGTGGGTGTTGTGGCCCTCTTGGGGCTCCGAGCTGCATGATCAGTAGCTCCATGGCATCTGTTGTTCTTCAGGTGTGGCTCTGGTCTGGCCTCCCTTTTGTGGTGCAGGTTGTCGTCCGACTTAACACCAGGTAGGAGCAGGTGTTAAATCCCTGCTGCTAACACGCCTTATCGCCTGTTTTGTGATCTTATTGCCGATCTGGCTGGTCGTAGAGAATATTGCGAAGTGGTGTTTTCGCGGCTTTTTGCACAGGAACGCCTACTCTGCATCTCATTAGCGTTAGTTGCCGGTGTCATCCGTGGCGATGTTTTTTGCGGCTGCTATCGCAGGAAAACTGGCGATATCGGCTGTTGGCACCAGCTTGTGAATGGTGCGATAAATCTATCGCCACTTTGGCTGCGATAAAGTGCCGCTAACTCGGCGATAGGTCCTTGAGAATATGCCCCTAAGAATCCTCATGCATAATTTATGAGGCCAGTATCCATGGGAAAAACCCTACGTACTTATGTGTAGTAATGTAACTGGGTAAAAGGTCAGTCCTCCCAATCAGTTATGTATGTAGTATAGGAGAGAATGTAGGTGAAGGGTTATGATGATACCTATATCGGGGTACCTATATGAAATGTAACAGTTGAATGTACTGGTGGTACTGTCTTGCATGCAATGCATTATGGGTAGGGTGGACTTACCATATCTTCTGCAGGGTGCAGTACCATATGTGGCCAAAAGAGGTCCCCTGGGACCGCTTTGGCCACATATGGTACTGCACCCTGTAACATGTCTAGATAAAAACCAAATTGGCATTTATAATGCCAGTAACTCCAACTCCAACAAATGCAAGATCAATTGCATTTCCAATGCAATAGGTCTCGAATTTGTTAAAGTTAGAACTATTGGTGTTGAAAATGACAATGTTTTTTACTTTTGCTCTTTTATACCATTGGCAATAGTCCAGAGCAAATATAATAATTCCAATGCAAATCAAAAGTAAACTAAACATTCTGCCCCATTTTTTTTAATTGGCTCCTGTCCCTGTCCTTTGTAAATGATAGCTTTTCATTGGTCAATAGGCTTAGTAGTTAGTTCCTCCTTAGTATTGCCTTCTTTTCTTGTAACCTCCCATGAGAACACTTCCTGGTACATGTGTTGTTACTCACTAAGTTTTAATTACAGCCTCAGAGCACTGATTACTCAAAGGGTTTACAGACAGAACACAAGCTTTGTCAACTGTAAGGCTGGAAGTGGTTACTTTACTCACTAGCACGTCTCACAGACCTTCTATTAAGTTCCCTTCATCAGCTCCACACAGAGTAGAACCTAACCCGGAATTAATATAATAATTATTTTGACACATATCAAAGCTACTAATTTTAAATATGGACATAGCTAGTTGAATGTACTGGTGGTACTGTCTTGCATGCAATGCATTATGGGTAGGGTGGATTTACCATATCTTCTGCAGGGTGCAGTACCATATGTGGCCAAAAGAGGTCTCCTGGGACCCCTTTGGCCACATATGGTACTGCACCCTGTAACATGGCTAGGTAAAAAACATCGGCATTTATAATGCCAATAACTCCAACTTTGCAGGGTGCAGTACTATATGTGGCCAAAAGAGGGCCCATGGGACCTCTGCACCCTGCAATATGGCTAGGTAAAAAAAGACATTGGCATTTATAATAATTCCACTGTAAATAAAAACAAAACTAAACTTTCTGCCCCCTCTTTTTAATTGGCTCCTGCTCCTGTCCTTTGTAAATAGCGCATTTTCATTGATCAATAGGCTTAGTAGGCCTTCCTTAGTACCACCTTGTCTCTTCTTGTAACCTCCACTGAGAACACTTCCTGGTACCCATGTTGTTACTCCTTAAGATTTAATTACAGCCTCAGAGCACGGCTTTCTTAAAGGGCTTCACACAGGACACAAGCTTTACCCTCTGTAAAACTGGCAGTGGTTACTTTACTCACTAGCACATCTCACATTTATATGAGACCTTCTATAAATTTCCCTTCATCAGCTCCACACAGAGTAGAACCTAATCTGGAATTAATATAATAATTCTTTTGTCACATATCAAAGCTACTAATGTTAAAGATGGACATAGCTATTTGAATGTACTTGTGGTACTGTCTTGCATGCAATGCATTATGGGTAGGGCGGATTTACCATATCCACTGCAGGGTGCAGTACCATATGTGGCCAAAAGAGGTCCCATGGGACCTCTTTTGGCCACATATGGTACTGCGCCCTATAACATGGCTAGTCAAAAAACATTGGCATTTATAATGCCAATAACTCCAACTTTGCAGGGTGCAGTACCATATGTGGCCAAAAAAGGTCCCATGGGACCTCTATTGGCCACATATGGTACTGCACCCTGCAACATGGCTAGGTAAAACAAGCATTTGCAATGCAATAGGTCTCACATTTACGCGAGTTTGAGCTATTGGCATTGTAAATGACAATGCCTTTTATTTATGTTTTGGTTTGTAAAACATAAATAAAAGGCATTGTCACTTACTATGCCAATAGCTTAAACTCGGTAAATGCGAGACCTATTGCATTGCAAATGCTTGTTTGAAACAACAACTGGTCATAGTAGCAGCTGTTGTCATCAGTGCTATGAAAAGGCCAATCTCTCTAGTAAACATTACATGCACCAAGTTGTTATTTATGTCATTTGACATCTGTATGTGTACTTCCACTTCCTGATAAAAGTGAACTGTGATAGGAGGGGATCTCTGAGGGTTATTATTTTTAGTCAATAAAGGATGTAATGTCCCATAGTCCGTTTCTGTCTTAATAAGGCACATATTCCTTCTTCTTTGTGTATTTAAGGGCATTTGCAATTAAGGGCAAGAAAACAGCTTGAAAGGAGTAAATTAATGGCTGCTACAGGGTATAAATTTAGTGCCGGTGAAAGATTAGGGATAAAGAGGTATGAATCCCGAAGTTGTCTCCTTGTGTACACTCCAGTAAAGACAATTGCCATGCTGGTGCACACTGGTAGTCCACCACAAAGTCGGGCTGGACGGGCTATTTTTCCCTCTCCGGCATTTTACCTATGTGCTGCAGGTGTGAGGTTTGGGAGTTTGAGGGAAAGCGTTTAGAGCATATGGCCTACTATCACCCAATCGTGCTTCCATGACCATCATCTAGCAGTGGCCTTTCGCAGGGTGTTGCTGGTTTGAACCTTTTTACTAGTCCACAAACACACTTTTTTAGATGTGCCACGAGAAGAACAATTTCAGTGGGTGAAAGGTTAGTTCAGCCCAGAGCATTAAGTAAAAACTGCATACAGTGCAAATTCATCCGTAGGCATCCTGTGTTGACCATCCTAGTAATCTCCCCAAACTAGATGATTATTGAATGAGGCAATCATATACCCTAGCAATACTGTCAGCGTCTCTACAGGGAAATTACATTCTGGTACGCTATTAAGACAATATGAACCTCGCGAGCCTGTGCATCATTTGTGCACAACCACAACATGTGTACAAGAGTAGTAAGCACTGTGCATCCTCTCCACCAGTCTGTGGTCGATTTCAGGTCTATCCAGTAGATCTTGGATGCAATATATATATATATATAACCTTTGTAGAATTTTATGCTGTCTACAACTGTTTCTAATATGAAAAGATACATCAATGGTTATATCCAATTATTATGGAAAATGCCATCCCTTGATGTGTACACCTAGATCGGAGGGCCAGACTTGAGCCAACGCTGAGTTCAATCTGCGGTACCAGGGATGAAAAGCTAGTAGAGTGATCTGTACTAAGATACCCATTATACCAGGACAGAATATTTAACTGCGAGCATTTTGGGTCCTCTGCAGCTTATCAATAAGCCTAAGCCTAACTAGATAAGAGCTCAAATTTAAGTGACTATCACCAGTCTCAGTCTAACAGCACTGACCTAGGCAACTTCAAAAACATGGCTTGAAACACCAGATGGACTCAACAAAATAACTAGCAGGTCTGACTGGTCAAAACTCATTACTGATCCGACTCACTCTGCAAGACATAACAGAATTTTTGGCAACATTGGCATCATAACGACATCCAATTCTAGCACATTGCAATTCCAAAAGGCAACTTCAAACCAAAAACAACGGAATGTGCCTTGAAAAAGCTGAAATTGGTCACCCTAGTTACAGCTATTAAACTAACCCCCAAAGCGTTTAGCCACGTGGCTTCGGTAATTACAAAATTCAATGAATAGCTATCAAAAGCATTTGACTGGACCATCCCATGGCACAATCCATCATGCTAGACTTGCACAAGGTGTGCTTTGCTGGGTTGGCTTGCTGCTTCCCTCTTGGGCAGTGAAAGGACTGGACTTTGCTTTCTACATCCTGCTTGCCAAGGTTCCCCAAGGGATTGTGTGCTTGCCTCCTGTTAAGCAGTCTCAGGGCCATCAAAGACTTCATCTGCAGCCCCTGAACTCCTCTGCTGGGTGTTCTGACCTGCCAAGTAGTGCCAATTCCAGTTCTGGAACCTTAGAGGTGGCTTTGCTGCAAAAGAACCAAGAAAATCCATGCAGCGACTCTCAGCGCCTGTTTTTCCCGACGCAGCATCACCGTGCGGTTGAAAAACCAATGCATCACCGGGGCGCGGCAGAAGAATCACTGCAGCACATGCCGTGCAGCGGAAAGATCACCCCAGCCCGAGTCCTGAGCACCGTTTCACCGACATTCGTGGCACCTGCTCCGACTCCGACGCAGGCCCTGCTATGCGGCTGAAGAAATCGACACATCGCCTGCTTGCGGCTGGGAAATTGACGCGGGGCTGTTACGCCGCCTCGACCCATCGTGTCTGGATTTTTGATGCATTGTCCCTGTGCACCAAGTTCTTCATCAATGTTGCCCAGCAGTAAGGAACTGTGGCCGTGTGTCCAGAGATCGACGCATCACCTGCCGTCACAGTAAGGAATCAACACATCACCTCCCCTGGCAGTAAGAAATAGACGCATCACCTCCCCTATGCTGCAGTAAGGAATCGACGCATCACCTCCCCTGGCAGTAAGGAATCGACACATCACCTCCCCTTAGAGAAGAGGTCTTCAATCTGTGGGGCGCGACCCCCAGGGGGGCCCTGGAGTCCTGGGAAGGGGGTCGCGCATTTCCAGGCCTCAATCAAAAACATGTGCTCTTCCTCTTGAAAACCGGGACGCTTCATTCCGCTCCTTAAAATGCTTCAGCTGAATTGAGTCTCCCGTTCTGTGAAAGGAAGAGGCTGGGCAGCAGGTGAAACAATCCTTCGTTCCAGGATGCTTGCCTGCCTGAATGAAATGCAAATGAGCGTTTTGAGTTAATCTGCAAATGTAAATGGTGCTTGGGAGCAGTTCTGGCTTTAATTGCTTTGTGATGGCAAAGATTTGTTTTTTGTTTTTTTTACTGGTAGTAAGAAGAGTTAACAACTGGGCTGTAAAGTGCATGTTTTTAATCGCTTAGTACCTCTGAGGAGGTGTTAAAGGGTCAGTTATGCAAAAAGAAAATGCATTACTTTTGTTCTAGTATTACTAAAATCTACATTTTGGAAGTTCCATAATATCCTAAAACTATTTTTGCAGTTAGTATTAGTCTACCTTATAATGTGTGTATTGCAAGAATAAATTAATGACTTACACTTTCACAGTGCTTTCTGTCACAGGCTGTGACCTCGTAGCACTAAAAATCTACAAGCCACTATTAACTAATAGAGGTTTCCTAATGTACTACAGTGCATTTCCCACTGAGTAACAACTTTTTAAAATTTATTTTTCATTTAAGCTACCCATTATTTTATATGTAGCTACCTGATGGTGAAAGACTTAAAAAACTAGCAAAATATTTTGGGGCCGATTTATGAGAGGCTTGAGCTGCCGGAGCATCATTTTTTTTTAAGCTCCGGCTGTACAATCGTCGCAATCGTATCTATGAGGTGACGCAAAGTCACCCTGTGTGGCATAGTGGCCTCATACATAGTGAGTAAGACAAAGCAGCGCAAGTCGCTGCCTTGCCTTAGTCTGTCAAGTAGGAGTTCCATGGGCATTGCGGTGGGTGTTCCCACGCAACACCCATGGATTTTGACACTGCCCCAGATTTACAAAACCATGTAAACCTGCAGGCGTAATGAGGAGAAATGTTTTCATATCTCCTCGTAATTTTTCCTCTCTCTATGTGTGCTGCATTCTGCAGGTCACAAGGAAAGAGGAAAACCCCTCTCGGAGCACCTTCCTGCCCAAAAACAATCCTGCCTACATTAGCGCTAGGCAGCAATTTGTGCACCAACGCAGCGGGAAAGGACAGGAATGCACCATATTTCATAAATAAGGTGCATTCCTGCCCTTTCACATTAGCATAGGGCAGCGCAGCAAGAAGACTTGCAGCGTCGCCTTAGGCCAATTCCTCATAAATGAGGCCTTTTGTTTTTAGCCACACCTTTGACCACGCCCCCACACTCACTGATCTTTCATTTGATAAACACTGTTTAATAATATTTCCCCACTGTAAAAATGATTTGCTATGGGAGTTGGGGGCTTTTATGGTTGTTGATAGTTGTCAATGATGAGGAGTACCAAGTTCTGGAAATTTTTGTCAGGAGGGGGTCCTTACGCCTAAATATTTTTGACAGGGGGGTCTCGGCATCAAAAAGTTTGAAGACCTCTGCCTTAGAGTAAGGAACCAATGCATCGCTTTGCTTTTCTGTCGCCTCATCTCCTCTGCACCTGTTTTCATCTTTGATTTTGACGCATCCCAGGTACTTTGTGATAAAAGTGACGCATCCATAGTTTCCATTAGGACTGAACTATTTTGAACCTTTTAAAAGTGATATCTTTATTTGTGTATGTTGGATTTTTGTCATTTTGATCTTGTTTCATTCAGATAAATATTGGTTATTTTTCTAAACTGGTGTGGTGTCCATTTGCAGTGTTTTCACTGTGTTACTGTGTGTGTGTGTTTGTGTACAAGTACAAATACTTTACACATTGCCTCTGAGATAAGCCTGACTGCTTGTGCCAGGCTCCCAAGGGGGTGAGCAGAGGTTATCTTAGCTGTGTAATCCCTTAACCTTGACTAGAAGAAAGTGTTTCTACTTGAACAGGGTGCAAGCCACTGCAAACTAACGACCCCCATTTGTAACTAAAGTCTGTTAGAATTGTTTGTCATTTTTGTAATAAGGTCCCAACTATTGTAAACAAGCATGTCTGATTCAGAGGGTACTAGCCAGGAGCTCAACCTGGCTCCCTAAAAGAAACTTAAGTTACTGCAGCTTACGAACTTCTGCAAGACTTACAATATTGCCACTGGGCCTAACCCAACTAGGGCACAACTCTAGGAGTTGCTTGCCAAGTAGGATATAGTCAAAGCACTGGAAGAAAATGCTGACGAGGGAGATGATGACCCAGTTAGTGACGATGACACTTCATGCAATAATCCTACTGATAGCTCAGCTACCAGTACCCTAGGAGGAGTAGAAGGTGAAGACTTAGAGCTTCAGTGACTAGCAAACAGAGTAGCCCTTGAGGCCAAAATCAAATCCTGGTCATAGAAAAAAAAAGGGCTGAGATAGGTCTAGCACCCATGAAAGGTGGCAGCAAAATCCTAAATAGGAAGAAAGAGGAAACCTTTGACCCTGAAATCCCCAAAGGGATAGTCCCAAAATATGTTTAGGATGATGATATCACAAAATGGTTTACAGCCTTTGAGAGGGCTTGTAAAATGAGAAAACTCAGTAACAAGTATTGGGTCTCTCTACTCTGAGAACGTTTCTCAGGCAAGTGCAGGGAAAGACTCCTGACACTTAATGAGACAGATGCTGAGTTCTATGACCTCATGAAGGATACCCTGACTGAGGACTTTGGACTCACCACTGAAGAGTACAGATTGAAGTTCAGGGATACTCACAAAACCTTGAGTCAATCCTGGATTGATTTTGTAGACATTTCAGTCAAAACACTTGATGGCTGGTTGAAAGGAAGTAAGGTGCAAGAATATGAAGGGCTTTATAATCTGTTGATGAAAGAGCACTTGCTAAGTAATTGCACTTCTGAGAAATTACATCATTACTTGGCGACTGAGGGTTAGTCTCTCCTCAGGAGTTGGGGAAGAAAGCTGATCAGTGGGTCAAAACCAGAGTGTCCAAGAAGGCCCATGGTCATCAATGCTAATAATGTGACCAATGTTCATTCTATGGCTATGGTGACCTTGGAATGGGGAGGGGTAGCTGGCCAAAAGAAGGTTGTTGTGTCCTCTGCCATCCCCGTCAAATGTTTGCTTGATAATGACTTGGAGACCTCATTATGGGCTGAGGTAGAGTTCATGACGTATGCAGCCATGCTGGGAATACCTGAATGGGTGTGTGTGAGATCTCAAGCACTGTGCAAAGCCCAGGGTGAAAAAGAGGTGTTGGACCCTGAAACTATGGACCAACCCTCCAAGAGAAAATGTAAGAAGTCTGGGAAACCAACTTCTGTACAGCCACAAGCTCAGGTCCCCTCTCCCCAGGGAGAAGACCTGTCAGCCCTTGAGGGAACTGAGCCCCAAAAACTTGGACATTACCAGCCAGAGTTCCGACGCCCAGGGGAACACTCTAGGGGAGACCTTTGCCAGGGACAAAGGACTTATCCCATTCTTGAGAGCCTGCGTCAGCAAGCTGCTGAGTAGGAAAAGGGAGATGTCAGTGGCTCCCACAGGACCTATTGGGAGGGGGTATTCCTGTACACTGAGGCCAGAGACCCCAAGCCTGGTGCCACTAGGAGAGTGGTAGTGCCTCAGCAGTACAGAGAATTTCTCCTCACCTTAGCACATGACATCTCCCTTGCTGGCCATCTTGACCAGACAAAAACATGGAATTGGTTAGTCACCCATTTCTACTAGCCAAGTATGTTCCAGAAAGTAAAGGAGTTCTGCAGGTCCTGTGTTACCTGTCAGGCCAGTGGCAGGTCAGGTAACAAACCAAAGCCCCCTTTAATCCCACTTCCAGTGGTTGGGGTACCCTTTGAGAGGGTAGTGGTTGACACTGTAGCCCCCTGGACACCGAAACAGCAGCAGGGAACAGATTTATACTGGGGGTAGTGGATTATGCCACCAGGTACCCTGAAGCTATACCCCTTAGGATGTAAATGTAATGTAAATGTAAATGTAAATCCGTATTTGTAAAGCGCGAACTACTCACCCTTACGGGTCTCAAGGCGCTGGGGGCCGTCGTGGAAATTAAGTGAGCTATTGCCCAAAGTCACATGGTGCTGAGCTGAGCTACCGCCGGAGCCGGGGATCGAACGTGAGCCCTGTGCTCCGAAGTCAGCTGCCCTGGCCGCTGCACCACACCTCTCCACCTTCTGCAGTGCCTAAAGCCCTCATAAGTATCTTTACTAAAGTGGGCTTCCCTAAGGAGGTAGTGTCAGACAGAGGTAGTAACTTCATGTCTGGCTACCTGAAAGCCATTTGGGCTGAGTGTGGGGTGACGTATAAGTTTACCATCCCATATCACCCACAAACCAATGGTCTAGTTGAGAGATTCAACAAGACCATGAAAGGTATGATCATGGGACTCAGTGAAAAGCTCAGAAGAAGATGGGATGTCCTCTGATGTAGTAGCTACCCAGGAGGACGTGTTCCGTTGCTCCCAGAGGTCAGCCCTGTCTCCTCAGTAAGTAACGAGATGCTAGACCCTCTAGGAGCCCTCCAGTACCAGACTCCTTGCAGCAGCCAAGACTTGGTGGTGGTCCAATCCGGACACTGACTCTACAAAGACCGACCAGCCAACGAGGGACGTCAGCATCGCAGAGGCCAGCACCGACAGAGGCCCAGTTATCCTGTTTTGGGTCGCCATCTTCAGGTCGACTCCTAAAGTAAGAGACTCTGGACACCTCAAAGCACCTATGTACCCGAGTCCAAGTGAACCAACGGTACCTACAGGGTTCTTAGACCCTTAAGAGCTTAGCCCCTCCTTTGGGTTTAGTCAGACAGGTCCCCCAGTCCCTGCCTGCAGCCTTTCTTGCAGGAGACCGACAAACACAAGAGCCTCCCACAGAGCGACCTTACCTAACCCTACTTATCACTTTGAAACCCTTCCACTTACATACCATCGTCTTGAAGAATTAAACTAACTCTCCTTCGTTCAGCATTTACCTCAGCCGTTTTCCTGGACTGATTCACTTCTATTGTATGTCATGGTTCAGCAATGCAGATGACACAAATTATTCTCAAATACAAGAATCTGAGTGACACCATAACCTCCAGATTGGCACCATGCATGACCACGGTGAAACACTGGATGACTGCCAATAACCTTAAACTTAACCCAAACAAAACTGAAATCTTTAGTTCTGCAAACTGGCCGCCTGTACAAGAAGTACCAGTCCAGCCTGCATATGTAGGAGAAACAGTCTAAAAACTAACTCCACAAAAAGTGTAGGAGTCATCCTAGATGCAGTTCTCACCGCCATAGTAAAATCTTTAACAAACATGCTCAGAATCTTCAGATGGACTTTCCCCCACCTATGTTACTGCCATAGTTAAAACAACAGCCATACTTATGCTCTCTATCCTTGACAGTTAATACACAGGACTCCAGAAATTTCTCCCAAAGATATTACAACAGGACAAAAATTCAGCAGCCAAATACTTCTGAACCTGAAACGCTGAGACTACATCACACCAGCCAGTCAAAAATTCAGCAGCCAACTACTTCTGAACCTGAAGCCCTAGGGCTACATTACACCAGCCTTTGTGGTTTTGCACTGGCTGCCAGTGTCTTGCTGGATCACATTCAAAGCACCTTGCATAACAGATTGAAACTCCATGGAACATTTCTATGACACAAATTTCAGAATCACCACACAAGAAGATGGTTCTGATCCAATACATTCTTACAGCTGAAAGTGGCATGCTTCAACAAAACCCAACTTGGAGGGCATTCTTCTCCGTCCAGGCCTGCAAGTTGTTAAACACTCTGCCCACTAAAATCAGGAAACTAGAAAACTCTCTTGCTATTCCGAAAGTCACAAACTACGATACTAAGCAACTCCAAGAAAATACCCATTAACCATGAAACGTGGAAAACATGATGCAAAATAGGACATTAATTCTTAGACAAACTCACCTTCTTTTAATGTAAAATAAATTTGCATGAATATATCTTAAATACCATGCAGATGAAGTATCCAGCAGAAAGATTGTTAGTGAAGGTAAGAAACTTTTTCTTCTGATGGGTACTTCTACCTGCAGATTCCACGCCTTTTGAATAGATACCATAGCAGTACCTCCTCCCAGGAAGTGGGTCTGAAAGAGTGGTAAGACAAAGAAACCTTGCAGCACAGAACAAGCTAAATGGGCATCTCAATTCTGAGTCCAAACAATAGTGCTTTGCAAAAGTGTGAAGGGAAACCCTTGTCATCGTGTGACAAATCTCTGCCAGGGGGACAACCTAGCAAGCGCTGAAGATGAAAAAGTCAGTGTGGTGGAATGAGCACAGTTTGTGGATGTTTTTTGGTAGGGGCATAACACATTTTTGTGCACAAGATTATCCAGTGTGATAAGATCCTCTTCTGGACTGCCTTGCCCTTCTTGCTGCCTACATACTCAACAAAGAGTTGGTGGCCAGACCTAATCTCCCTCTTCCGGTCAGTGTCGTAACTGACTGCCCTATGAGGATCTAGCCAATGTAGTCTCCTCTCCTGCTTGGTGGGATGTGGTGGAGGGGAGAAGGTGAGAAAGGTAAAGGATTGCCCCCAGATGGAAAGGGGTCACCACTTTAAGGAAGGATAATGTTACTTACTCAGTAAGCATTTGTTCTTAGCATGTAGAGCTGTAGATTCACATGCTTTGCATACTCCTGCCATCTAGTGTTGGGTCCGGATGTTTGCAAGTTGTTTTTCTTCGAAGAAGTCTTCCCAGTCACGAGGTAGGTGACTCCTCCTTTCGGTGATAAGGCGCATGGGCATTGACTCTATTGTTAGATTGTTTTCACGCAGAGGGTGAGAATGGAGTTAGTAAGTGTAGAATAGAGATGTCCATGCATATGTATGTAAAGTAAGAAACTGCAACAGGTATAGATACCCGGGGAGGCAGGTGGGCTCATGTGAATCTACAGCTCTACATGCCAAGAACAGATGCTTACTGGGTAAGTAACATTATCCGTTCAAGGCATGTGAGCTGTGGGTCACATGCTTTGCATAGACTATACACCAGTATACTCCCAAAGCGGTGGCTAACTTGTAGCTGTTGCAGTTGTTTGAAAAAGTGTTTTAAGTACTGCCTGGCCTACATTAGCTTGTTGCCTCGCTAACACATCTACACAATAGTGCTTGGTGAATGTGTGCGGTGTAGACCATGTTGCTGCCTTACAGATGTCAGCTAGGGGAATATTCCCTAAGAAGGCCATAGTAGCCCCTATTTTGCGCGTGGAATGCGCTCTAGGGGGTATTATCAAGGTTCTTTTTGCTTTTGCATAACATGTTTGGATACATTTCACGATCCATCCTGCAATGCCTGATTTAGATATGGGATTGCCTTTGTGTGGTGGCCAAAAATGAACAAAAAGCTGTTTTGTCTTGCGAAATTCTTTTTTTCTTTCCACATAATATAGTAGAGCTCTTCTAACATTTAGTGTGTGTAGAGCTCGTTCTGCTATAGAATCAGGTTGAGGAAAGAACACAGGTAACTCAACTGATTGATTGAAATGAAAAGCAGAAACTACTTTATGAAGAAATTTGGGATTGGTTCGAAGAACTACTTTGTCTTTGTGAAGCTGAAAGAAAGGCTCTTGTATAGTTAGTTCCTGAAGTTCACCAACTCTCCTTAGGGAAGTGATTGCAATGAGAAAAGCAACCTTCCATGAGAGGAATTGTAATTGACACTTGTGCATTGGTTCAAATGGTGGACCCATTAGTCTTGTAAGGACTATGTTTAAGTTCCATACTGGTGCAGGTGGGACTCTTGGTGGTGGGGTGCGCCGACAAACTCGCACCCCTCCGACACCCCGCCAAACAACGCCCGCTAAAGGCCGCCTGGTTCACCACTGAGCTACAGGAAGCCAGACGCTCCTGCAGACGCCTAGAGAAATCCTGGCGAAGCCAGAAAACGACGGAAGCGCGGAACATCCACAGGAGCGCCCTGAAGGAATATCACCAGCGCATAAGGGACACCAAACGGACCTTCATTAGAGACAAAGTCCAGACCAACGCGACCAACGCCAAGGAACTGTTCAACCTCATACGGCAGTTCACAAAACCCCCCAGCGAAGCCACGGACATCACACCATCCCAGCAACTCTGCGACAAGCTCAGCTCATACTTCCACCTGAAGATCAAGGCCCTCTACGACAACTTCAACGAACCCCCGCCTGACAACACCTCCCCCCCCAACGCTGCCGATAGGCCAACCATCACGACCTGGAATCCTGCCACCGTCGAACACACCACAACTACCATGCAGAAGACCCACTCGGGAGCCCCTACGGACCCTTTCCCTCCGCACATATTCCACAGGGCCGCCGCCGCCATCGCACCCGAACTAGGACGGACCATCAACGCCTCCCTCATGTCCGGCATCTTCCCGGACAACTGGAAACGAGCAGAGGTAAAACCACTCCTGAAGAAACCCATGGCCGACCCAACGGACCTGAAAAACTACCGGCCCATCTCTCTCCTCCCTTTCGCGGCGAAAGTCACCGAGCGACTAGTGAACGCCCAGCTGACCACCTTCATTGAAGAGAACTCCATCCTAGACGCCTCCCAGTCCGGATTCCGCAGCAACCACAGCACCGAGACCGCTCTCCTCGCCGCCACGGACGACATCCGCCTGCTACTCGACCAGGGACACACCGCAGCCCTCATCCTCCTAGACCTCTCTGCAGCCTTCGACACCGTTTCTCATCGCACCCTTACAGCCAGACTTCACGACGCAGGGATACAAGGAACCGCCCTCGACTGGATCCGATCCTTCCTCTCTGGCAGAACCCAGAGGATCAGACTCCCTCCCTTCCTCTCCGAACCCACCGACATCAACTGCGGAGTGCCCCAAGGCTCATCACTAAGCCCCACGCTCTTCAACATCTACATGGCTCCCCTCGCCGCCATCGTCAGACAGCATGGGCTCAGCATTGTATCCTACGCCGACGACACCCAGCTCATCCTCTCACTCACGAAGAATCCCGAAGACACCAGACTCTGCTTCCAGGAAGGAATGAAGAACGTGGCAGCCTGGATGAAAGACAGCTGCTTGAAGCTCAACTCAGAGAAGACAGAGGTCCTCATCCTCGGATTCTGCAACTCCGCCTGGGACAACACCTGGTGGCCCTCCGCCCTCGGAAATCCACCCAGTCCTACTGACCACGCACGCAACCTCGGCATCATCCTCGACTCCTCCCTCTCCATGAACCGACAGATCAACGCCGTCGCCCCCACCAGCTTCAACTGCCTACGCATCCTCCGCAAAACCTTCAAGTGGATCCCCCCAGACTGCAGAAAGACCGCCACCCACGCACTCATAACCAGCAGACTGGACTACGGCAACGCCTTGTACGCCGGAATCAACAAAACCCTACTACGTAGACTCCAGACCATCCAGAACGCCGCAGCCAGACTCGTCCTCGGAACTCCGCGTCAGGAACACATGACCCAACACCTGCGAGAACCTCCACTGGCTCCCCGTCGAGAAAAGGGTCACGTTCAAACTCCTCACCCACGCCTACAAATCCCTCTACAACATCGGACCCAAATACCTCAACGAGAGAGTATCCTTCCACGTACCCAGGAGAAGCCTCCGCTCCGCCGACCTTGCCCTGGCAGAGGTCCCCCGCATCCGCAGAAACAGAACGGGCGGGAGAGCTTTCTCCTACATCGCAGCCAAGACCTGGAACGAGCTCCCCGTGAACATCAGACGCTCGCCAACATTGCACACCTTCAGGAAGGACCTCAAGACATGGCTCTTCGACTGATCCGGAGCTGACCCCCCCAGCGCCTTGAGACCCTCACGGGTGAGTAGCGCGCTCTATAAACCCCTGATTGATTGATTGATTGATTGATTACTCTCTTTAATCCTTCCATAAAGGCCTTAATGACTGGGACTCTGAATAGAGACAAGTGTCTGTTTTGTAAGTATGCAGCTACTGCTGCTAGATGCAAGTGAATGGATGTGTAGGCTAGTCCAGATTGCTGTAATTGTAAGAGATAACAGATGATGTTTTGCACCGAAGCATCAAGGGGATTGATATTGTTAATGTTACAATAGATAACAAACCGTTTCCATTTTGCTGCATAACATGCCCTAGTAGTAGGCTTTCTAGCCTCCTTTAGGATATTCATACAGTCTGGTGGTAATTGTAAATAACCAAACTCTATGACTTCAGGAGCCAAATCGCTAGGTTGAGTTCTTAGGGATTTGGATGCTTGATTTCTCCATGGCTCTGAGTGAAAAGACTGGAGGTGAGATGCAGCTTTTGGTGTGGAACTACTGAGAGTTCCAGCAGGGTGGTGAACCAAGGTTGACGTGCCCATGTGGGAGCTATGAGAATCAGTTTGACGGATGTTTGTCTGAGCTTCCGAACTACCAATGGAATGAGTGGGAGAGGCGGAAAAGCGTAAGCAAATATCCCTGACCAGTTCATCCATAGGGCATTGCATTTGGAGAGCTGGTGTGGGAACCTGGAGGCGAAGCTTGGGCATTTTGCATTTTGAGCTGTGGCGAACAGGTATTTGTGAGGAAATTCCCAATCCTGAAAGTAGGGGAGGAGAATCTGGGGATAAAGTTCCCACTCATGGATTTGCTGCGTCTGTCTGCTGAGAAGGTCTGCAATCGGATTGTTTACTCCTGGAAGATGTTCTGCAGGAGATAAATCTTATGGTGTATAGCCCCTTTCCAAATGGCTTGTGCTACGCATGACAGCTGGAGAGAGTGTGTCCCGCCCTGTTTCTCTATATGGTATATGGCTATCATGTTGTCTGTGTGGATTAGGACAGCTTTGCCCATGAGGTGAGATTGAAAAGCTCTGAGCGCTAGAAACACTGCTAGTAGCTCTAGGTGATTTATATGGAGACTCCTGTACTTTAGAATCCATAACCCTTGGATTGTATGATTTTGTAGGTGAGCACCCCAACCAGTGAGCGATGTGTCTGCTGTTAGCACTGTCTGTGGAACAGGGTTGAGAAAGGGCCGCCCTTTAGATACATTTTGTGGGTTCCACCACTGCAGAGAGCGATGGGTGCGGCCATCTACCAAAACTAGATTGGTCAACTGACCCTGCGACTGGTTCCACTGACTTGCTAAGCATTTTTGAAGGGGACGCATGTAAAGTCTTGCTTGGGGAACAATTACGATGCAAGACGCCATCATCCCTAGCAGTTGTATGAATACTCTTGCTGGTAAAGATTGGTTGGGCTGAAACTGAGTGAGAAGGGACTGAATACTGGGAATTCTGGCTGTATTGGGAGAGACTAGAGCTTTTTGAGCGTCTATTGTGGCTCCCAGATAGGTTTGTGTATTGGAAGGCTGTAGATGAGCCTTCACAGCGTACACTGTAAACCCTAGTCGGTGTAGTAAGTGAATAGTGGCTTGAGTATGTTGGAGACACATTTGGTAAGTGCTGACTTTGATGAGCCAGTCGTCCAGCTATGGGAAGACATGTATGTGCTGTCTTCTCAGATGGGCTGCGACTACTGCCACACATTTGGTAAATATCCTGGGAGCAGTGGTGACTCCAAACGGTAGTACTTTGAATTGGTAATGACGACCCGCTATCATGAATCAGAGGTATTTGCGATGAGCGGGATGAATTGGAATGTGGAAATATGCGTCCTTTAAGTCTATGGTAGACATAAAGTCGCCCTGCTGTAGAAGTTGGAGCACTTGTTGAAGTGTCACCATGTGGAAATTCTCTGACAGTATGTAGTGGTTTAGTTCTCTGAGGTCTAGAATAGGTCTCAAGGAGCCGTCCTTTTTGGGAATTAGAAAATACAGGGAGTACACTCCTGACCCTTGATATTGTAACGGCACAGGCTCTATGGCGCCTTTTAACAAGAGAGACTGAACTTCCTGTTCGAGTACATGTAAATGTTCTGGTGACATTTTGTGAGAGCGTGGTGGGATGTTTGGAGGATTGTTGGTAAGCACCAGGCAATAACCATGTTGGATAATTCCTAACACCCATTTGTCTGTGGTGATAGATTGCCAAATGGGGAGAAATTGTAGAAGACGTCCCCCAAGAGGTGTTAAATGATCGGGGGGAAGTGTAGGCAAGTCACTGCTCATTAGGGGAGGGGGAATTACGTGGTGTGGAACCTTTACCCCTACCTTTGCCGTTGCTACCTCTATATCCTCCTCTAAAGACGCCTCTTGTAGAGGAAGATTGATTGTTACCTTTGTATGAGGCGGCTGTATTATCTGAGGACATGGTTTTTGACCCTCCACGATAGAAGGAGCCACGAAAGGAGCCACGATTAAAAGGAGACTGCGGAGCTCCCATAAACTTGGCCACTTCCGTATCTTTTTTCATTTTTTCCAATGACTTATCCACTTCGGGCCCGAAGAGATGCTCCTTGTCAAATGGAGTATTTAAAATAGACTGTTGGACTTCAGGTTTGAAACCAGAAATCCTCAACCATGCATGCCTCCTTAATAAGACACTAGTGTTGATCTCTCTAGCTGCGGTGTCAGCAGCATCTAGAGCACATCTAAGTGACGAATTGGAGATGAGCTTCCCTTCCTGCACTAAATCCTGAGCTTTTGCTTTGTGCTCATCTGGGAGATATTGGAGCAATTGCTCCATTTCGTCCCAGTGTGCCCCATCATGCCTGGCTAGTAGGGCCTGGGTGTTGGCAATGCGCCAATTATTTGCCTTTTGGGCGGCTACTCTTTTACCAGAGGCGTCTAACAGTTTTGACTCTTTGTCTGGAGGGGGAGCATCCCCTGTAGTTTGTGAATTGGACCGTTTACGGGCATTAGGGTCAACCAAAGAGTCTAGTGGTAACTGCCTTTAATAAAAGCTGGATCAGAGGGAGCAGGCTTATATTTTTTGTCTATTCTGGGGGTGAGAATGCGAGCTCGCACAGGGTCTTTAAAAATATCATCGGCATGTCTCATCATACCTTTGAGCATAGGTAGAGTCTGGCTAGCCCTTTGTGTTGTGCTGAGCGTTTCAAATAAGAAATCTTCCTCTAGAGATTTCTTGTGTAACTGTACTCCATGATATTCTGCAGCTCTAGCTAGTAATTCTAAATATCCCATATTATCGTCAGGAGGAGAAGGCTATGCAGGGTAAAGATCTGGGTCGTTATCTGTAGGTGAATCAGTGTTGTAATCCTTCCAGGGATCTATTGGTAAAATATTCTCTCCCTCTTCTCCATCATTATCATTATCATGTGGTGGTGGTGGAGAGTTAGTTGGTGTAATGAGTAAATGCTCTAATGGTGAGGAAGGGGGTGTAGGGGAACATGGTGAAGGAGGAGAGGGGTTAGTACCTACATTCTTCCTCTTCAAAGGAATATGATCAAGTGTGCCCTCTGACTCAGGTTTGTGCTTTTGAGGCGGTTTAGTAAGGACATGTCCTGTATCTGGATTTATTTAAAGTTCCTTTTGTTTTGGGTCCGATTTGAATGTTGAGACGTCAAAAATTGGATCCTGTTGCTTCGGAGGAATATTTTTCGGTTTCGGCACCGTGGGTTTCAGTGCCGGGATGGAATTACTTTTCGGCGCTGAAGGTTTTGGTTCCGAAGCAGTCTTTGATTTCGGTGTCAAGGGTTTCGGCGCCGAAGCTGTTTTCGGCTTCAAGCCTGAAGGTTTCGGCCCGATGCCTGACTTAGGCTGACTCAATCCCGAGCCGGAAGGCCTAGGGCCACATGCATCAAAGTTAGGAATTGCGATTCCTAAATTACGATTTTCAAGAAATCGCAATTTAGGAATCGCAATTCCTTATGCATGTAGGAATCGCAAAAAAAAATGTGATTCCTACACATTCCTTATTTGCGAATCGCAAATAAGGAATTGCTTCCCATTCATTCCTATGGGCCTCGAGGCATGTGCATGCAATTTCAAGGGTTCAAGGGTGCCAAAATGACACCCTGATGCACCCCTGAAATTGCAATTTAAAAACATGTTGCACACACACATGCCACAAAGGCATGTATGTGTGCAACATATAATTTTGAAAAATTCACTTTTGTGCATTTTTCAAAGTTTTCGCAATTTTTTTTTTGTTGCATTGCATTTAGGGAATCCCAATTTGCGATTCCCTAAATGCAATCGCGATTTAAGTAATCGCAAACTTAGCGATTACTTAAATAGCGATTTTTGCATTTGGGATGATGCGACTTCAATTTCCAATGATGCATATGCCCCTAAGTGATGTGTTTCGGTGCCGAGCCGGGAGACGGGGCGTCAGAAACATCTTCTCGGTGCCGACCGTGGCCCGAAGGTGGGGGTGGAACCGAAGCCTTTTGTTTAGGCGGAGTTGGATTGTGGGGCAAGGGGTGTTCAGTACTCAGGGGACGTTGACCTTGTGGTAAGTCTTCTTCCATCTCGGAGTCCGATTCCGGAATAGATGCAAGTTCTTGTTCTTCCTCGGCCGCCTGTGCGTCGAACTCGTGCTCGGATCCTTCACCGAAGATGTCCATCGTGTGTTCGACGTTTTGACTCTGCATTTCGCGACGTCGAGCCCGATGGTTGCGGATCGTTTTATTTGATCAAAACAATCGGCACGCATCGCAGTCCTGTTCGTTGTGCTCCGGAGACAAGCACAAGTTGCACACTTCGTGTGAGTCGGTGCGTGAATGCTTCGTGTGGCACCGAGGACAGAATATGAATGGAGTCCGTTCCATCGACTGGGAGGTGGACCAATCGAAATAGAGGTTTTCCTCAACGGATACGATACACAGAGAAGTGGGATACGCGTTCGAAACCATACCGACACGGGTACAGTGGATTGCGCACCGAGGGAAACCCGAAGAAACGGTTTCGAACCGGAGCGTGGCAATACACGTCCAACACCGATGGCGAAAAAAAACAATCCAACAATAGAGTCGATGCCCATGCGCACTATCGCCGAAAGGAGGAGTCACCAACCTCGTGACTGGAAAGACTTCTTCGAAGAAAAACAACTTGCAAACATCCGGACCCAACACTCGATGGCAGGAGTATGCAAAGCATGTGATCTACAGCTCACATGCCTCGAACAGTTCCTTTAGTCCTCAAGACTTGTTTTTCTGGATAAAAGCACATGAATGGTGGGCAAACACACAACACTTGTAATGCACTGATGTTTTCTAACTGAAGTAAAGGCCACAGGAAACACGGTTTTAAAATGTAACTACCTCAATTGGCAGCTGCGTAAGGGTTCATAGAGAGCTCCTATCTGAAAACTCAAAACTAAATTAAAATCACATTGGAGCATCACAATGGATTTAGTGGGGAATATATATGTGAGCCCTTGATGACAAGCTGAGACATGAACTAAGAAGGCTGGTCAGGAAAGCAGATAAATGCTGAAAGGCAGCAATGTAGCCTTGAACAGTGCACACCCCACAACTCTGCAAAGGCAAAAATTCAACAGCCTAAGGTCTAGGATTGTATCTGCCATCCTTCTTGGGAGCCAGAAAGTACCAGGAATAGCACCTAAGCCCAATTTCCTTTCTGCAACAGGGCCGCCACCTCCTGATTCAGGATTCAAAGGTGATCCCCTGACTGAAGGGACTGGGCTGGAGGGGTCTGGGGAAATGACTCATGGAAGGAAGGGCATACCCCATTGCTATGATCATTAAGACCCACTGGTTTGACGTTATGACCTTCCAGACCTGCAAAAAAGGAAGACACCCCCTCCACGTGTCCACACATGCTCCCGTAAGGGGAAGCTAAAGCAGCCTTCTAGGTAGTGCGGGGGAGGATGAGGAGGGTTGCCTGTCCTGTCTACATTGCCTTAGCTTCTGCACCTATACTGCTGCAAAAGTTGGTTTGGCTGCTGGACTGGAAGGGAGGGGTGACACTGGAGACAGGCATACCCCTTGGAGAAGCCACAAAACTTATGAAACTGCTTGTAGTGTTGGGCTTGGGATAGATGTCCCAAAGATCAGTAGTAGCTTTGCCCCCTTTAAATATCTCCATGGCTGAGTCAGCCTTATGTCACTGTAGGAAAGTGACCTTTCTGCATGGTTGCCCCCTAACTTTTTGCCAGATACCTGATGCAATTTGACTGAGTATGCCCTGGGTCCCTTCCAATCATGTTCCCAGGGCCTGTGTTCTTTCCCTAACCTGTACCATTGTTTCCACAATTGGCACAACTCTGGTCTACCTGTAAGCCCCTTGTAAAGGGAACCTATGGTACCAAGGGCATGGTAGCTAGGGAAAGGCCTCTGAGGGCTGTAGCATGTATTATGCCACCCTCAGAGACCTCTCACCACAAACATGCACCACTGCCATTGCAACCTGCGTGTTGTGGTGTAGTTAAAAGTGAAGAGTCGACATGGCACATATCTCTGTGTGACATGCCTGCCCAGCACTGCGGGAGGCCTAGGTAAGTCACCCTTAAGGCAGGGTGCCACATACCTCATGTGAGGACCTATCTTCATGAGCAGACAGGTCCTTATAATATGTAAGGCCATTCTTAGATATTATAAGTGCCCAGTAAAGCCATCCTGAGTATATGGTCTGGTAACTGGTCATTATGAATTTCCTAGCACCTAAATGGCATTACTGAAGCCTGGGATGTATGGTGTCAAACATCTCAGAATAATAAACCAGCACTGATTCCAGTGTCAGATGTATTACTCCCTGCACTAGGGGTCCCTTCTAGAGGGGACCCCTGAACCAAACCAACCACTGGTGGGTTTCTGAGTGGTCAACACCAGCCTGCCACAGCAAGACACATTTCTGGACTCCTAGGGTGGGAGCCTGCTTTCCCTGGGCCCAGAAACAAAGCCTTTCCTGGGCGGAGGTGTTCACACCTTCCGCAGGACAGGAAGAGCCATCTGTGGCAGGGGAGCTTCAAAGGCCTTGCCGCCTTTGCAACGCGACCCACAGCCTTTCTTGCTATCAGGAGCCTGACCCCTTCCTGTTTCACCCCCTTTTCGGCGGGAAGACAAGTGGGAAAAATCAAGATAGCCCAGAAGGTGTGCCCACCTCTGCCAACCCCACCCCTCTGGTGGGGAAGGCGAGGTGAAGCCCACTCTTCAATGCCTGCCATCTCCCAAATCAGGATCAGGGATTGTGCCCACTCCCCCACGTGGGGTGAGCACACAACGGGTGTAGTCACCCTAAGGACAGTAGCCCATTGGCTACTACCTCGAGACCCCTAAAACTCCCCCTAAATACAGTATTTAGGGGGCAGCTTTAAATGCAGAAGTTATTTCTTGACAACCTAAGAAGTCTGGAATCCCGAAGACACTGCAGCAGTGAAGACTCCAGGCCCAACTGACTTGGCCCCAGCCCTACCAGCCGGCCTGCAGCTCCGAAGAAAACGACGGCTCCAAAAAGGATCAATCAGCAACCTCCAGATTTGGTGAGGACTGATCCTCCACTTCAATAAAGACTTGTGACGCCAGAGGACAGCGGCCCTGTCCACAGAAGAAGATCCAGCCCCTGCAGGACCAAGAAAACCTTGCTCCAGGACTTACCTCTGGACTCGTCGTCCACAACCCGTGTTCCGAGGGTCCACCAATCCTGAAGTGGGCCCCCAGTGGTTCTCACCTCCAAAACCACTGAAGTTTCACCTCCGAGGTTACATGTCGACGCCTGCAGCCTCTTCACGACGACCCCCCTCCACAGTGACCGGTAAGCAGATTCACGACATCGAAAGGCACTACTGCAGTCTCCAACCCTGTGTCATGGAAACCCGATCCCAAAGTGTCCTGACGTCGAGGGACATCCCTACTTACCTGCCCAGCTGTTGGTTCCTCCAGGAAGACTTCCTGGACCGAGCCTGCAGCCGAAATCCCAAGACGACAACCCCCATAGGATTGCATTGGGCTCCCGACGCCGTCTAAGCACCCTGCACCCAGCTGCCTCTGTACCGCTAGTGGTGTAGTCTTGGTGCTAACTTGGGACACCTGTTGCCCTCACCTTAACCCTAGGAGCTTGTCTCCCAAAAACCGCGTGGCCCGCCCATGAGCAACCACCAACCGAGGTGCCTCTTAGCTCCATTGGCTAACCTTGGGACCCTTGCACTCTGCACCCGGCCGCCCTAGTGCCGCTGATGGTGCACCTCGAGTGCTGAACTGAACCTTGGTTCTACCCCCCAAAACTCACTTACCAAAACCGTTTACTTACCTGCAAACTTAACATTGCTTTTTTCTCCATAGGATTGCATGGTGGGTTTTTCTCAGAAAATTGTTCAGTGTTGATCCTGTCTTGTACTGCAACAAAGTAAATTAAAGGCTT
The DNA here is from genome assembly GCA_963921515.1 of Calotriton arnoldi. Taxonomy (NCBI): domain Eukaryota; kingdom Metazoa; phylum Chordata; class Amphibia; order Caudata; family Salamandridae; genus Calotriton; species Calotriton arnoldi. The sequence goes on along the minus strand of CAWUFW010000214.1, from coordinate 5,227,096 downwards.
AAAATGAGTTAACCTGTTTGCTAATATACTACAATGCCCAAACTGTGTGATTAGTTTGTTTTGTGCAAAGTTAGAAAAGTAACTGAAAAGTAACTAAAAAGTAATCTAAAGTAATTGCAAGTATTCTAAAGAGTGTACAACTCATGTTCTCTACTGCAAAGTAACTTGTATGATTCTACAAAACCAGTACACACTATATCTTGAAAAGTATCATTGTATTGAAAGTATCACTTACCTGCTACTGAGTAACTCTTGGGGTTGTATGACGTTACAACGCATTCCGTTGCAACGCATGCCTTTACCACGCATGCGTTACAACGGAATGTTATTTCCACGCATAACCTTTACCACGAATATTCCTTTACCACGCATACCTTTACAACCATTTTCGTTGTAAATTTATGCATGGTAAGGGCATACTCTTGGTAAAGGTTATACCCCTCCCCTGTACCCTTACGTGACCCCCTAGCCCCCAATCCTTCTTATAATTACCCCTGCCCTGAACCCTCAATCCTTATATATATATTTTTTTTAAACTAAAATTCCCCTTACCTCTTCACGTCGTCTCCTCTCCTTCATCTTCCTTGGTGACGTCGTACGTCGTAAAGAGGAAGCGGAAGTTTCTTTCCGTTTCCTCTCAAACGACGCCGATTGCCTCCACTTCGCGACGTGACATCAGGTTAGTTTTTTTTGGGGGGGGGGAGGGAGACCCCCCCAAGCCCCCGTTTTTCTCACGCTTTTTTTTTTATTTTTGGGGGGAGACCCCCCAAGCCCCCTTTTTCTAATTTTAGCCTTTACCACACATGCCTTTACTACGTATCTCGTAAAGGTATGCGTGGTAAAGGCTTTCATGGTAACCACGCATGCGTTGTAATGCATGCATGGTTAAGGTTTGCGTGGAAACGGCCGCGTTGTAGTGGCCGTTTCCCACTCTTGGTTCTAGTAATAAAAATAACAAGGTAACAACTTTTTCTACAAACAATTGGTCTAGATTTAGTCTTTGAGTGTGTGACATCATTTCTTGCCTGAGTGTGTACAACAAATACTTAACACTACCCTCTGATAAGCCTGACTGCTCAACCACACTACCACAAAAGAGAGTAAGGTATTATATACTCTAGCCTCTGCTATACCTCTGGGGATCCAATGGACTCTGTGCATACTATACCTTAATTTGGTATAGTATATACAGAGCCAGCTTCATCCAGTCCCACTGAAGGGTAAAACCTTGTGCATCACCTGCACATTACGCGAAAACCCAGTAGATCCCATATATTCCTCCTTCGGGTACGGAAGAACTCACTGCCCTGACAAGAGACCACTGTATCCAGGCCTGCTCTGATAATTTGCAGTAAGCTCAGCACCACCATGCTTGCTAAATTCCATAAGGCATTTGGATGGGCTCTAATTCGGATCTGAAGATATCCTTCACAGTGTGCCAATATCTCTGGCTGTCTTGGGCCGAGGTTCGAATTTCTCCAGATATCTGGCCACTTTGGCTAGGCTTTGAACCTCCCTGTGGAGGAATTGGTAGCACTGGTGCGGCGTGGTGCCTTTATAACTGCCGGTGGTGGGACCACTAGCAAGGTGCTTAGCACTGAAGGTGAGGCATAAGGTAGCTCTCTGTGGTCCAATGGCACCAAGGGCAAACTGACTGGCGGTACTTCAGATAGGGCCCCAAAATGAGAGGACTGGCGCACTCCTAGATAATGCTATCATGACATGGAGGAACTGTGCCGGGTTAGTGCTAGGAGTTGGGAGCTCCGGATAAGCCAGCAGCGGGGCAAGTGCTGATCTGGAAACAGTAGCACTGCCAGGAAAAGCACCTCGGGCAGAGATATGTCAACTAAATCCGGATCCAATGATGTAGGCAGAGATCGTCAAGGTAACTTACCCTGGGACCTCAAGGAAGGCATTTGTCAATTCTCCTTTTCTTCTTGTGTTTCCTCTCCTTTACCCTGGATGACTTAGAGGATGGAAATGAACGTAACTTCAAAGCCCGACACCAGTTGCATGCAGGTGCCAGAAGGAGTTTGGCCTTCTGCTCCTTAATGACCTTGGCGTCCATGAGGTGCACTTGTAGTACAACTTTGAGTCGTACTTTGGCCCCACAAACAGAACTTGTGAGGGGTCAGATAAGGACATCTGTCCATGGCAGCAGTGACAAGCCTTGAAACCCTGATTTCTTACAGAGGGGACATCCCTAAGAACTGCACAATTGTGAAATGCTTTGAAGAAATAACATTATTTCTGTTCTGGATCTGTGTTGAAGGTAGAGGAGAAAAGGAAATTGATATCAGTGCAGGGATATGCTTCTGGCACTGAGATGGAGCCTACGGCGGAGGAGAGTAATGACAAAAGTTATCCAGTCTGGTACCTGGGGGTATACATTTAAAAAATGGGGAATCGGCAGGTAGAAGTATCCATCAGAAGAAACATGAATAAAACAGTTGGAGCAGTCTGTAAAATTAACTATTTGAAAAAATATCCAGACATTTTGCACCCTCTAAGAGGCACACTAGATGAATGTTGTTGCATCTATCGCAGTTCATTTGTCATTTTCGTTATCTTCTATTATTTCTGCTGCTCAGTTTTCATGTTTGTTTGGGTAACTCTTATGCTCTGGTCTGTATTTTGAAAATAAGACGGCATGGCAGCCACCTGTTCAGACTGTGAGAAGGTCTGCTACTTTATTTTTACAGCTTTTGTGAGCACTTGTCATTTGGCAAACACTGCATCCACATGCCCTGTAACAAGAGCTGCCATATTGTCTGCATTCAATTAGGCAGACATATTGGGTGTTAGTGTGGTGTTCAGGGGAGAATAGGATGAATATGTTCTCCCTTTACAAGAAAAGTCAATGTATCTGTCACAGTGCCTCCATATATAGTGTCTCTATATCCCTACCTCAAGATAGAAATAAAGGTAAGCAACAAGGGAAGTCTATATTGCAGGTTGATTGACAGCACCTCGGTCACTTCACCAAGTAGACAGGTGGCCAGCTCCTTGGGCTCTCCATCTCAAATGTCTTCAGTTTGAGTTAAGAATCAGCATATGTGTGGGCTCTTGGTGGCTGAGCCATAAATTCTGCAAACTGATAGCATGGACATCATTGTCCCAATATAAATCGCTAAAACCACAAGTCAGCAGACTCTTCCAAGTATTCTCACCACTTTTTTAATGACTGCTATCACAGCCGCCACTTGGCCTGACCCTAATGGATATTGCTACAGAACATGGACATTAGGTGGGCAAGGATTTATTAGTGCAACATTACAATGTAATTTAACCTCATTCGAAGAAGAATATATCTAGTAAGTGCGAAATTAGTGCAGGCTCATTTATTGTTTGCTTCCTCTGCTGTTAACTTTGATGTCAGATTTTAGCCTTTTTTGCCGAATAACTCAATGTCATAAGGGAAACTGAAGTTGTTCATAATGGAAACTGAAGATGAGGCATCTAACGCATTTTACAGAGGGCAGTAAAAAAAATTGCACAAAATGACACTGCAGGAAAAACACTCAATGGTGCACAGAAATGCACAATTGTGTGCATTTGTTTTCTGAGAAAATGTGCCCAACTGCAGAACTTTAGAGCGTTTGATCCACTGTTGCATCAGCAAAATCAGTATGGCCGGCCTTAAAGTGCTCATCCTAAAGATTTAAAAAATACATTTTAGGAACTGTGAACGGTGTCAAAATAAATTTCAAATGGATGCACTCTTGTTCTCTAGTTGTGATGAGAGTGATTTCACCCTGAGAGAGAACATCAAGCAGAGAATAGTCAGGATTGAACCCTGAGCACTGTGCGCACGTTATCGGGGTTTACTTGTGGTACCATAAAGTAGAAACAAGATCTGGAGTGCTTATTTTGGCACATCCCCTAGTGACTAATCAACGTGTTCATTTTGATTACTAATAATATAGAATATATTTTGTTGATTTTTAATTTTGACCTGCTGAACTAATGCCATCGTTATTCATTCAGCTGTATTAGGTTTCTTTTACTATCTTTATACCATGTATTCTTGTTTGCTTGCACCAGATGGGCAGAAATATTTCCTACCTCCCCCTGCTCTAGCCCCGCTACAAGCGCCATCTTCTTGAACTTATTTCTTAGTTTCATCTGATTACTTGCCACTGCTTGCTCATCACAGCTTCTTTCATGTATGCTTACCCCATCAAAACTCTCTTGAGTTTCTTTTCCATGTTCCTTTTTAGGTCTCGCCTGCTAGCTCTGCGAGGGCTTTTTGTAATCAATACAGTTTCAGAAGTGGTGTTTCTGCTCCGCCCGTAATTTCTATTGGTGTGCGTCATTTCGCGTCATGGATTATGCTAAACGGAGTGGGATGATTGTACCGGAGGCTTTTTAGTCACTCCTGGTTACCACCCTGTCCACTTTTGGCACAGCCCACCGGGACTGGCGACTGCCATCTTGTTATTTAAGGGGCAGACAGCCATGGTGACGAACGGGAGACTTCTAGCAGCCCTCTTATCCCGCCCCTCCCCTTCCCATGCTGCGTTTGCAGAGCGCGTCCGACCGGGCTCTGGTTACAACTGTCTCCCATGCTTTAGAGCTGCAAGCTCTCGCTCCAGTTACCTCAGCAGCTTCTTGCAGCTCCAGAGGAGTGAGGTGAGTCTCTGAATCCCCCTGCCCCCCCACCTTCCCTTCTGTGCCCTCCTCTCGTGCCTACTGTCCGCTCCCTACTGCGTGTGCCCCGTTACCCTGCTCTGCCAAGGTCCTTGATTTCTGTGCCCTTCCCTTCTGTTTAACGGTGTTCTGTGGTTTCTCCTGTCTCTCTTGCCTATCTCTTCCTTGGTTGTGCCCCCTTTTCTGCTCTCTTGCCCCCCGCCCTCCCCCCTTCCGGCTTTCCCATATCAGCGTGTGTCCAAAATGATGATTCTTTTCAAACTTATCGCTGCCTGCAAACCACTCCTGCCGGGCGCTGTGGAGCAGGACTGACACATACTCTCTGTCCTGTGTGAATTGTGGAGGGTCAGGGTGATTGGGTGTCGCAGCGAACTGTTTTGTCTTTCTCTCGGACTTTGGTGGGGGTAGCGCAGGCGTGTCCTGGGAAACTTTAGGACTGTCAGCGAGCGCTGCTCCGCCATGATGTCTGAGACACAGGCTTGGTGGTCTTTGGTGTGCATTTCTGAGTGGAAGGGGTGAAGCGTTGCTGTGATACTTTCTGCAGACTGCTGCCCCAGGACAGGGCAGGCGGCATGGGGTGTCGCTGCGCTGCCTGAGATTTACCAGCCCTGGGACTTAATCGGACTCCGCCTGTTTTGTAGATTAGACTGCGCTCCACCTTTGCAGTGACAGCAGCGTTTGTACAGCCGGACCCCGCCTGTACTTTCCTGTGAAATATACTGCATCCCTGCTGAGAGTTTGGGGGTACTGCCTCTTTAAAAGTGCAGACGCTCTGCTAAGAAGTGCTGGCACTCTGTGGCTGCCCGGCCTGGTGCAGGAGTGCAAACGCGTCCTTAATACCTATTTTATTATTTAGGGTTTTTTTTGCAGGTTTTTTTCTTAGCGCCAACCAGGCCCAAATAGGCTTTGAGTTGCTGAACAGTAGATGCGAATAGTAGGCCATATATATATATATATATATATATATATATATATATATAATATATATATATATATATATATTCACACACAAAAAACAATTAGAATATGGTAGCCAGTACTTGAAATGGAAAAATCGAAGTGCAGGTAAGAGTACCTGCTTGTTTCTGAGAAGTGCTGGTACTCTCCAATTAAAAGTATTACGTCTCTCTTGAGAAGTGCCGGTACTCTCCCTCTCAAAATAAACATGCATTTGCAATGCAATAGGTCTCGCATTTACGCGAGTTTAAGCTATTGGCATTGTAAATGACAATGCCTTTTATTTATGTTTTTAAAACGTAAGCAAAAATAAAAGGCATTGTTATTTGCAATGTCAATTGCTCAAACTCACGTAAATGCGAGACCTATTGCATTGCAAATGCTTGTTATGTGACTACTCTCACTATTGAGTCTTATTGCAGCTTCGCTACCCTCTTACTTTGTGTTACCTTTTCCACGTATTTAAAAACTGGTGTAATTTCTGCGGTTCCTACTTGCCTCCGTCTCTGATTTTTAAATCATGATATGCCCTTCCTTGACTTGCATCTTGAAGGAGGAAGAAGGAAAGACGGAAGGGGCAGGGAATGATCGGCTGGGCGAATTCGGAATGTACAAAATAAATACTTTCTAAATGTGGAGATCAGTTGGTGATGTGAGCTTCAATCCCATCCCAAACAGACCTAACTTCTTCAGTGCAAAAAACAAGAATGAATTGTATAAATGTATACAGTCTACTCCGTGTCATTTCACTCTTGATCCTTACATTCTCTGCCATCCTAAAAAACACACCACTCAAGTTGGCTAATAAAGAAAACCGGGTCTGTACGAAGTGCCATTTCATTGCCTTCCTTCCACGTGCCCTTTATAAAAAAAAAAATAACTGCTTTTCTAGCTCAAACCTTCATTCCTCCTATTAAATGAGGCGGGCAGCTAGTGGCACAAACAGTGTCCTGTTGGCAAAAGACAGACGAGGCTCAATTAAAGGTCTGCTGCAAATTCCCGCATCTTGCTGTGCAGTCACAAATCTTTCTAACAGCTTCAACTGGCAGGACAGTCAGGAGGTCACGATATCCTGAAATATACCAGATCCTCACCAGCAGAATCCATCTCTCCTTGACAAGCGTGCATTTCATGGTGGCGCCAACCATCCCTTGATAGAATAACAACCTCTCCTGCAAGCATTTAGTCCTTGAAGGAGAAGCTTAAATAGGGCATAGCAAGGGGAACTGACATGGTAATTACCTTTTCCCTCTCCAAGCAAGTATGTGTGTATACATCTCCACAGAAGAGTTAACTTAAAGGACTTTATGGGCATGATCCAAAACCTGAATTCACCAACTATGATAAACTATAATCCAATCCATAACTCGCTCCATGCACTGCACATGACCTCACAAGTCATCAAGGACATCACAACAATGAATCACATCACCAGTGACATCCTCAATGGTATCGTTCACTAAGGAAACAATTGAGCTCTCCCACACCGGTTTGCTGAAAGTGCAATATCTGAAAGAGACACGTTAGTGACAGATTCCTTACCTTAGAATATCCCCAGGCGTCAGGCTGGATCCGGAAAGTTTTGCGTAGCAGTACCCTTGCGCGTCGGTAGGCGGCGTCGTGCGGCTCCGCGTCCGTCGTCGGCGTCGTGATCGCCGGGATGACGTCGCGGGCAGTACTTAGGCACCGCCCCTGCGCGCTGACGTCAGTTCTTCTTTTTCCGCGCCAGCAAGCGCAGATCCGGGAAGAGCAGTGCCCTGGTCAATTTTTGACCATACTTTTTGGTGATTTTTTCACTGTTTTTTCCAACTTAAAGGTGTCGTAGGGATGCCCGGCTTCAAGCGATGCGGCGCCTGTGCGCGGATGATGTCCGTCACCGACCCGCATTGGGAGTGTCTCTTCTGCCTCGGCCGAGGCCACGACACCGAGTCTTGTCCCGAATGCCAGGCCCTCAACCCGAAAGCTTTGCGAGAGCGGTCTCGAAAGCTCCTCGAGGCCCGGCATTCGGCTCCACGGAGGCCCCGGTCGCGTGAGAGGTCCAGGGGTCGCTCGCGGAGTGCACACCGGTCGTCGGCGTCGAAGTCTTCTTCGTCCGGTAAGTCTAAGCACAAGAAGTCCAAGAAGCATCGTCGCTCTCGGACTTCGCCTCGCCGGTCTCGCGACTCGGCTGAGGCCCCTCCCGGCACCGTCCCCGCCCCCCCGGACTTGCCTGTGGAGTCGCCCCCGCCATACCCGCCCTTCCCGGGTTCGGGGGCGGATCCGGCCAAGGTACAGGAGTTCCTGTCGGCCATGGCCCGCCTCTTCGGGCCTTCAGGCCCCTCCGGTGCGCCTTCGGGCCCCGCGGGCCCCGATGGGGTTGCTCCGGCGTCGCCGGCGGCTCCGGCCCCGGCGTCGCCCGTGCCTCCAGCCTCGATCCCGGCTCCGGCTTCGGCCCCGGCCTCGATCCCGGCTCCACAACCCCCATCGACGCCGGTCGACCTCACGACACCTCCGCCGGCGCCGATGTCTCCGGTGCCGTTCTCGACGCCGCCCTGGGCTCCGGGCGGCGTCGTCCCCCAGTTCCTTCCGGCTCCGGACATGGACCCGGAGCGACGTCGCTCGACGCCGGCTCCGGCGCCGATGGGACCTTGGGTCCCAACTGTCCCTCCTCCTCCTTATTTTGAACCTGAGGAGGACCAGTTGGACTGGGAGGGGTCTGATGACCCTCTGACGCGCAACTGTCAGTATGATGAGGACTGGACAGAGAGTCTAGGGGAAGCCAGTGGTCTGGATACTTCCCCTGACACTGGCATGCTGTCTCCTCCCGTGGCTACGGAGGAGGGGGCCAATTTTGGTACGGTGTTGCGTAGGGCTGCTGGGGCCTTACGTCTCCAGCTCCCTACTTTGACGGTCAAGCCTAACATCTTGACAGAGGTGCTTCAGCCGGCAGCCTCCTCTGCGGAGACTGTGCTGCCGTTTAACGACGCCCTCACTGACGTTCTTTGGGCGCCTGGTCCAAGCCCAACACAGGGGCTCCTGTGGATCGGAACGTGTCACGACGCCATCGCCCTGCTCCGGGCGACCCCCTGTTTCTTTCTGTCCACCCCACTCCTGAGAGCTTGGTTGTCCAAGCCTCCGCTTCCCAAACCGCCTTCCCTACCGCTCCTCCGGATAGGGAATCCAAACGCCTGGATCAGTTTGGGAAGAAAGGTTTTTCTTCCTCCAGTGCTGGCTTGCGGTCCGTTAACACCGCTTGTCTTTTGGGCCGATATACCCACTCCCTGTGGGATTCGGTGGCGGATGTTTTGCCCCAGTGCCCTGAGGAGGTCCAGGCACTGCTTTCCCGCGCCATTGCGGAAGGAAGGGATGCGGCCAAATACACTATCCGTTGTGGCCTTGACACCGCCGACTCGCTGGGCAGGTCGATTGCAACGACGGTGGCGCTCCGACGCCACGCCTGGCTGAGAACCACTGGTTTTCAGGGGATGTCCAGAATACTCTCATGGACATGCCCTTTGATGGAGTCGGTCTTTTTGGGTCCAAAGCAGACCATGCGTTGGAGCGCTTTAAGGACTCACGGGCTACTGCCAAGTCCCTGGGCCTTTCTGCTACACGCCCTCCGCTGCCTTCTGCTTTTCGCCCCTATCGTGGCCACGGTAGGGGCGCCCCTTCACGTCAGTAGCCCAGCCACCGGCCCGCGCAGCAGGCGTCTTCGCGTGGCCGAGGACGTAGATTCCGCCGTGGCGGATCGGGCAACCAGCGTGCGGGTCAGGCCACCACCTCCAACCCGTCCGCGGCCTCCAAGCCCTCCTAGTCCCTCCTTTCAGGTGCACCGCACGCCAGTAGGGGGCAGGGTCCGCCGTCACCTTCCCCACTGGCGCACCATCACCTCGGACAGGTGGGTCTTGGACATTGTCCGAAGGGGCTACTCCCTCCCCTTCGAGACCACCCCCCCAGCCATGCCACCTCAATTCCACCGCATGTCAGGGGATCACTTGGTGCTTCTACAGAAAGAAGTCACGCCCCTCTTGACCAAGAGGGCCATCGAGCATGTTCCGACCCCAGAAGTAGGGCGTGGTTGCTACTCCCACTACTTTCTGGTGCCCAAAAGGACAAGGAGGACATGCGTCCTATCTTGGACCTCCGGAACGTCAATCGCTTCCTCCGGAAGGAGAAGTTCAAGATGCTCACCCTAGCTCAGGTCTTGACTGCCCTCGACCCTGGAGACTGGTTGGTAGCGTTGGACTTGCAGGACGCGTATTTCCACATCCCCGTCCTGCCGGCCCACCGGCGTTACCTTCGGTTCACGGTAGGCCCCGAGCATTTTCAGTTCACCGTGCTCCCCTTTGGCCTTACAAGTGCCCCTCGGGTGTTCACGAAAGTGATGGCGGTGGTCGCAGCTCATCTGCGCCGGGCAGGGGTTTCAGTCTTCCCCTACCTCGACGACTGGCTGCTGAAGGCGGGCTCGTCCCAGGCAGTCGTCTCCCACCTCCAGACTACGGCCGAACTCCTGCACTCGCTGGGGTTCTCCATCAATGTGCCGAAGTCGCATCTGATTCCTTCTCCACAGCTCCTTTTCATCGGAGCAGTTCTGGACACGACGCAGTTTCGGGCCTATCCTCCCGAACGGCGAGTCCGGGATATTCAGGCTATGATTCCGATCTTTCGGCCTTTATCCTGGGTTTCGGTACGGATGACCCTCAGGCTGCTGGGCCTCATGGCCTCCTGCATCCTGCTGGTCAATCATGCCAGATGGCATATGCGGGCTCTGCAGTGGGACCTGAAGTTCCAGTGGGCGCAGCACCAGGGCAACCTGTCCGATCACGTCCAGATCTCGGAGGGGACTGCAACACAGTTGCAGTGGTGGCTCTCGAACCGGCAATGGGTCATGGGCAGATCCCTCTCCCTTCCCCAGCCAGAGCATACAGTTGTGACGGACGCGTCCCTTCTGGGATGGGGCGGTCACATGGGAGAGGCGGAGATCAGAGGCCTCTGGTCTCCGGCGGAGTCCCGGCTCCATATCAACCTTCTGGAGCTCCGGGCGATCCGGCTTGCACTCAAGGCATTCCTTCCCTCTCTCAAAGGGAAGGTAGTGCAGGTGTTCACAGACAACACCACCGCCATGTGGTACTGCAACAAACAGGGCGGGGTGGGGTCTTGGACCCTTTGTCAGGAGGCTCTGCGCCTCTGGACATGGCTGGAACATCAGGGCATGTTCCTGATGGTTCAACACCTGGCAGGTTCTCTGAACGCCAGGGCGGACGAACTCAGCCGCAGGTGCATGATGGATCACGAATGGCGTCTTCACTCGGAAGTGGCGCAAGGACTCTTTCTACAGTGGGGAGAGCCTTGGTTAGATCTATTCGCCACCGAAGAGAACGCGCAATGTCATCAGTTCTGCGCGTTGGAATTTCCAAGGCGGCACTCGCTCGGCGACGCTTTTCGTCGCGAGTGGAGTTGCGGTCTGTTGTACGCCTTTCCGCCTATACCACTTCTACCCAGAGTGTTGAAGAAGATTCGGCACGACCAGGCCCAAGTCATTCTTGTGGCTCCGGACTGGGCTCGAAGAGTTTGGTATCCCGAGCTACTCAATATGAGCATAGATCCCCCGATCCGTCTGCCTCTTCGGGAGGATCTTCTGTCGCAGCAGCAGGGACGGTCCTCCACCCGAACCTGTCCAGTCTACACCTGCTTGCGTGGAGATTGAGCGGCGACAGTTGATTCCTTTCGACTTGCCTCCCGAAGTTTGTGATGTGATTCTGGCAGCCAGGCGTCCCTCCACTAAGGTGGTATACGCCTGCAGGTGGAACAAATTTGTGGCATGGTGCACAGCAAAGGCTGTGGATCCCCTTTCTGCCCCTCTTTCTGAGGTCCTTCTGTTCCTTCTCTCTCTGGCCCAACAGGGTTCTGCCCTGGGTACCATCAAGGGTTATCTTTGTGCTATCTCGGCCTTCCTCAGGCTCCCTGATCAGCCCTCCCTTTTCAAGTCCCCTGTTGTTAACAGGTTCTTAAAAGGCATTACTCACCTCTTCCCTCCTGTTCCGTTTGTAATGCCTCAGTGGGACTTGAACTTGGTTCTTACCTTTTAATGTGCGCTCCCTTTGAGCCTCTGCATAACTGTCCTCTTCGTCTTCTGACTCTGAAGACAGCCTTTCTGGTGGCCATCACCTCCGCTCGGCGGGTGAGTGAGCTCCAGGCTCTATCTTGCAAACCTCCCTTTCTGTCTGTTCATCCAGACAAGGTTGTTCTTCGGACGCGTCCGTCCTTCTTGCCAAAGGTGGTTACTGCTTTCCACATTGGGCAGACCATCACTTTGCCCACCTTCTTTCCGCCTCCGCATCCTTCCAGAGAGGAAGAGAGGCTCCACCGTCTGGACCCAAAACGTGCGCTCTCCTTCTATATCGACCGCACAAAACACTTCCGGGTGGATGACCAGCTCTTTGTTGGCTACGTGGGCGCCAAAAAAGGTCGGGCGGTGCACAAGAGGACCATCTCCCGCTGGGTTACCTTGTGCATCAAGACCTGCTATTCTTTGGCCAAGAAGGAGCCTCCTGTTGGGCTGCGTGCCCATTCCACCAGGGCAACGGCTGCTACCACGGCCTTGGGCCGCGGTGTTCCGCTGCCGGTTATCTGTTGCCGGTTATCTGTCAGGCAGCTACGTGGGCCTCGCTGCACACGTTTACAAAGCATTACTGCCTTGACAGTCAGGTCCGGAGGGACGGCTTCTTTGGCCGTTCTGTCCTCCAGGACTTCCTTGTCTGATCTTTGTTCGCAGACCCACCACCGGGGTTGGTATTGCTGGGGTATCTATTCTAAGGTAAGGAATCTGTCACTAACGTGTCTCTTTCAGATGCACAAGTTACTAACTTGTGTAACGATATATCTGTAAGAGACAGTAGTTAGTGACAGATTCCTACCGCCCCACCCATCCTCCCGTTCTGCGAACTGATTTCTAGGGTTAAGGACATCCCTTTCAGGGCCCTAGTATTTTTCAGACACCTGTGTCAGCTTCTTGCATGGCTCTGCGTTCCTGGCGCGGAAAGTCGTGTACAGAACTGACGTCAGCGCGCAGGGGCGGCGCCTAAGTACTGCCCGCGACGTCATCCCGGCGATCACGACGCCCGACGACGGACGCGGAGCCGCACGACGCCGCCTACCGACGCGCAAGGGTACTGCTACGCAAAACTTTCCGGATCCAGCCTGACGCCTGGGGATATTCTAAGGTAAGGAATCTGTCACTAACTACTGTCTCTTACAGATATATCGTTACACAAGTTAGTAACTTGTGCTATAGGTCTTGTTTTCTTTCTGTCCGCAACAAATGCAAGGACATCTGTATGCTGAAAAATGATGTCTGAAAGCCTAGACAGATTCATGAGAATGCCACGAGACAGTGTCACAGCTACACGCCTACCACAATATGCAAGAACCTTGGGATTTGTGGACCTGGGTAGAATGAAACAAGCCTTGGACCGTCAATACTCCTACCTCTCTGGAGCACACGGTTTACATTTCCAATACCCTTTGTATAGAATACCTACCACTGGGAATATCCACTCTATCCCCTTTAATGCTGACACTCAGGACACACTTGGCCACAGAAGGGATAGGTGGCAACTGGGACTACAGGCACAAAGACTTGGTCACTGTCCTAGTAGAAGATTTTTAGATAATGCAAGATTGGTGCAATCCAACATTATGGCTATGGGAGGCATATAAGACCGTGATCAGGGAAGAATGCAAGCCAAACTCCATTACAGGAGAAAACTCACAAGGGAGATGACTGAATGTCTAGAGCAAGAGTGGTTAGGGTGCAGAGAGAGATGGAGAATCCGCCAATTTACTTGGATATTAGGAAACTGACTCTAATCCATAATGTGTACAAACAAGAAGTGACACAGGAGGCTAAGGCACACTCTTCATTGCTCCCAAAGTAAGTTGTATGAGGTTGGCAACAAAGTGTGGTGACTGTTAGCCTGGCTAAGTAGAAGCGAAGACTAGGGATAATGGGTTGGTGAAATCATAGCTAAGGAAGAGATGACAGTATCTACTGATGGAGACATCAGTCAGGAATTTGCAGAGTTCTATAAAAAATGTTTCAACCAGGAGTGATCGGAGAAGCGGAGGAAATAGCTGCATTCTTGAGACTTACTCCTCCTGTGTTTACAGTGAGTAAGAAAATGTACAGAGCACAAGCAGCTATTTCAGGAAAGAAGTATTCAGGCACTAGTATAACAGCTCAGATAACAAATTGCACACATCCGATCACTTGTGCTAGATTCTAGATATTATTTGAGAACAGAAAGGTTTTAAGATGTTTCCTAAACATGCTCAATTTCTGTTGAGCACGCACGGCAAGTGGGAGGGCATTCTGGGTTTTGACTGTCACAACCGCCAGGGTCTAATTTTCCAGAAAGACCAAGTTACTTACCTGTACACTGTGGTTCTCCAGTATTGATATCTTTAATAGATTCACATGCTTGATTCTTCCCAGTCATCATTGTGGGAGTCCCACGGTATCAGTAATAAAAGCAGTGCTAATAAATGAACATTAGGAATCACACTGAGAACAATAGACATTGCTAGCCAATTCACATTGTTTTAAAGTATCCAAACTTCAACCAGAGTACAGACTCTGAAGCACTCATCCCCCGCAGAGCCACCATACCTCAGATTTTGAGTACGAGTGCAACTGAAAGAAAATAAGAGATATAAAGAGTAGTGAGCCTTAACGGGGAGGGTCGCATGTGAATCTATGAAAGAAATCAATACTGGAGAACGGGAAACAGCCTTTAGATCACATGCTTTACATCGCATGCCATTACAACGCGGCCGTTACAACGACCGCATTGTTACAACGCAAACCATTACATTGCAAGTCGTTACAACGACTTGCTGTAGAAGCGGAAGGTGTTGGATTTACAATCCAACACCTTCCCTGCTGTTGCACAAACTGGAGTAGGAATAGTCAATTATACTATTCCTAAGTCCAGCATGCCCCCTACAGCAAGTCGTTGAAATGACTTGCGATGTAATAGTTTGCGTTGTAACAAAGCAGTTGTTGTAGCGACCGCGTTGTAATGGCATGCGATGTAAAGCATGCGTAGTAAAGGTTTATATTCCTGGAGAACTACAGTGTACAGGTAAGTAACTAGTTTTTTTCTCCAGTATTATATCTTTCATAGATTCACATGGTTGAATCAGACTAGTAAGCAGTACCAAAGTAATAAAAATGGTGATGGGTAAGGCAAACCATCCCATCATGAAAGAAACTAAATTTAAGATTAATCTCAATAGCATGAATACACTATAAAGAGGTGAAATGCATTACATAACATAATCTAGACATACCTATGCAAAAACCACCAGGCACATACGATCTATGAAGCTAAGCAAAAAATGTGTGCACCTTAATGAAGCAGGCAATGTAACACTGCCTGCTCAACCACAACATCCACCTTCTTCAAGGAATCCAGATAATAATGCTTTGTGAAATTGTGGGTATTAGCCCATGTCGCTGCCCTGCAGATGTCTGGTAACGATAAACCTGCAAACAGGGCTGAAGAAGCAGCAACCTTTTGTGTAGAATGTGCTTTCACCTTTGCAGTCAATGGTCTTCCTGCTTTCTCATGACAAAAGTTGATGGCCGCAAAAACCCAATGAGCAATATTTGCATGTGATAAAGCTTGTCCTTTTCTTGGTGGGGCAAACGAGATCAAGTTGATCAGATTTCCTAAAAGTCTTGTTTCTATTGAGATAGAAGTTGAGACAGAGTCTGACATCTAGACAGTGTAAGGTCCTCTCTGCTGCGGACAAAGGTTTCCTGAAGAATGATGGTAACACAATAGGTTCATTTAGGTGAAAAGAGGTTGGCACTTTTGGAATGAATTTCGGATGAGTTCGTAAAATGACTGTCATCCCGAAACTGTAAGTAAGGTTCATGAATTGTCAAAGCATGAATCTCACTTATCCTACTAGCAGAAGTAAGTGCAAATAGAAAATCAACTTTCCAAGAAACATATTTTATGTCTGCTTTATGAATTGGTTTGAAAGGACTTCTCATGAGCTGAGACAAGACTGTGTTGAGTTGCCATTCCACAGGAGGAGACTTAAAAGGAGGATAGACTCCAAAGAGGTCTCTCATGAATTCTTTAATTAGTCTGTTGGACCATAACAACAGCTCCCCCGTTCGTCTCAGAAATCTGGAAACAGCTGCCAGATGGACTCTTATGGAGGAATACGCAAGCTCTGATTTCGCTAGATGTAGCAGATAAGGAAGTATCTGCTCTGGAGCCGAAGAAAGTGGATGGAGATTATTAGTTTAGCACCATGAACAAAATCTTTTCCATTTTGCAGCATAGCTTTTACTTGTGGTGTCCGCACGAGAGTGCTGGAGAATCATCCTGCAATCCTCTGGCAAGTTTAACGTCTCAAACTCATTGTCGTGAGGAGCCAAGCTGACAAGCTGAGCGAACGTGTCTGTGGATGGACCACCTGAACCTCGTTCATGGAGAGAAGATATTCTGTTGGCTGGAATTGAATATGCGGGAACTCTGAGAGGAGAAGAAGCTCTGTGAACCAGTACTGCCTTGGCCATGCTGGAGCTATGAAAATAAGGAGGCACAGTTCTTGTTTCATTTTTTGAATGACTGGGAATCAGCGGAAAGGGAGGGAAAGCGAAATGTTGCCATACATCCTGCATTTTTTGTTCTGAAAGGTGGCAAAGAGATCCAGATTTGGGGTATCCCATTGGCGGAACACTTGCAGTAACTGACACTGATTCAGTTCCCATTTGTGGCACTGGTACTCTGTACTGCTTAAGGAATCCACCCATTCGTTCTCCACTCCCGGAAGATGTTAACCATTCCCAAATTTGCTGAGCTTGAGCAGACAAGATCTGTGATCTCGTTCCTCCCTGTTTGGTGAGATAGAACATAGTTGTGGTATTGTCTGTTCTTACCAATACCGAGGAATTGCAAATGTCTGGGAAGAAAAGATAGAAGATCTAGGAAAACCGCTTTCAATTCCAGAAGATTTTTGTGTGACAATGTCTCCTGCGCAGACCATCTTCTGTGAATCTCCAAGTCCTGTAAATGAGCTCCCAGCTTTCCAGGGAACCATTTGTTGTCATAAATATATGGGGCTGCTTAGGAATGAACGATAGGCCCAGATAGATATTTGCCATTGCGACTTCATAGTCGAGGTAATTGATATTGTGTCTTCGAAGGATCCCTGACACTGAAACCATTGATCGTCTAGCTGTCCTTGCAAAGGTCGCATACAAAGATGATAGTTTGGTATCAATGGGATGCAAGGTGATATAATACCCAGCACTGACTTGTACTTCTGGACAGCAGTAAACTTTCTTTTAGAGAGGGAAGCTGTTATTGTCCTGAGGCGATGAATCCTCTCCTCAGTTGGGAAAGCTTTGGAAACGTTCTCTCCGCAGTTGGGAAAGCTTTGGAAACGTTCGTATCCAGAATCGCCCCCAGAAAAACTGTTGAGCTGGATTGGGTCAAAGACAATTTTTCTATGTTTAGCTTGAGGCCTACGGTTTTGAAGATCCGTAGACAGACCCAAGTAGACTTTTTTTGCAGAGGGAAATGTGGAACCCTTTATGAACCAGTTGTCCAAATATGGGAACACCTGGTACCCTTTTCTCCTTAAGAAGGCTGCCATTGGGGACATGCATTTCGTGAAAACTCTGGGAGCAAGCGTAGCCCAAAAAGAAGCATTTTGGATTGAAAATGGCACTCTGCCACCTCGAACCTGAGAAATTTTCGATGCTTTGCGTGTATGGGAATATGGAAGTACGCATCTAGGAGATCCAGTGTTGTCATGTAATCCCCTGCATTCAAGAGTTGTAGGATCTCTTGTAAGGACAGCATCCTAAAAAGTTGTTTCTGTATGTATTTGCTCAAGAGTCTCATGTCCATCACTTGTCTCCATTTTCCTGATTTCTTTTTGATGAAGAAGAAGTTGGACTAAAACCTGTGTTGCGTTGAAGCAACGGGACTTCCTCTATCGCATTCTTGGAGAGCAGCAAACAAATCTCCTGCTTCAGCAGATGATGTTGGGACGTCTTGCGAGGTGGAAAAGTGGGAGGCTTTTGAAATTCCTGGGTGTGACCTTGCTGAATGACATCTAACACCCATTTGTCGGAAGATATGCTCTTCCAATGACTGTAAAATTCTAAAGGGGATTTCCGAATTGGTGTTGAGGTGGGACTGAGGTGACTGGTGCCTGCGAAGTATCATTGGCGTCTAGAGGCGTCCTGGGATATTCCACCAGCTGTAGGACGTCTTCATGAAGGCTTTCAAGCGTACTACGATGCTGTGCAGTTCTATATTGCTGCTGAGTGGAGTACTGTGATCGATACCCCTGTTGAGGATAAGCTTGGTACCTATTCTGCTGGTAAGGTACTCTGGACAGAAACTGGCCTCTACCACTGCCTTCTCGAAAGCGCTGGAATCGGCGCTGCTGCAATATGCCCAGAGATAGTGCGGGTTCCACATCTAACTTTATGGATTGCAATGCGCCAACCACAAGCTTTCCAAAAAGATGTTCACTATCAAATGTCAAGTATCTTTATTTGCACCTCTGATCGAAACAAAGTGGCCTTTAGCCAACCTTGAAGACGCAAGACAGCAGCTCCTGTCATCCGATGTAACGCTGTGAAAGAGATATCCATGGCAGCATCAATAATTTCCGCAGAAGCCTTCTCACTCTCTTGAAGAATCTCCTATGCCTCCTTCTTTTTATCCTCTGGGAGGTTTTCCAGAATTGCCGAAATGTCAGACCACATCTGACGGTCAGACCTCCTCAATATGGCCAGCACATTAGATGCCCTAATAGATGTTGCTACATAGTGGAGAAGCGCTTACCGATGTTATCTAACCTTCTACCTTCCTTATCCGGAGGAGCAGAGCAAGTAGTAGAAGGATTCTTAGAGTGCCATTGGGCTGCCTGCATAATGACGGAGTCAGGGCAAGGATGGCGAATGAGACAAGTTGGTGATTTGTCTGGCGCCTTAAACTTTTTGTCCAACTTGGGTACCTCCACTGCCACTGAAGCCGAGGTCTTCATAGGTTTCAACCCCTCCTGCCATATATATTCCACTATGGGATGGATCGGACTGATCGCTGAGCCCAATCCTTAAAATCATAAAGGAAGCATTCTGTCTGCTTGACTGGGAGAGGTAAATCAAAGCGCTTGGATGCTCTTTTGAGGAGCTCGTGAAAACCTCCAATATCCGCTAGAGGTGAATCAGCCGGTACCGGTGAAGGTAAAGCAGACAATGGAATCACATAATCGTCCCATTCAGGGTGATCACATGCTGATCCAGAAGGAATCTTGCCTTTCTCTGTCTGTTGATCCTCATCGCCATCTGTAAAGTCATCCCTTTTGCTGCGTGCCCAGAGGAGTTGCTACTTCTGGAGCCTCTCAATGTACTCGAATACGTTGCGTCGGGGCATTTGCCTCTGGAAATCTTTTATAATAATCGTTCAGCATAAGGCACAAATCTATGACCAGAGGAATAGGGATTGCTATGGTGGGCCCCTGCACACTGTGCTGCTCTTCATCAGGGTCATCATATGGATAGGGCTCCTGAAAGGTGTCATAGCCTTGCACAGACTGTTGACACCTGTCCTGAAAAGAGAAGTCACCTTCTAAGTAGCTAGAGGTGTCCTGATCAGCAACTTCCTCATCAGTGTCCTGGCATTTAACATTGAGCTGAGTAACGCTGTAGGCTGGGCCAAATAGACCCTCATCACCAGACCCCTGCATTTCTAAAAGTTGCACTGGAGGTAGAGGGGACACTATTGTATGATCCTGATGTAAGGGTGCTGGAATTCCCTCCTCAAAGATTAAATTAGTCTCCTTTATCGTTGTAGACGGGGCGTCGGCGATGATGGCACAGATGGAAGCTTTGTCAACGGGATCGTCATTGAGGCCTTAGATGGGGTTGATGTTGTCGTCGGTGTCGCCATCAATATGTTTGCTGACGATGACGTCGGCATGGAGGGGACTGTGTGGACTGACACTTTCCCCGTCGTCGCTTCAGCCATTGACGGGATGATTTTCAACTACATATCCGTCGACGGCTGGATTATCTTCTTTGAAGGTTTTTTAAAAGGTGTCACAGGAACTGATGGAGGGGAAGAAGGAGCCTTTCTATGAGAGGATGTAGGCTTAGCAGATTCCGTACTTCCAGCATCCCTGCGATGAGACTTTGCCCTGTTGGAGTTCTTATCAGATGAGGATGAGCCCTCATTTTTGTGCTTCTTTGATGAAGAATGACCCCTTACTTCACCTTCAGAGTCAGAGTGAGCCTTCTTCTTCTGAAGACAAAGAAGAAGCCTGGCCTCGTGGTCTTTTAGGGTCTTGGCTGGGAAGGTCCGACAATGTTAGCACTCCTCTGGTTTATGGTGAGGGTACAGGCAATAAAGGTATTCCTTATGGGGATCTTCTGAGAATAGCCTAGGCTTCCCACAAGATTCACACAGCCTGAACAACCTTTTTTTAGCCTCTGACATGCTGGTAACCGGGAAATAATCCCTAAGACTGCACCTTAGATGTTGCTAGAAGGTCAAAGCTGGGTTTGAAAAGTTGACAGGTCAAACGTTGACAAGAATAAGACTGTGACTGAACAGAGCTCAGGTAGACTCCCTAACACACTACTTACAGTAAGAAATCTGAGGTATGGTGGCTCTGCAGGGGATGAGTGCTTCAGGGTCTCTACTCTGATTGGTTGAAGTTTGGATGCTTTAAAACAATGTGAATTGGTTAGCAATGTCTATTGTTGTTCTCAATGTGATTCCTAATGCTTATGTATTAACACTGCTTTAATTACTGTTACTGTGGGACTCCCACCATGACTACGGGGAATATTCAAGCATATGAATCTATGAAAGATACAATACTGAAGAACTTAGGGCCTCTGACCAAACAGGCATGCTGAGATCTAAAAGTTCATGCTAGCTGGTACCAGGAAAACAGCTAGGCCATGTAGGTTTTTTGGACATGATTGTAAAGTGTTTATGGCACAAACATAGTGCTTTGAAGTGCCATCTTTTGATGACAGGGAGCCACGCAATTTGGATATAGCCGATGATTTCTTTAGTCCTAGAACCAGCCTTCCTGCCACAGTTTATACCAGCTGCAATCTTTGTAGGAGGTATTTGGGCAAGCCTACATACAGAGAATTACAATAGTTAATTCTGGACAAAATAAGAGCCTGAACCAGACCCTTCCTTGAAGAGGCGGATATGAAAGGGAGTATTTTTCTGATGACTCTCAACATGGGAAAACCTGTGGAGCCGGGGGTCTTGATATGTTTTATGAAGGATAAGTCTGAATCCTCCCAGGTTCCCAGGTTACGAGCCTGACGAGATGGAGCTGGCATTGCTCCTAGCGTCTCATGCCACCAGTCTTGTGTCCACATGGCTCCTGTCTCAAACACCATTATTTCCATATTTGTTTTACTGTTGAGCACAAGGGAGTTTGAATGCATCCAATCTGCAACTTTGTGGAAAGGTCTACTGTATTTTCTAGCCACCTTCCTTGGATTGTCATCTAATCTGACAATCAGCTGTGTGCCATTGGCATAGGTATAAAAAGTGATGCCGAATGATTCAATCAGGCACGCTGGGCCGCCACCTATAGATTATGTTATGTTATTTCCACTTAGTAAAGCACAACAAATCAAACCCAGAGGTGTATCTTGACGCTCAGTTAAAAAGGGTAGGTACAGAACAGATCCCTGAGGAACCCCTGTGACAGTTAACTAGGGCCACTGAGTCCAATCCTTCAGAAAAGATGTTGTGGGTATTTGTAAAGCGCGGTACCACTGGCGAAGGAATCCTGGGCTGGATGAGAACCATGCATTGACTTTGCTATTACGACCAGCCATATCCAAGCTTTGTAGCAGAATGGGGTGGGAGATGGTGTCAAAGGATGTTGCCAGATCTAATAAAATCAAAAACATCCATCTCCCACCATCCAGTGTGCCTCTAATGGTCCTCCGTTGGTTTTGCCAGCACTGTCTCAGTGGAGAGTCCCATGTGAAAGCTTAACTGGGCCTTATGCAGAAGTTGGTGAGCATCAAGATATTGAGTTACCTGCTTATTCACAACTATCTTCGTTGCGGGAGCAAAGAGATAGGCCGTAAATTAGCCATAACCTTAGGAGCAAGAGATGGTTTCTTTAATAGAGGATTGACTATTGCTGCTTTCCATTCTTTGGGTACAATACCTGATGTGAAAGAGCAGTTGTGCAATACAGTCAGGCAGGGAACAATAGAGGAACTGGCCTTCTTTAGTTGGTGAGCAGAGCATATATCTAAGGGAGAGGAGGCAGTAGTGGAGGCAAAGATATCTGAGATCTGTGCCTCCAAAACTAAGTAGAGAGAAGACCAAGTTTGACTGGATGACCTAGGTTCCAAAAGGGAGGAGTCAGCTACTGTATGGGGAAGTTTATTAATTAGGTTGTTGATCTTATTCTGAAAGAAAACAGATCGATTCTCAATCAGATCATGTGATGGAGTAATGATGTTACTTTCTGCCTCTGGATATGCCATACTTTTATACAACCCAGAGGCCTCCCCATTAGGATTCTTGGAACCCAAGATGCGCATTTGTTCATATTCTGCTTTAAAGAGCTTTAGGAATTTATAGTTTCTTAAGTTTAGATCTTTATGACTCTTTTTCTGTTGAATTATTGTTCTTTCTCCATCTCCTTTCCAATGTTTTACAATTAGCTTTCCATCTTCAGCTCTGCATTGACCCATGGAGCCAAAGTTTGCTTGCTTTTAGGTTCAATATATTTCATGAGGATGGTATTGTCCGGGGTGGATGATAGCCATACATTTACAGAGGAAGAATTAAAAGCTGGATCATCTTCCCTAAGATTAAGACTGGTAGAGCTTAACTCAACCTCCCATTACACTGGAGTCAGGCTTTTCTACTGTCTAGCCTGGACCGTCAATTCTGTTGGAGGAGTATTCTTATCCACTGCGCACTGAACATTAAATGAATCAGCCAATGATCCATCCTGGGAAGTTGAATGGAATCTTTAAAGGGTACTCACAAAGGAGAACTGAGGATTTCGTCCAATATATGACGATCTTCATGGGTGGGTCCAGTGCTCAAGATTTCCAAAATTAGTGCTGCACACAATTGGTGGAAGCTTTACGAATTTCTATCTAACTAATGAACAAGTTACTTACTTTCGGTAATGCCTTATCTGGTAGAGAAAGGATCTAGCTGCAGATTCCTTACCTTTGAATTTTCCCCAGGTGCCAGACTGGATCCAGAAAATGTTTTCAGCAGTACCTCGGCGCGTCGGTACAGGGCATCTTGCAACTCCATAGTGACATCGACCACCGGATGTGACGTCGACGGAGTTCATATATGCCCCTTCCAGACATGCTGATGTCAGTTTCTTCAGTGACTACATTCCGTGCCAAAAACGCGGAGTCACTTTCAGAAACTGGCCAAGGAAACGGTGTGCCAATAAAGACATATCTCGGTCTTTCTCTCTGTCAATACAGACATATCTGCAAGAAGGAGTAACCAATATCAAGCCGGAGGAATATCTCAATATCAAGCAGGATATGAAAGATAGGAATAAATCAGTTTGTAAAGCATGGAGGATGGGAGGGTCGGTAAGGAATCTGTGGCTAGATCCTGCCTCTACCAGATAAGGCGTTACCGAAGGTAAATAACTTGTCCATCTGTTAGAGACATCTAGCCGCAGATTCCTTAACTTTGAAATAGGTACCAAAGCAAAAACATCCACGGAGGAGGACCTGCAAACTGATTGGATCAAAATCCCGGATTAGAACTAGCCGGTGTCTAGCTGGAGCATAAAAAGACAGAAGAGAATGGCCGCTCTAAGTCAGGAAGGCTAGGAAGAAATGCTCTGCAGCCCAAGAACTATGGTAGGAACCACAGGTAACGAAAGCTGAAGAAGAAAAAGCATGTAGCTTTACTCCTGTCAGAGGAAGGGAATTGTGTCCGAAGACAACATAAAACATGGACCCAAAACAAGTGCACTGGCACAGCAGATCCTGAAACAGGGTCAGCCGCAAGTAGGGGAACCCAGGACAGAAGGCGACTCTACTGAGCCATAGCACCTCACCACAGGAAAGCATTATCTAAGCCAAATTGTTTGTAGAAACAGAAAGAGGGGAAACCAAGAACCCATGCACACGAGAGAGCATGGATGAAGATCTGAACAAGAAGTCGGCAAAGACAACAAAGTATAACAGTTGTCATGATGAAACAACTACCATAGATAGAGGTAGCACCTTTGGAATCACCC
Organism: Calotriton arnoldi; assembly: GCA_963921515.1. Classification (NCBI taxonomy): domain Eukaryota; kingdom Metazoa; phylum Chordata; class Amphibia; order Caudata; family Salamandridae; genus Calotriton; species Calotriton arnoldi. The sequence goes on along the minus strand of CAWUFW010000214.1, from coordinate 5,203,186 downwards.
ATAACGATAGTCATATGGGAGGAAAAAAGAGAACACTGGTAGTTGTAAGAAAAGAAGGGAGTATGTATGTATATATAATATAGACAATGGGCAAGGACCCCAATATTACACAATGATGTCAGAGACAACAAGAGTACCAGGCTGAATGAGCCATGCAACAGGAAAAAAGGAAATGGAGAGTGTGGGAAACATCACAAACAGAGGGAAAAGAAACGTACGCTGCTACAAGAAAACAAGGCCAATAGACTGATGCAGCTGCAAAAAGACCCAGAAGGTTATGTCATGACTGAAGACTGCAGGGTGAAAAATCTCACTAGAGAGAAATCAAGACCTGCATCCGTGTTCATGAAATGCTAACACCAGGAGGAGTACGACAGGAAGGCCTCCAGAACAACCGATAGTAAGTGAGACAGACAGAGGAGGACCTGGCTGGGGCATCGGACGAGCAAGAGAGGGTACATCCTCTGTAAATAATAGCATGCATGAAAAGCAGAACCCAACAAGGGTTGCAGAACATACAAAGAGTACAAGTATGGAGTCCAGGGAAGAGCGTTTCTACAGGAGACTGGAATCAGAAAAAGTGCAGGCAGGATAAATCTATCGGAAGAAAATCCTGCAGAATAGTACATACTGAGAGCGCAAAAGTGTTCAGTATACACCTGTACATGAAGGTAAAAACCACTCCACTGCTGAGAAGACACAACAAGAGAACAGAACTCTCAAAAAGAGAGCTCACAAAATCAAAGAGGAACTGGTACAACTAACCCTGAATAGGCTAGACACATAAATATGTTCCATGTAGGAAAAAAGAGAAACCTTCGAAGAAGAGAATGGTGGAGATGAGGAACCAAGTTCATGACGACCCACTCTAGAAGAAAAGGATAACAAAGGGTCAAAGACCCTAGCTCAAAGAGTTAAACAACAGCCAGCACACAGAACAAGTAGTCTAATGTGAGGGCTGAAATATAAAGGGATAGACAGGTAGAGGCCATAGCGATAGTTGACCTCGAAGAGCGGTGCGTGTGGTAACAAGAAGGGGCGAGGTAGGTCCCCAAAGTGAAAAGATGGACATCGGTCTGCAAGGATGAAGCTGCCAAAAAGACCAAGGGCGGCGGTACAAGAGAGCAGGTGAATAGAAAACGTTGTCCCAGTTCCACGAATGATATATGATTGATATATATATATATGTTCGAGACATATGAGCTGTAGATCATATGCTTTAGCATAGATCGCCATCTGGTGTTGGGCCCGGATGTTTGCACTTTGTTTTTCTTCGAAGAAGTCTTTGTAGTCACGAGGTAGGTGACTCCTCCTTTCGGTGATAGTGCGCATGGGCATCGACTCCATCCCCAGATTGTTTTTTTCCGCCATCGGGTTCGGATGTGTATTGCTGCGCTCCGGTATCGTTTTCGAACCCCTTCGACGCGCAATCCTCTACCCTCGACTGTATTGTCTATCGATCACGGTTTCCCATTCGACGCGCATCGTGTAAATTGTGAAAACCTTCGATCAGGAACTTCGAGGCGGGCCGTCGGGCTACCCGTGCTGACCACGCCAGCAGTCGATGGAACGGACTCCATTCAAGCTATGTCCCGGGTGTCGTGCTAAATTTCCACACACCGACTTGCACAAGGTCTGCAACCTCTGCTATCCCCGGAACACGACGAAAAGGACTGTGAAGCGTGTCGATCGTTCCGATTAAAGAAGACCATTCGTGATCGTCGGGCTCGACGCCACGAGATGCAACGCGGCAGCGGTTCCGTACCAGACATCTTCGGCGAAGATTTAGAATTCCATCGTCCAGCCGCAGAAGAAGAAGAAGAACTGGTCTCCATGTCCGAAGCCGACTCCGACATGGAGGAAGACTTGAACGTCACTCCGGGTCAACGTACCGTGAGTACAGATCCCCATGTGCCCACGCTAACAAAGCCTAAGGCTCCGGTATCACCCTTGCGTCGATACCGAGAAAAAGTTTCAGATGCCCCGCCCTCCCGCCCGGCTATGAAACATAAAGACAAGCCTTCCGCCTCGGGCTCGAGCCGGCCCCATTCCGGTGCCGAACCAACACCTTCGGCACCGAAACATAAGACAAAACATGTGCCAGTCCCTACACCGTCGGCACCTTCGACACCTTCGACACCGAAGGCCTCGGATCCGAAATCTTCCAAACCAAAAGCTTCGGAACCGAAAGCGTCCAAACCAAAACCCTCGGAGCCGAAATCCTCCACACCTAAAAGCTCGGAGCCGACACCCTCTGCGCTGAAAAGTTCGGAGCCGAGACATGCCACTCCGAAACCTTCAGAGCCTAAACAGGCTAAAACTAAGCACTCGGATTCGGAACATTTGGTGCACAAAGACTCTCAGCCCAAATCTTCCACGCCAAAATCCACTCCTAAAGAGAAAGATACTCCTTCCAAGGAGCCTCCATCTGGAGACACAGTTTTGGATCCAAAGCAAAAGAGACATAGTATTGACCCTGAAACTGGACACCTTCTGGCCACTCTTCCTAAAAAACGGAAGCTGGATCTCTCAGAGGACTCTCCTATACCTCTGAAGAAAAAGGACATGTGTACTAACCCTTCTCCCCCTTACATTCCTCCTTCTCCTCCTCTAGATCCCAATTTACTGATTACACCATCAAATTCACCACCACCTCCACTTTCACCTGACCCACAGGACGACGATTATGGGGATGGGGATGAAGATCAGGATATACCACAAGACCAGGACATACCACAGGACACTGATCCCTGGGAAGATTATAATAAGGATCCAGATCAAAATAATGACCCTGACCTGTATCCCTCCAGACCCTCCCCACCCGATGACAACATTGGCTTTGCGCAGCTTATCAACAGGGCTGCTCAATATCACGGGGTGGAGCTACATACAGACCCTCTAGATGAGGATTTCCTTGTGGAAACATCTACGCACTCACAAAGGTCTACTAATACTTTGCCAATGCTCAATGCTCAAGGGCATGTTGAAACACACAGACGAGGTATTCAAAGACCCGGTTAGAGCCAGAATACTCACACCTAGAGTGGATAAAAAATACAAGCCCGCTCCTACAGACCCTGCATATATAAAAGGCCAGTTGCCCTTAGACTCTCTTGTTGTATCTAACGCCCGCAAGAAAGCTAACTCTCAAACTACAGGCGACGCCCCTCCTCCTGATAAGGAGTCTAAACTCATTGATGCCTCAGGCAAACGAGTGGCTTCGCAGGCTGCTAACCATTGGCGTATTGCCAATGCTCAGGCCCTGTTAGCACGATATGATGGGGCTCACTATGATGAGTTGGAAAAACTCATGCAACACTTGCCTGATGAGTATAAGACCAAAGCTAACGACCTCATTCAGGAAGGTAAGCTTATCACCAACACTTCCATAAAATGTGCACTAGATGCAGCAGACACAGCATCTCGTGCCATCAACACTAGCATACTGCTGCGCAGGCACGCTTGGCTTCGAATCTCTGGATTCAAGCAGGAGGTCCAATCCTCCATACTTAATCAGCCCTTTGATAAGGAGCATCTTTTCGGGCCAACAGTCGATACTTCACTAGAAAAAATTAAGAAAGACATCGAAACTGCTAAGCCCATGGGGGCCTTACAATTGCCTTCTAACAGGGGTTCCTTTTGCCGCTCCTTTTACAGGGGTGGCTCAAAAACAGTGTCATCAGAGAATCCCTCCTCCTCTTAGAAGAATAACAACCAATCTACCTCTTCCAGAGGTTTTTTTCGAGGAGGCTACTGAGGCAATAATAATAAGGGAAGAGGCAGAGGTAACTCCACCCGCACTTCCCCTGCCAATAAACAGTGACTTCCCTCCACTACCCCCCGATCATCCCACACCTGTCGGGGGACGTCTCTCACAGTTCCTACCTGTCTGGAATTCAATCACCTCGGACAAGTGGGTAATACAAATTATCCAGTATGGTTATTGCCTGGAACTTACCTGCACTCCCCCAACTATCCTTCCATCAGAGCGTGCAATGTCACCAGAACATCTCATCCTCTTAAAACAAGAGGTTCTCACTCTGTTACAAAAACATGCGATAGAACCAGTCCCATTATATCATCAAGGAACAGGAGTGTACTCCCTATACTTTTTGATTCCAAAGAAAGACGGCTCTCTCAGGCCCATACTGGACCTCAGACAGCTAAACCTCTATATTCAATCGGACCAATTCCACATGGTCACTCTACAACAGGTGCTCCCATTGCTTCAGCAAGGCGACTTCCTTTCCACTCTGGATTTAAAGGACGCCTACTTCCTTATTCCCATTCACCCGGCTCACAGGAAATATCTCAGGTTCGTGGTGGATGGACAACATTATCAATTCAAAGTTCTCCTGTTCGGGGTAACTACAGCACCCAGAGTCTTCACCAAGTGTCTGGCAGTAGTTGCAGCTCATTTAAGAAGACAACACATTCACATCTTCCTTTACTTGGACGACTGGCTAATAAAAGCCAAGTCACAACACAGCTGCATACACCACACTCACAAAACAATTCAGCTGCTTCACGACTTGGGATTCACTGTGAACCTCAACAAGTCTCATCTCCAACCCTCCAATATGCAAGCGTACCTAGGAGCCACAATAGACACTTGCAAAGCTCTAGCTTACCCCAACCCAGTCAGGATACGCAACATGCAAACCCTGATATCACAATTTCAACCTCTACACTCATTACCAGCCCGAGTGTTCATGCAATTAATCCCAATGATGGCTTCTTGCATTCTAATTGTTCCTTACGCAAGACTCCAAATGCGTCCCCTACAAGAATGCTTAGCACGTCAGTGGAACCAGGCTCAAGGTCAGTTAACCGATCTGGTGTTGGTAGACGGCCGCACCCATCGTTCTCTGCAGTGGTGGAATAAACAAAACCTTTCCAAAGGGCGGCCATTCGTCGACCCGGTTCCACAGATAGTGCTAACAGCGGACGCATCGCTCACTGGTTGGGGAGCTCATCTTCAACAACATACCATTCAGGGCATGTGGACCCTACAACAAAAACAACTCCACATAAACCATCTGGAGCTGCAACCAATTTTTCTGGCATTGAAACCTTTCCAACTACATCTACTAGGCAAAGCTATCCTAGTTCGTACAGACAACATGACAGCAATGTACTACATACAATAACAGGCGGGGACACACTCTCTACAGCTTTCACACCTAGCTCAAAGCATATGGAGATGGGCCATACCTCAAAAGATATATCTCCTTGCAGAACATCTCCCAGGAGTAAACAATCAGATTGCAGATCGGCTCAGTCGTCAAAGACAACAGATCCACAAATGGGAACTACATCTTCAAGTTCTCCTCCCATTCTTCCAGATGTGGGGCTACCCAGAAATAGATCTGTTCGCCACACACCTCAACGCAAAATGCCCAAACTTCGCGTCCAGGTATCCACACCCATTGTCCAAAGGCAATGCGCTATGGATGAATTGGTCAGGGAAATTTGCTTACGCTTTTCCACCTCTCCCGCTCATTCCATTAGTGGTTCGGAAACTCAAGCAACATTCCCTCACAATGATCCTAGTTGCTCCCACATGGGCTTGACAACCATGGTTCACAACTCTGTTGGAGCTATCAGTAGTTCCTCATCAAAAGTTACACCTCTCCCCCAAGCTTCTCACTCAGAACCATGGAGAGATAAGGCATCCAGATCCCAATCAACTCAACCTTGCGATCTGGCACCTGAAATCATAGAATTTGGCTACCTTAATCTCCCGCCCGACTGCATGAACGTCATTAAAGAAGCTAGACGCCCTACCACAAGAGCATGCTATGCAGCAAAGTGGAAACGATTTGTAATTTATTGTACTAACAATCAAATCAATCCGCTAGATGCTTCAACTCAAAACATCATTTGCTATCTGTTACACCTACAGCGTGCTAACTTAGCATATACATCTATACGACTACATCTTGCCGCAATAGCGGCTTTCCTACAAAACAGACAACACGTGTCTTTGTTTCGTGTACCCGCTATCAAACCCTTTATGGAAGGACTCAAAAGAATCATTCCTCCTAGACTTCCACCTTCTCCCGTGTGGAATCTTAATATAGTCCTTACAAGACTCATGGGCCCACCATTTGAGCCTTTGCACAAATGCGAACTACAGTTTCTAACTTGGAAAGTAGCCTTCCTTATAGCCATCACATCTCTTAGAAGAGTTGGTGAGCTCCAGGCACTAACCATACAAGAACCATTTTTACAAATTCACCAAAATAAAGTGGTTCTTAGGACTAACCCAAAATTTTTACCCAAAGTTGTTTCTGCTTTTCATCTCAATCAGTCTGTTGAGTTACCCGTGTTTTTTCCTCAACCAGACTCAGTGGCAGAACGTGCTCTTCACACATTAGATGTGAAAAGAGCAATACTTTATTACATTGAAAGAACCAAATCTTTTAGGAAAACTAAACAACTCTTTGTTGCTTTTTCACCACCACATAGAGGCAATCCCATTTTAAAAGCAGGTATTGCACGGTGGATAGTTAAGTGCATCCAAATATGCTATCTTAAAGCTAAACGCACCTTAACAATTCCCCCTAGAGCGCACTCAACACGCAAACTAGGGGCTTCTATGGCATTCTTAGGGAACATACCCTTAGATGACATCTGCAAGGCTGCAACATGGTCTACACCACACACATTCAAAAGCACTATTGTGTAGATGTGTTAGCAAAACAACAAGCTAGTGTGGGCCAGGCGGTTTTAAGAACACTATTTCAGACCACTGCAACAGATACTGGTTAGCCACCGCTTGGGAAATAACTGCTGTATAGTCTATGCTAAAGCATATGATCTACAGATCATATGCCTCGAACGGAAAATGCTACTTACCCAGTATGCATCTGTTCTTGGCATATAGAGCTGTAGAATCATATGCGCCCACCCGCCTCCCCGGGTACCTTTATCTGTTGCAGTATTATCTTACTTAGATACACTATACATGGACATCTCTTTCTACTCTTACTAACTCCATCACCACCCTTACGGCAAAACAATCTGGGGATGGAGTCGATGCCCATGTGCACTATCACCGAAAGGAGGAGTCACCTACCTTGTGACTACAAAGACTTCTTCGAAGAAAAACAAAGTGCAAACATCCGGGCCCAACACCAGATGGCGATCTATGCTAAAGCATATGATTCTACAGCTCTATATGCCAGGAACAGATGCATACTGGGTAAGTAGCATTATATATATATATATATATATATATATATATATATATATATATATATATATATATATATATATATATATAGAGAGAGAGAGAGAGAGAGAGAGAGAGAGAGATAGTGTTGTATTACACTGGATGTGTATAAAGCCCAGTTTATTAATTTTTTTAACAAACAAGCACCACAGGCGCCAAAGAAAGGAGATGCCAGTCCATCCAGTCCGGAATATCAACAGGAGCCTGCTAAAGCAGTGCAAGATGCACTGATAGGGGCACAAGACACCACAGGGAGGGAACTCTACCACGCGTCTCAAAACACTGCTAGGGAAAGAAAAGTGTGTCAGGAACACTGATTAACGCCACAAAAAAGCGGAAGGAATACTTCATGGAAGAAGGGACTTGAACGAGAGATAACACCCTAATCGGGCATAAGTGCGAGGTGAAAAGCAGAGTGCACAATGTTTCAGTGTACAATAGAAAATTCCCTATAAGGGATACTAAAATACCATAAGTACACCCAAGAATGCCTACGAGGTATACAGAAGATGTTCCACGAGGAACATGGCAATAGAGCATCTGCACAAAATTCCATAATAGTGATTACTTGCATGAAGTCTGGAAAGAAGAAAAACCCCTATACCATAGGGATTGAAACCCACTCAGGGCCACATAACAAAAAAGTTAGAAAGAAAACATAACACCTGCCGAAGGCAGGAACAACTCACCGGGTGCCACCCACAGGTGGATTGTTTAAAAAGAACCAGAAGCCAGAAGCCTACCAATGGCTTAATAGAAAGAAAAAAAGAGCATCCCCCGACTGTCCGTGAGAGGCTAGGGAAGCAAGTCCGCTGGGAAGGCAGACGTAGAGAGTCAACAGAATTAAGAGGCCTCACCGTCCGACTGTCCCGAAACCGCTGTAATGCAAAGTCAGCATGGGTTCCGAATAGACAGGCACCATCAAAGAGCATATCAATCAAGGTGTTTTGAACAGCCTCTGAAAACCCAGAGGTGCACAACCAGGCACGCCGACGTAATGCCAGCGAAGAGGCCATAGCCCGGCCTACAGAGTCAGTGGTAGCCATACCACATCGAATGATTAGTTTAGCTGCTTGTTGCCCATCCCGTATTAATGGGGAAAGATCGTTCCGGGTCTCATCCGGAAGGGAGGGCAAAAGATGTGCCAATGAGCCCCACAATGTATGGGAAAAGCATCCAAGGACGCAAGAAGTATTAAGGGATTGCAGTGCAAAGCTGGTGGAGGAGACAATACGCCTGCCCCAAGTGTCTAGCCTTCTAGACTCTGTCTGGAGGGACAGTAGGAAGAGGGTTGATATTTTGGGGTGCCGACGCGGCCTGTACCACAAAACTGTGATGAGCAGGATGGCGGAGGAGACAGGCCAGATCCCCGGGAGCCGGACGGTGTCTGTGAGAAATAGAGCGATGAACAGGGGCCTCTGTATTGGATTTAGCCCAAGCCCCCAACAAAATGTCACGTAGAGCTTCACTATAAGGAAGCACCGGCTCTACCCCTGTTTGTCCTTGATGGAGGATGACAAGTAAGGGATCAGTCGTCATTTCCACAGAATGAAGTGTCATATCCAAACCAACAGAAACTCGTCGAGCATGTCAGCTAGAGAGGAGCTCGCCTCTTTACCAAGGCCAGGAGGGGAAAGGAAGCCAGAGGCTGGGGAAGACTCCAAGCTACTAGCTTCACCCAACTCAGTCAGACAGCTGTCCTCCACAGGAGGATGGGCAGTGTCAGAGATGGGGTGGTGAAACTCCAAATCCTCTCCATCACCTCTATAATCGTGTTCCTCAGAAACAGTGGCGTAACAAAACTTGAGGGGGCCCCCCTGCAAGGTACATGGAGGGGCCCCTGCTCCGGATTTAATCAGGAGCTCTTAGGCAAGAGAACTGTGCTGAGGGGGCCCCCTGCAGCTCTGGGGCCCCGCACACGTCGGGGGGCAGTGGGGGCCTGTGTTACGGCACTGCTCAGAAAGAAAAACAGGAGGGGGCTCCATAGACAGCCAAGGAAAGGTGCCTGAGACAAGTGGCTTCACCGGCACCACATCCAACGGCGTGTGGCGCCGAAGCAGCGACGCCTCGGTGTCGGAAAGGGGGAGTGGCGTGGCGTCGATCGGCGCCGCGAGCGCCATGGTCAGTGTCAGCTGATCGGACCCAGGCGCCGAAGGTGGGAACCCCGAAGGGCTGTGCACCGGCATCGAAACGGATTTTAAATCCGAAGGCCATACTGAGGCCTGAAGGCGAAACCACCGGCGTGGACATAGTCACGGCTCCCTGCACTCCTTGGGGCACGAGGGTGCGCCAGGGGAATGTGAAGACCCAAAGTTAGTATGAAGAGATTTGTAATATTCTGGGTCAGAGTCGCCCCGGCTCCAGGGTAGGTTGGGAGGCGCGGTGTAGACTCGTGTACTGACTCTTTAGCCGAAGATCGGGAACAGTCTTTATGTGGCGAAGTCAGGGGGGCCACGATTTTCGACCGCCTGTGTCGTGACTTACCTCATATTGATGGAGAGTGACGTCCATGGGAACAGCTCCTGGAGCAGGCCTGGGGTCGGTCCGTGGAACACAAAGGGAACCGAGGTCGATGAGAAATCTTGGAAGACTGCAACATCCGCGCCACTAGGAGCTTCATTCGACGTTCCCTCAGCACCTTCGGGCGAAGTTGGCAACAAGAGTAGCGCTCCTCGAAGTCATGGTGCTCCCCCAGGCACCACATAGAGATAGAGTGAGAGTCTGTGGCAGACAGCTGTCTTCCACAGGACCCACATGGCTTGAACCCCGAGAACATGAGAAATTGTTTAAAAAGCACACTGTTCCGTTCCACGAAAACGTCAAAGTAGGCCTAAAAACTGCTTATGGAACCACTTACCGGATCCACGTTGAAAGCACGGAAAAGAAGAAACTGACGTCAGCGCATCGAGAAGGGGCATATATGGACTCCGTCGATGTCACATCCGGGGGTCGACGTCACTACGGAGTCACACGACACCCTCTACTGACACGCAGAGGTACTACCGAACTTTTTTCCAGATCCAGTCTGGCACCTGGGGAAAATTCAAAGGTAAGGAATCTGCGGCTAGGTGTCTCTATTAGATCATCTAGATAAATGATGAAATCTCCCAAAAGTATTAGTTTATTTGTGTTTAAATAGCACACCTTGAAAAAGGGTGGGATGACATTCAATGATGGTGCAGGGAGTCTATAAACTAATAAACATGCAAAGGAGAAGTGTGGAAACAGTTCAATGGTCTGGGCCACGGATTCAGCCCCTGGAATCTGAGGTATATTCTACATAGAAACATGCAATTTCTTTTTTTAAAAAGGCAGTCCACTGCCCCACCTAGTTTCTATGGTCTGTCTAGATGGTTGATCAAATAATCCATGGGAACTGCTGATAGATTTCAGGGGTTGAGTCGTTCCTAAGCCAGGTTTCCATGACAAATATACAATCCAGATTATAATCTTTGATCAATTTAATTTTGTATAGTGTTTTGTGATTGATCTGGAATTAAGGAGTGCGCAATTGAGGTGGGTTACTGCCTCTATCACCCGGTTTATCACTTTCTCCACGATCTTGTTTGACGTGGTAATAACCGGGACAGATGTAAAGGCTAGACTATATTGCAGGTGTGCAGTGTGGCAGGGGACATAAACCGCATTTTTTTTTATAAAACCTGAATTTACATCTAAATTTAAACAACCAGAATCTGCCCTGGGCCCGGCCCAGGCACGGATGGGTGTAGAAGGGCTTGCCATTGGCCTGCCTTCGGCACACCAACTTCATGGATGCACTGCGTCCATGCTTATAATCCAGCCATTGGTCATTTAGAGTAGACCTTGGCAGAAGGAAAGCCAGAGGAAGGAACACATCCAGTGATGGCGCCAGCACTACCCGATTCCTCCTTACAAGGTTTGGGAATGTAAAACCCCAACCAACCTTACAGAACAAAATAGAGGTATAAAGTATGGCATGCATAATAAAGTGCAAATAGGATAGCCCCTAAAATTGTAAAAAGAGCCCTAAGGAGAAGAGCCCTAAACAACCATTACAGTAATATTCTATAAAACTTTAAGAGTTTTAAACACTTTTCTTACAAAACATCTTTAAATGAAATTTTCAACTAAATCAATACCCTTTGCCCGTGCAGTGTCTCACGTCCTGGCAGGAAAGGTGGACACAGTAGGAGGTTTACTTTTGTGCAGATGTGGGTGGAAATCGACGTACATCGTCCTTGCTTATCATCCCGCCATCGATCATTGGGACTAGACCATGGCGGAGGCGAAGCCCTTGGGAGGAATACCTCCTGTGATGGTGGCCAGGACAACCTGATTTCTCCTTCAAGGGATCGGGAAAGTAAAGCCTTGATCAACTTTGCAGAACAAAATAGAGGAATAATGTGTAATGTGCGTAATAAAGTGTAGATAGGATAGCCCTAAAAACTGTAATAAGAGCCCTAACCAACAAATACAGCAATATTCTATCAAACTTAAAAAGCTGCACACACTTTTCTGAAAAGACAACTTTAAATGAAACTTTAAATGAAATCAATACTCTTTGCTCGTGCAGTGAAATTCTGGAAGGAAAGGTGGACACAGGATTGGGGTTTGCTTTTATCCTAATGTGGGGAGCCAAAAGTGCAGCTCTTCTAGTAGAGGACACTGAGATAGAGGATGTTATGTGAGCTATCCTACAATTGAAAACCAGTAAGTGCCAGACCCCAATGGGTTCCCAGCAGAATTCTTCAAAAGCCTGGCTTCCCACTTAAGCCCACACCTAATTAGTCTGTTTAAAGCAGCAAGTGAGATGGGAGAGTTTGGTCTGTGCTGACCAGACACACCCACTAATGCACAAGTTACTAACTTGTGTAACGATATATCTGTAAGAGACAGTAGTTAGTGACAGATTCCTTACCTTAGAATATCCCCAGGCGTCAGGCTGGATCCGGAAAGTTTTTTGCGTAGCAGTACCCTTGCGCGTCGGTAGGCGGCGTCGTGCGGCTCCGCGTCCGTCGTCGGCGTCGTGATCGCCGGGATGACGTCGCGGGCAGTACTTAGGCGCCGCCCCTGCGCGCTGACGTCAGTTCTGTACACGACTTTCCGCGCCAGGAACGCAGAGCCATGCAAGAAGCTGACATAGGTGTCTGAAAAATACTAGGGCCCTGAAAGGGATGTCCTTAACCCTAGAAATCAGTTCGCAGAACGGGGAGGATGGGTGGGGCGGTAGGAATCTGTCACTAACTACTGTCTCTTACAGATATATCGTTACACAAGTTAGTAACTTGTGCATCTGAAAGAGACACGTTAGTGACAGATTCCTTACCTTAGAATAGATACCCCAGCAATACCAACCCCGGTGGTGGGTCTGCGAACAAAGATCAGACAAGGAAGTCCTGGAGGACAGAACGGCCAAAGAAGCCGTCCCTCCGGACCTGACTGTCAAGGCAGTAATGCTTTGTAAACGTGTGCAGCGAGGCCCACGTAGCTGCCTGACAGATAACCGGCAGCGGAACACCGCGGCCCAAGGCCGTGGTAGCAGCCGTTGCCCTGGTGGAATGGGCACGCAGCCCAACAGGAGGCTCCTTTTAGCCAAAGAATAGCAGGTCTTGATGCACAAGGTAACCCAGCGGGAGATGGTCCTCTTGTGCACCGCCCGACCTTTTTGGCGCCCACGTAGCCAATAAAGAGCTGGTCATCCACCCGGAAGTGTTTTGTGCGGTCAATATAGAAGGAGAGCGCACGTTTTGGGTCCAGACGGTGGAGCCTCTCTTCCTCTCTGGAAGGATGCGGAGGCGGAAAGAAGGTGGGCAAAGTGATGGTCTGCCCAATGTGGAAAGCAGTAACCACCTTTGGCAAGAAGGACGGACGCGTCCGAAGAACAACCTTGTCTGGATGAACAGACAGAAAGGGAGGTTTGCAAGATAGAGCCTGGAGCTCACTCACCCGCCGAGCGGAGGTGATGGCCACCAGAAAGGCTGTCTTCAGAGTCAGAAGACGAAGAGGACAGTTATGTAGAGGCTCAAAGGGAGCGCACATTAAAAAGGTAAGAACCAAGTTTAAGTCCCACTGAGGCATCACAAACGGAACAGGAGGGAAGAGGTGAGTAATGCCTTTTAAGAACCTGTTAACAACAGGGGACTTGAAAAGGGAGGGCTGATCAGGGAGCCTGAGGAAGGCCGAGATAGCACAAAGATAACCCTTGATGGTACCCAGGGCAGAACCCTGTTGGGCCAGAGAGAGAAGGAACAGAAGGACCTCAGAAAGAGGGGCAGAAAGGGGATCCACAGCCTTTGCTGTGCACCATGCCACAAATTTGTTCCACCTGCAGGCGTATACCACCTTAGTGGAGGGACGCCTGGCTGCCAGAATCACATCACAAACTTCGGGAGGCAAGTCGAAAGGAATCAACTGCCGCCGCTCAATCTCCACGCAAGCAGGTGTAGACTGGACAGGTTCGGGTGGAGGACCGTCCCCTGCTGCTGCGACAGAAGATCCTCCCGAAGAGGCAGACGGATCGGGGGATCTACGCTCATATTGAGTAGCTCGGGATACCAAACTCTTCGAGCCCAGTCCGGAGCCACAAGAATGACTTGGGCCCGGTCGTGCCGAATCTTCTTCAACACTCTGGGTAGAAGTGGTATAGGCGGAAAGGCGTACAATAGACCGCAACTCCACTCGTGACGAAAAGCGTCGCCGAGCGAGTGCCGCCTTGGAAATTCCAACGCGCAGAACTGATGACATTGCGCGTTCTCTTCGGTGGCGAATAGATCTAACCAAGGCTCTCCCCACTGTAGAAAGAGTCCTTGCGCCACTTCCGAGTGAAGACGCCATTCGTGATCCATCATGCACCTGCGGCTGAGTTCGTCCGCCCTGGCGTTCAGGGAACCTGCCAGGTGTTGAACCACCAGGAACATGCCCTGGTGTTCCAGCCATGTCCAGAGGCGCAGAGCCTCCTGACAAAGGGTCCACGACCCCACCCCGCCTTGTTTGTTGCAGTACCACATGGCAGTGGTGTTGTCTGTGAACACCTGCACTACCTTCCCTTTGACAGAGGGAAGGAATGCCTTGAGTGCAAGTCGGATCGCCCGGAGCTCCAGAAGGTTGATATGGAGCCGGGACTCCGCCCGGAGACCAGAGGCCTCTGATCTCCGCCTCTCCCATGTGACCGCCCCATCCCAGAAGGGACGCGTCCGTCACAACTGTGTGCTCTGGCTGGGGAAGGGAGAGGGATCTGCCCATGACCCATTGCCGGGTCGAGAGCCACCACTGCAACTGTTTTGCAGTCCCCTCCGAGATCTGGACGTGATCGGACAGGTCGCCCTGGTGCTGCGCCCACTGGAACTTCAGGTCCCACTGCAGAGCCCGCATATGCCATCTGGCATGAGTGACCAGCAGGATGCAGGAGGCCATGAGGCCCAGCAGCCTCAGGGTCATCCGTACCGAAACCCAGGATAAGGGCTGAAAGATCGGAATCATAGCCTGAATATCCCGGACTCGCCGTTCGGGAGGATAGGCCCGAAACTGCGTCGTGTCCAGAACTGCTCCGATGAAAAGGAGCTGTGGAGAAGGAATCAGATGCGACTTTGGCACATTGATGGAGAACCCCAGCGAGTGCAGGAGTTCGGCCGTAGTCTGGAGGTGGGAGACAACTGCCTGGGACGAGCCCGCCTTCAGCAGCCAGTCGTCGAGGTAGGGGAAGACTGAAACCCCTGCCCGGCGCAGATGAGCTGCGACCACCGCCATCACTTTCGTGAACACCCGAGGGGCACTGGTAAGGCCAAAGGGGAGCACGGTGAACTGAAAATGCTCGAGGCCTACCGTGAACCGAAGGTAACGCCGGTGGGCCGGCAGGACGGGGATGTGGAAATAGGCGTCCTGCAAGTCCAACGCTACCAACCAGTCTCCGGGGTCGAGGGCAGTCAAGACCTGAGCTAGGGTGAGCATCTTGAACTTCTCCTTCCGGAGGAAGCGATTGACGTTCCGGAGGTCCAAGATAGGACGCATGTCCTCCTTGTCCTTTTGGGCACCAGAAAGTAGTGGGAGTAGCAACCACGCCCTACTTCTGGGGTCGGAACATGCTCGATGGCCCTCTTGGCCAAGAGGGCCGTGACTTCCTTCTGTAGAAGCACCAAGTGATCCCCTGACATGCGGTGGAATTGAGGTGGCATGGCTGGGGGTGGTCTCGAAGGGGAGGGAGTAGCCCCTTCGGACAATGTCCAAGACCCACTTGTCCGAGGTGATGGGACGCCAGTGGTGAAGGTGATGGCGGACCCTGCCCCCGACTGGCGTGCTGTGCACCTGAAAGGAGGGACTAGGAGGGCTTGGAGGCCGCGGACGGGTTGGAGGTGGTGGCCTGACCCGCACGCTGGTTGCCCGAACCGCCACGGCGGTATCCACGTCCTCGGCCACGCGAGGCGCTTGCTGCGCGGGCCGTTGGCCGGGCTGTGGACGTGACTGGGCGCCCCTTCCGTGGCCACGAAAGGGGCGAAAAGCAGACGTATGCGGAGGGCGCACAACAGCAAGGCCCAGGGACTTAGCAGTAGCCCGTGAATCCTTGAAACGCTCCAGCGCATGGTCCGCCTTTGAACCAAAGAGACCGACTCCATCAAAGGGCATGTCCATGAGAGTATTCTGGACATCCCCTGAAAAACCAGTGGTTCTCAGCCAGGCGTGGCGACGCAGCGCCACCGTCGTTGCAAGCGATCTGCCCAGCGAGTCGGCGGTATCAAGGCCACAGCGGATGGTATACTTAGCCGCATCACGCCCTTCCGCAATAGCGCGGGTAAGCAGTGTCTGGACCTCCTCAGAACACTGCGGCAAAACATCAGCCACCGAATCCCACAGGGAGTGGGTGTATCGGCCCAAGAGGCAAGCGGTATTAACAGACCGCAAGCCAGCACTGGAGGAAGAGAAAGCCTTCTTCCCAAAGTGATCCAGGCGCTTGGATTCCCTATCCGGAGGGGCGGTAGGGAAGGCTGTTTGGGAGGCAGAGGCTTGGACAACCAAGCTCTCAGGGGTGGGGTGTTGGGAGAGAAACAGGGGGTCGCCCGGAGCCGGGCGATGGCGTCGGGCCACGTTCCTATCCACAGGAGCCCCTGTGGTGGGTTTGGACCAGGCACCCAAAAGAACGTCAGTGAGTGCATCGTTGAACGGCAGCACAGGCTCCGAAGAGGAGGCCGCCGGCTGAAGCACTTCAGTCAGGAGGTTAGTCCTGACGGCCACTGTAGGCAACTGGAGATTTAAGGCTCCAGCAGCTCTACGCAACACCGTTGCAAAATTAGCCCCTCCTCCGTTGCCACGGGAGGAGACAGCATGCCAGAGTCGGGGAGGTATCCAGCCCACTGGCATCCCCAAGTTCCTCAACCCAGTCCGGGTCAAACTCGCACTGTTGTGTGAGAGGGTCGTCAGACCCCTCCCAGCTCTCCTGGTCCTCCTCAGGTTGAAAAGATGGAGGAGGAGGGACATAAGGGACCCAAGGCCTCATCGGCGCCGGAACCGGCGTCGGGCGGCGCCGGTCCGGCTCCATGTCCGGACCCGGGAGAACCGGGAACGACGCCGCCCGGAGCCCCGGACGGCGTCGGAAACGGCACCGGGGACATCGGCGTCGGCGGAGGCGTGGTTAGGTCAACCGGCGTCGATGGAGGTTGCGGCACCACCGGAACCGGGGTCGAGGCCGGGGCCGGAGCCGAGGCCGGGACGAAGGCTGGTGGGACAGGCGACGCCGGGACCGGAGTCGACGGCGACGCCGGAGCAACCCCATCTGGGCCCGCGGGGCCCGAAGGCGCACCGGAGGGACCTTGAGGCCCGAAGAGGCGGGCCATGGCCGACAGGAATTTCTGTACTTCGGCCGGAGTCGCCCCCGAACCCGGGAAGGACGGGTAATGCGGGGGCAACTCGACAGGCACGTCCGGGGCCGCGGGGGCGGGGACGGTGCCGACAGGGACCTCAGCCGAGTCGCGCGACCGGCGAGGCGAAGTCTTAGAGCGATGACGCCGCTTAGACTTCTTGTGCTTCGACTTACCGGAGGAGCGCGAAGACTTGGATTCCGACGAACGGCGGGGACTCCGCGTCCGGCCCCTCGACCTCTCCCGGGACCGGGGCTTGCTGCGGCGCGGAGCCGACTGCCGGACTTCAAGGAGCTTTCGAGACCGCTCTCGCAAAGCCTCTCGGATGAAGTTTCCGGCAGTCAGGGCACGACTTCGTGTCGTGGCCTCGGCCGAGGCAGAAGAGACACTCGAGGTGGGGGTCCGTGATGGACATCATACGACCACATACCTCGCAGGGCTTAAAGCCGGGCATCCCTACGACACCTTAGGAGTCGTGAAGACTCGTTGAAGAGAACAGTGAAAAATTTCACAAAAAGATAGTCAAAAAGTGACTAGGGCACTGCTCTTCCCGGATCTGCGCTTACTGGCGCGGAAAAAGAAGAACTGACGTCAGCGCGCAGGGGCGGCGCCTAAGTACTGCCCGCGACGTCATCCCGGCGATCACGACGCCGACGACGGACGCGGAGCCGCACGACGCCGCCTACCGACGCGCAAGGGTACTGCTACGCAAAAAACTTTCCGGATCCAGCCTGACGCCTGGGGATATTCTAAGGTAAGGAATCTGTCACTAACGTGTCTCTTTCAGATAGGGGCATTTCGACTAGACATTGGCAATGCCCTCAGCACACAAGTGGACATAAATGCTGCCTTTGTGGACTTCTATTGTTCCCTCTATGCAAAGTTCCCCCACACAGACAGCCTATATGAAAACCTACGGGGGCTTCCCCTCCCCTGCCTGAATCCACTACAAGAGTGGAACTAGATGCTTCTCTTCAAATTGAAGAGATCTGTTTGGCCATCACACAAATAGCTCACAATAAGACAACGGGGACCGGATGGCCTCTGTATAGAATATTATGCCACCTTTAGTATAAATTTACAAGGAGGCGAGTGAGTGGGACAGCTCCCAGAGACACTCCGCGAGGCACTAATAGTGGTGATCCTCAAACCAGGCCGTGACCTGCTGAATGTTCACCCCTTTAGGCTACTGTCCCTATTGAACCTGGACTACAAGATCTTAGGGAAGGCTCTAGCAAATAGATTGCTCCTCATTATTGGCACTTTAATACACACTGTTCAAAATGGGTTCATCCCTGAACGTAAATCAGTCCTCAGTATCCGTCGCTTCTCCGGCTGCTGAGGGCCAACCCGGATGGTACAGGGGTACAGGTGGCAGGATCACTCGACACAGAAAAAGCATTCAACACCCTGGGGTGGAACTACGTACTGGAAATATTAGAGGAGATGCGCATAGGTCCGGGATACCTCAGCTGGATCCGCGCCTTATATGAGTGGCCGGTAGTAAGAGTTAAAACGGGGCAGATGATCCCTGAAAGTTTCGACATACAAAGAGGCACCAAGCAGGGATGTCCTCTGTCCCCTTTGCTTTTCGCCCTCACCATGGAACTGCTGGCCTGTAAAATGTGTATGCAAGCA
This sequence comes from Calotriton arnoldi, assembly GCA_963921515.1. Classification (NCBI taxonomy): domain Eukaryota; kingdom Metazoa; phylum Chordata; class Amphibia; order Caudata; family Salamandridae; genus Calotriton; species Calotriton arnoldi. The sequence continues at coordinate 5,184,481 of CAWUFW010000214.1, read as the reverse complement.
TGCCAATGGGGGATTGAGCCGCATGGGAGATATCACATAATATCCCTATACGCCGATGACGCCCTTGTCTACCTGCAAGACGTCGGTGCCACATTTCCGGCTCTGATGGAGATGCTGAATAACTTTGGGGCGATGTCGGGCCTCAAAGTGAATTTGTCCAAGTCCTGCCTATTCCCCCTATAACTGGTCCGAGAACAAAATGGAGGAGCACTACCCCCCTCGAGGCTCAAATGTCAGTATGATACGATCAAATATTTGGGCATACAGATCTTCCTCTTGGACAGTGACCTCATACAAGGCACTGAGCTAGATCTGTGGGTCCATCCCATTCTGGATGTCACTCCCGCTCTCACCTGTGGGCTGGGTGGCGATATCCTAGATGCTCATCCTACCATGGTTATTGTACTTTTTTGTGGCTTTACTGCTCGCACTCCCTGCACACTTTTTTGCTGACCTGAATAAGCTCCTATTAGAGCCGATATAGGGCACGGGCAGGCGGCGAGTGGCACTTGATAAATGACATCGCCCAATGCACGATGGGGGACTGGGTGCCCCTAATTACAAGCTATACTATGCAGCGGCTCAATTGTAGTGGCCGGTACATTGGCTCAGGACGGCCTCCTGATTGGAGTGAGCAGACATCCAGTGTCTCCTCGATGGGTCACATATATACGCCTGGCTTTCCACTCCTGAGCTACACTTTTCCCACGAGACCCATTAGATGAGGATAGCATACCACTGCTGGCACAAATATATACACAGTATCAAAACACACCCCGTACTTACCATTGCTCCCCATTTGGCACATGTCGGCTCTTCAAGGGGTTGGCCGTCATCACAATATAACAAGCTGGAGGAAAGCAGGAAACGAGCAAACAGGGGATCTCTTCAAAGAGAGTACATTGATGTCCTTCCAGGACCTGATGGACACCTACAGTATACCAACAGGACACTTTCTGACCTACAGAGCAGCGCAACTTACGATCACCACACTGGGGTCAGGACCGCACGGAACCACCCACAGCACCTCCATTACACACGACACTGTCCCATTGAGGCATGTGAAGAACTATAACGGCCCTGTACACTGTCTTGTTGGCCCATCATCACAAACAAGACACTAGAGTCTGCGAACGCTGGCCCTACAGATGCAATTCTCTGACACAAAGTGGGCTCAAGCCTTACAGCAGGTAAGAGGGGTCACAGAATCCACGCTTTCACTTCACGCAATTTAAATTACCTGCACCAAATGTATATCACAGCACGACGCATGGCACACATGTACCCAACCGCCTCCTGTGGGTGCCCAGATGCAGTGTACCAGATGCGGGATTTTTACACATGGTGTGGGAGTGCCCGGTGATTGGGAGGCCTGGAGGAAGATTACGGGGACCCTTTTCGCATTGGCTGTCTGTGTAGTTTTGGCCACGCCAGAATCATGTTTAATAGCCATTAGGCACAGGACCAAGGAGGATACATACCTACATAGATTAATTGACCCAGCATTTATACCATTCAAACAACAGATTGCATTGTCTTGGAAATCCACATTTTGTTAACATGGACAAAAGCTGAATCAGATGTCCTGTGGAGACCAGTAGATGCAATGGAACTGTGTAGGGAATTGCCCCTTTCTTTGCATTGTCACCACTAAGTTTTTGCCTAATATATCTGATGCACTTTGACTTAGTGTGCCCTGGGACCCTGCCAGTCAGGTTCCCAGGGCCTGTGTTGTTTCCCAAATCTGTACCATTGCACCCACAATTGGCACACCTCTGGCCCACTTATAAGTCCCTTGTAAAAGGCACCAGTGGTACCAAGGGCCTTGTGACCAGAGAGGGTCCCTTAGGGCTGCAGCATGTGTTGTGCCACCCTAAAGGACCCCACACTACACACATGCACCCTGCCATTGCAGGCTATGTGTTGTGGTGTAGCTAAACTAAAAGAGTCGTCATGGCACCCCTTCCTGGGTGCCATGCCTACACACCACTGCCTGTGGCATAGGTAAGTCACCCCTCTGGCAGGCCTTAATGCCCTAAGGCAGGGTGCACTATACCATAGATGAGGGAATAACTGCATGAGCAGTATGCTCCTACAGTGTCTGAGTTCATTCTTGGACACTGTAAGTACAGTGAAGCCATTTTGAGTACATGGGTTAGGAGTTTGTCAAGACCGAGAAGTTTGGTATCAAACCTCTCAGCATAATAAACCCACACTGATGCCAGTGATGGATTTATTATAAAATGCACTCAGAGGGCATCTTAGAGAAGCCCTCCTGAAAAACGACCAACTTCTAGTGTATTGGCTGACCGGTCCCTGTCAACCAGCCACCACCAGACAGTTTTCTGACCTCATGGGGTGAGACCATTTGTGCTCTTGGAGGTCAGAAACAGAGCCTGCTCTGGATGGATGTACTTCTCACCTCCCCCTAACAGGAACAGCAGCACTTTTCAGTGAGCCTCAAAGGCTCTCACCTTGTGTTATGCTGATTTGGGCAGCTCCAACTAGTGGAGATGCCCATCTCCAGTCCTAGCCCCACCTTTTGGCAGCAGGACAGGCAGGAAAATAAGTAAGCAGAGTAGGAGTGTCCACCTTGGCCTGGCCAACCCCTAGGGTCGCCAGGAGCTGAGGTGAACCCTTCTCTTGACAATTCTCCATCTTGGTTTGGAGAATTAGGCCCAATTGAAATAGGGATGTGCCCCTCTCCCCAAAGAGAGGGGGCACCTAAAGGGTGTAGTCACCCTAGGGGACAGTAGTCAGTGGCTACTGCCCCCGACCTCAGTAACGCCCTTAAATTTAATATTTAAGGGCTCACCTGAACAGCAGCGGTCCGTGAAGATAAGAGCGGTGGGGCCTGGTGGAGGGGGATTTCGGCATACGGCTGCGAGGGAAAATTAAATAAATAATTAATTTTCCCTCGTGGTCGTATGTCGAAATCCCCCCCACCGGGCCCCACCGCTCTTACCTGCACGGACCGCAGCTGCACCTGAACCTTGTTCCTCAGATTCGACGACCTAAGAAGGACTGAAGCAGCGAAGGAGGAAGACGACAACTGACTTGGACCAGCCCTACCGACCTGTCTCCCGCTTCAAGGACCGTGCTCGCAGAAACCAGCGTGTCCCACAGCCAGCAGCCTCCAAGAACCCCAGAGACCTGGGCTCCCTTCGACAAAGACTTTTTTCTCCCATGGACACTGGATTTGTTCAGAAACCAACATACTCATGGACACAGGCGGATCCGCAACACTTACACCACTCTGCACCCGTCGCCCGAGTCCAGGTGGTCCACCTTGGCAATCCTGACATGGGATCCAGTGTTGGACGACCTCTCCTGACCTCCCACACGACGTCTGCAGCCTCATCCTGAAGGGTCCTCCCGACTGCGACCGGATCCGGTGAGAGAAATCCGACGCCTAAATACACCTCTGCATCTACAGCCCCCAGGCCTTGGAGTGCCCAACCGACGGTGTCCCGGCATCCCCCACTATCCAACTCCCCTCTCCAGTCACTGGATTCCTTCAGCCAGTCTTCTGGACCGATCCTGCAGCCTTTGTCTCCCACCGAGGATCTCCATTGCATTCTATAGGGCACCCAACGCCTCCTTTGCACTCTGCACCCGGCCGCCCCTGTGACGCTGGTGGTGCAGTTTTGGTGCTACTTGATGCCCCCTGTAGTGCTGACCTCGACCCCCAGGGCCTGTGTCCCTGAACCGCGGGTACTTACCTGCAACCGGTGCCTCTTCGAGGTGCCCCCAGCTCCCATAGGCTAACATTGGACTCAGTGACCTCTGCACCTGGCCGCCCCAGTGCCGCTGGCGGTGCAGTACCTACCTTGGTCCGACACTTACCCTGTGTTGGTCAAACTCTCCGAAGTTTGAACTTGTAAGTCGAGTGCCTACCTGAAAATTACTTACCTGTCTTTCCTCCCATAGGATTGCATTGTTTTTTCTCTGTATTGCACTAAGTGTTGATTCTGAGAATAATACAAAGTATTTCTTTGACATTGAAAAGTATTTCATGCACCTGTAAGGTATTTTGAATGTTTATACAAATCTTTGCCAACTGTATATTGAAAGTATTGCATTCTTGAAAAGTTTACTTACCTGTAACTGAGTTCCACTTGGTTCCTAAAATAAAAATCACTAAAGTAATATTTTTGTAAAACATTGGACTGGAGTTAGTCATTGAGTGTGTGTTCCTGCCTTGTATGAGTGTGTACAACAAAAGCATTCACAATACCTTCTGATAAGCCTAACTGCTCAGCCCAGCTACCGGTAAATTTAGAGTAAGGTATTATCTACGTTATCCTCTGCTATACATTTGGGGACTTACTGGACTCTGTGCACACTATGGGCCAGATGTAGCAAGCGAAATAGCGATCGCAAACGCTGGAATTCACAGAATATCAGCGTTTGCGATCGCAATTTAGCTGTGTGCTATGTAGGTAGGCAAATACCTACTTGCAAAATAAGGAATTGCAAAAATTGCGATTCCTTATTTTGCACAAGCATTTAGAGAATCGCAATTTGCGATTCCCTAAATGCTATGCTAGTAGGCATCGCAAATTGCGATATTGCCTTAAGGAATCGCAAATTACCACCAACTTGAAGTTGGTGGTAAGTTGCGAATTCCTTTAAAAAAGCACTTTTTTGCTTATTTCAAAGTGCCATGTGGCACACATGCACAATTCAGGGGTGCAACAGGGTGTCCTTTTGGAACCCTTGCACCCTTGAAATTGCGCGTGCAATTCCCATTCATTCCTATGGGCCTCTTGGCCCATAGGAATGAATGGGAAACCATTCCTTATTTGCGATTCGCAATTTACGAGTCGCAAATAAGGAATGTGTAGGAATCGCTAAAATTATTGAGATTCCTACCTACATAGCATTTTGCGAGTCCTTAATAGCGATTCCCTAAAAATCGCTATTAAGGACTCGCTAAACTGATTTTACCTACATCTGGCCCAAGATCTCTTTTTGATATAGTATATACAGAGCCAGCTTCCTACAAACCGGAACCGGGGTAATGACTTGGGAACTCTACACTAGGAACCTGAAAGCGGAGAAATAACAAGTTACTTACCTGTACACTCTGGTTCTCCAGTATTGATATCTTTTATAGATCCACATGCTTGAATCTTCCTCGTCGTCATGGTGGGAGTCCCACAGTAACAGTAAAATAGCAGTATCAAGGTTTAAAACTTAATTACCCTTAAAATTCAATAGCATTTAGTAACCAGTTAACCTCATTGAAGAACATCCAAACTCCAGCCAATCACATGACAGACCCAGAGAATCCATCCCCTGCAGGGCCACCATACCTCAGATTTCGAGCACGAGTGCAGTTAGTAAAATGATAGAGGTATGGAAGGTGAACCTGGTAGGGGAGGACGGAGGGCCGCATGTGAATCTATAAAAGATATCAATACTGGAGAACCACAGTGTACAGGTAAGTAACCTGTCTTTTCTCCAGTATTGTATCTTTTATATATTCACATGCTTGAATCAGAATATCAAGCAGTACATATGAGGTAAAGGAGGTGAGAAGAACAGGTGAACCATCCCACCATGCGACCCTAAAACCATAACAAGTATCGCAAGCAATGCAGTATCTACATACATAAACATATAAATATATATCTAAATTCAAAGAGAAAATACTCAAAACAGCACCAAAGGAAAACATAATAAACCTCAATGAGATAAGGCCTACCTTATGCGAACAGACGTCGTAAAGCTGCTTGGCCAACAGCAATATCCGTCTTCCGCCATGCATCCAGGCAGTAGTGCCTTGTGAAGGTATAGACGTTCGTCCATGTGGCTGCCCTGCAGATGTCGGGTAAAGACACTCCAGCAAACAAGTCAAAGCGTACTCGCTGGGACGACGGAAGGCTGCACGGGCAAACACAACGAATGACGACAAATAATAAGGGATAATACCGACACGATTGGGAGAGAAAAAACTAACGAAGACAAGGAACTATTTGGGGAAACCGTGACGGAATTACAACCGGTTAAAAGATAACACTACCAATACCAACGAAACAGCCCTGAGGAAGTCGCGGCCATCTGCCATGGGCGATGAAACATGTGTTGGCTAAAAAGAGGCTAAAAAAACGAACCAAACAAGAACATATGGGAATAAACCTAACAAATACAAAGAAAGACAAGAATTGTTGATATCTGTTATTTATGTAATACATGTTGACATTAGCGTTTGCTGGGAAAACCAAAGTTTTTTGTATAACACCTCAGCACACAGGGCCGAGGATGCTGCCATCTTCCTAGTGCAGTGGGCGGTAACTTTAGACGTTAGCGGGCGTCCCGCTCTCTCGTGACAGAAAATTATAGTAGAGGAAACCCAGCATGCAATAGATGCTCTAGTCAAGGCCTGACCCTTCCTAGGGGCAGAGAAGGCGATGAGCAGCTGGGTAGATTTACGAAAGGGTCTTGTCCTTTGTAAGTAAAATTTCAAGCAACGCTTGATGTCCAAAGAATGGAGAGCTCTCTCTGCCGGTGTAGACGGAGAAGGAAAAAAGGAAGGAAGGACCACTGGTTCATTTAGACGGAACGTGGTAGGCACTTTGGGAATGAAAGAAGGATTAGTGCGGAGCACCACCCTGTCCTGTTGAAACTGCAGGTAAGGCTCTGTTGCAGCGAAGGCCTGAATTTCGCTAATGCGTGTAGCAGACGTGATGGCTAAGAGAAAAGCCACCTTCCATAAGAGATACTTCAAATCACACTTGTGAATCGGCTCGAAGGGTGACCTCATGAGATGCGACAAGACAATGTTCAGTTGCCAGAGAATCGGAGGAGGTCGAATCGGTGGGTAAGCTCTAAAAAGGCTCTTCATAAACTCCTTCACCAGTCTTTTGAACCACAGAGACAATTGGTTCGAACGCCTCCTATATCTAGAAATCGCCGCTAAGTGTACTTTAATCGATGAGTGGGAAAGACCAGCCTTGGCCAGAGACGAGAGATACGGCAAAACGTCTTCTGGAGGAGACGAGAGAGGATGACAAGAGTGCTTGGCACACCAGGAACAGTATCTCTTCCATTTAGTCGAGTAGCACTTGACTGTGGAAGGAGCTTGGGCTTTGCTAAGTATAGATCGGCACTCCTCAGAGAGAATTAAGTCCCCAAACTCCATGTGGTGAGGAGCCAAGCCGACAAATGAAGCGTGTGAATCTGCGGATGAACCACTTGGCCTTGGTCCATCGAAAGCAGACGTTCCGTTGGTTGAAGACGGATTGGCGAAGACTCTTATAGGCGAAACAGCTCTGTGTACCAGAACTGTCTTGCCCACGCCAGGGCAATGAGAATGATGCAGCAGGGTTCCCGTTTGATTTTCTGTAGAACTTTCAGAAGGAGCGGGAACAGAGGAAATGCGTAAGCAAATGTCCCTTCCCAGGAAAAATGGAATGCTTTCCCCAGAGAGCCCGGCTGAAGAAATCTGCTGGCGTAAAATTCACATTTTTTGTTGCGTGATGTAGCGAATAGATCTAGGGTTGGTAATCCCCAGCATTGAAACACCCTTCCTAGCTGATCGGCATCCATCTCTCATACGTGACACTGTTTGATATCCCTGCTGAGGGAATCAGCCCATTCGTACTGCACTCCTGGAACGTGCTGGACTTGCATAGATATGTTGTGGTGTATCAGCCATTTCCAAATTCGTTGCGCTAGACTTGACAGAGCCCGGGACCTCGTCCCCCCTTGTTTCTGCAGATAGAACATGGTGGTTGTGTTGTCTGTGCGGACGAGAATCGACGATCCCCTTATCCTTGGCAGAAAGGATCGGAGCTCTAGAAAGACTGCTTTTAGTTCCAACAGATTTATGTGACACAATGATTCTTGGTCCGACCACTTCTCTTGGTCCGACCACTTCCCTTGGACCTGAAGCTCCTGGAGGTGAGCTCCCCATCCTTCCATGAAAGCGTCTGTTGTCATTACCATCACCGGTTTTGTTGGGAGGAAGGACAGGCCTTGAGAGAGGTTGCTTCTGATTGCCCACCAGGACATCGCTACGGTCATCTCCGGCGTGATTCAGACGATGTCGTCGAAGGAGCCTCGAGATTGAATCCATTGAGATTCGAGCTGCTCCTGGAGAGGTCTCATCCGCAATCGGCAGTGTGGTATTAACGGGATGCAGGATGACATCATCCCCAACATTGACTTGTAAGTCCTTACAGAAACGCACCTTCTTGAGGAGAGGGACTGAGCCATCCCTTGAAGACGTGAGATTCTTTCCTCTGTGGGAAAGGCCATTGAGCGGTTGGTATCCAATATCACTCCCAGAAACACCAGCGACCTGGAGGGAAGGAGAGAGGACTTTTTTCTGTTGAGATTGAGACCCAGAAAGTGAAAAAAATTGAAGACAAGCTCTCATAGACTCTTTGGCGCCTTGAAAGGATAGGGCTTTGACCAACCAGTCGTCCAGGTAGGGGAAAACCTGGTGCCCGAAACGCCGGAGAGAGGCTGCCACCGGCGCCAGACACTTGGTGAAAACCCTGGGCGCTTATTTTAGCACGAAGGCAGCACTTTGAATTGGTAATGGCACCCTGCCACCTCGAACCTGAGAAAACGACAATGCTTTGGATGTAAGGGAACATGAAAGTATGCATCCAGAAGATCCAGGGAGGTCATGTAATCCCCTGTGTCCAAGAGAAGAAGAATCTCCTGAAGCGACAACATCCTGAAAGGCTGACTTTTGATGAACTTGTTCAACAACCTGAGGCCCATAATTTGCCTCCTTTTCCTGTTTTTTTCTTTAGCAGAAAGATGTGAGAGTAGAAGCCTAGGTTGTGCTGACTGCGTGGCACCTCTTCGATTGCTTGCTTGTTGAGAAGGAGACCTATTTCTCTTTTGAGAAGTGCCAGATGACGGTGAGCAGTCTTCCGGGGAGGGAAATTTGGAGGTCATTGAAGGAATTCCATGGTGTGACCATGGTTGAAGACATCCAACACCCATTTGTCGGAAGAAATGGCATTCCATTGAGCAAAGAATTTTGAGCAAGTTTGAGCCAATTGGAGTGGGACTGGGGTGACGGGTGCCTGAAAATTTTCACTGTCTTCTACCTGCATCATGAGACTTTCCTCCAGATGCGCGTCATCTGCGTGCTGGTGCACTCGTGTAAGCTGGTGTGGAAGTCTGGCGAAAGGACTGCGTGTAATATTGTGGCCGGAAACCCTGCTGATAGTAGGGCTGAAAGCGCTGCTGTAGCTGGGGCCGAGACAGAAATTGGCCTCTTCCTTTTCCTAGAAAAGAAGAAAATTTCTTCTGTTGTAAATTGACCAAGGATTTAGCCGTGTCAGTGTCTGATTTAAAAGACTGGAGTGCCTCATCCACGTGCTTGCCGAAAAGTTATTCACCGTTGAACGGCATGTCTAGCACCTAAGCCTGGACTTCCGGGCGGAATGTCGTTGCCTTCAGCCACCCCTGTCTTCACAAAACAGCAGCACCTGCCATTTGCCTAAAGGCGGTAGAAGAGATGTCCAGAGCCACATCGATGATTTCCAATGAGGCTCTCTCTCCCTCTGAGAGTATATCCCTCGCCTCTTTCTTCTTATCTTCGGGCAGATATTCCAGGAAGGGAGAGATGTCTGACCACATCTGCCTGTCATACCCCCCGATGATGGCCGTGGCATTGGAGGCCCTGATGGCCGTTGCTGCCAGCGCGGAAAATCTCTTCACGATATTATCTAACCTGCGCCCTTCCTTGTCCAGCGGGGTAGTAGATGGCGATGCAGGATTCTTAGACCTTCTTTGGGCGGCTTGCATTATCACGGAATCAGGTTTCGGATGGCCAATGAGGCATGCAGGAGAGTCCTCAAGGGCCCTGTATTTTTTGTCCAATTTCAAGATAGCTGCAGGCACACAAGCTGGAGTCTTCATCAGCTTAAGCCTTCCTACCACAGGAAGTCAACAATAGGGATTGCTCTAATGGAGCTCTGCGTGGTGGCCTTGAAATCGTATAAGAAGCACTCCGTTTGCTTGACATGCATGGGGAGGTCAAAACGTTTTGACGCCCGCTCTAAAAGGTCACTCCCAGAAACACCAGCGACCTGGAGGGAAGGAGAGAGGACTTTTCTCTGTTGAGATTGAGACCCAGAAAGTGAAAAAGTCGAAGACAAGCTCTCATAGACTCTTTGGCGCCTTGAAAGGATGGGGCTTTGACCAACCAGTCGTCCAGGTAGGGAAAAACCTGGTGCCCGGAACGCCGGAGAGAGGCTGCCACCTGCGCCAGACACTTGGTGAAAACCCTGGGCGCTTATTTTAGCCCAAAGGCAGCACTTCGAATTGGTAATGGCACCCTGCCACCTCGAACCTGAGAAAACGACAATGCTGTGGATGTAAGGGAACATGAAAGTATGCATCCAGAAGATCCAGGGAGGTCATGTAATCCCCTGTGTCCAAGAGAAGAAGAATCTCCTGAAGCGACAACATCCTGAAAGGCTGACTTTTGATGAACTTGTTCAACAACCTGAGGCCCATAATTTGCCTCCATTTTCCTGTTTTTTTCTTTATCAGAAAGAAGTGAGAGTAGAAGCCTAGGTTGTGCTGACTGCGTGGCACCTCTTCGATTGCTTGCTTGTTGAGAAGGAGACTTATTTCTCTTTAGAGAAGTGCCAGATGACGGTGAGCAGTCTTCCGGGGAGGGAAATTTGGAGGTCGTTGAAGGAATTCCAGGGTGTGACCATGGTTGAAGACATCTAACACCCATTTGTCGGAAAAAATGGCATTCCATTGAGCGAAGAATTTTGAGCAAGTTTGAGCCAATTGGAGTGGGACTGGGGTGACGGGTGCCTGAAAATTTTCATTGTCTTCTGTCTGCATCATGAGACTTTCCTCCAGATGTGCGTCGTCTGCGTGCTGGTGCTCTCGCGTAAGCGGGAGTAGGAAGTCTGGTGAAAGGACTGCGCGGAACATTGCGGCCGGAAACCCTGCTGATAGGGCTGAAAGCGCTGCTGTAGCTGGGGCCGAGACAGAAATTGGCCTCTTCCTTTTCCTGGAAAAGAAGAAAATTTCTTCTGTTGTAGATTGGCCAAGGATTTAGCTGTGTCAGTGTCTGATTTAATAGACTGGAGTGCCTCATCCACTTGCTTGCCGAAAAGTTATTCACCGTTGAACGGCCTGCTGCTCCGCTATCCCTGATCTCGCTAATTTTGCATTACTAATTTTGCACAGACCTGTGTTTTGCACATGAAATTTTAAAACCTTTTTAACCTTTTAAATATTGGTATCTTTGTTTTGTTTTTATCACCATACTGTGTACTGCTTGTTTGAATTTGACTGCTGCTGACTCACTTCCGGTTCCCCCGCTCTGCCACCGAGAGCCGCCATCTTTAGGCAGTGCGCTCTCTAGCTTTGGGGCTGCTGGGGCTATTTAAATGCGCGCTGCGCGGACGCGGTCGCCTTGAGGGGTTCTCTGCCTGCTGCTCCGCTATCCCTAATCTCGCTAATTTTGCATTGTTAATTTTGCACAGACCTGTGTTTTGCACATGAAATTTTAAAACCTTTTTAACCTTTTAAATATTGGTATCTTTGTTTTGTTTTTATCACCATACTGTGTACTGCTTGTTTGAATTTGACTGCTGCTGACTCACTTCCGGTTCCCCCGCTCTGCCACCGAGAGCCGCCATCTTTAGGCAGTGCGCTCTCTAGCTTTGGGGCTGCCGGGGCTATTTAAATGCGCGCTGCGCGGACGCAGGCGCCTTGAGGGGTTCTCTGCCTGCTGCTCCGCTATCCCTGAACTCGCTAATTTTGCATTGCTAATTTTGCACAGACCTGTGTTTTGCACATGAAATTTTAAAACCTTTTTAACCTTTTAAATATTGGTATCTTTGTTTTGTTTTTATCACCATACTGTGTACTGCTTGTTTGAATTTGACTGCTGCTGACTCACTTCCGGTTCCCCCGCTCTGCCACCGAGAGCCGCCATCTTTAGGCAGTGCGCTCTCTAGCTTTGGGGCTGCCGGGGCTATTTAAATGCGCGCTGCGCGGACGCGGGCGCCTTGAGGGGTTCTCTGCCTGCTGCTCCGCTATCCCTGATCTCGCTAATTTTGCAATGCTAATTTTGCACAGACCTGTGTTTTGCACATGAAATTTTAAAACCTTTTTAACCTTTTAAATATTGGTATCTTTGTTTTGTTTTTATCACCATACTGTGTACTGCTTGTTTGAATTTGACTGCTGCTGACTCACTTCCGGTTCCCCCGCTCTGCCACCGAGAGCCGCCATCTTTAGCCAGTGCGCTCTCTAGCTTTTGGGCTGCCGGGGCTATTTAAATGCGCGCTGCGCGGACGCGCCGCTGGCGCGCCGCTGGCGCGCCTAAGGCAAGCCCGTCTGCGCCCGTCAGCGTCCTGGAAGCGGCCAGCGCCAGCCATGCTGCTCGCCGGGTGCCAGGACCAGAGGGCAGATTGTGCTATACCAGGGATTTTTTACGGGCCCTTGACCCACGCTCCTGCCTCCACCAAGGTAACTGGGATGTTCTTGAAGGCAATAACAATGTCTGCCCGACTTGCGGCTTTAAGCTGGGTTCGGGTTTAGTCACCTCCGCCCAAGTCAGCACCTCTTCCTGCAGGCCCATGAGGGTTCCCCCTAGTGTGGCAGCCATGTTCAATGTTCGCTCACTTAGGAAACACTATGTGGATGTCTTCGATCTCCTCGATGACAGATCTTTTGACCTTCTGTTCATTACAGAGACTTGGCTTGATTCTACGTCCGATCCCACTGTTACCCTGGCTACGCCCGAGGGCTATAAGATCTCTAGAGCGGACCGCCCAGTGGGGAGGGGGGGCGGTGTGGCTATCATCTATAAGAACAAGTGGGACCTTCGTAGGGGGGATGTTGCCTCATGGGGTGGCTGTAAGGCCCTTGACTTTAGCATCCGCCTCTCGCCTCACTTCACTCTGGGAGGCTCTTTGATCTACAGACCCCCTGGCCCGGTGGGACCTTTTCTTCAGGCCTGTGGTGATGCTGTAATTCCGAGGGGTGCAAGATTTTCCCACCATATTGTCCTAGGTGATCTTAATATCCATCTTGATCAGGCTGACACTAAGGACTCGTGTGATTTCCTGGATATTCTACATCTGGCCCAACTTGATCAGTGGGTCAGTCTTCCCACACATCAGGCAGGCCATATACTGGATCCGATCTGCACCAACTTTCCCATCTTGTTAAGAGATCCAAGCCCGGTTCCATGGTCTGACCACTTCTTAACATATTTTTCGTGGGAAGTGGCAAACATCGAGCCTCTTAACGCGATCCTACTGCAAACCAGCTTTTGGTAAAATTGACCCACTTGCGTTCAACCAGGCCCTGGAAGCTTTTAGGCCCGCCCTCTCGGGAGATCTTGAGGACCGACTTGTTGGATTTTCTAGTTGGGTTTCTAATGCAATAGACTTGCTAGTCCCACCCCGCTCTCCTAGGCTGTCTAGGGAATCTCCCTCTAAGCCTTGGTTCAGCTCTGACCTTAAAGCACTTAAACATGAATGTAAGATTCTTGAGCGTGCGTGGCGTCGCAGCGAATATTGCCCTGTAGCTAAGCTGAAGCTCGGATTTAAGCAAAAAATTTATTATGAGGCCATAACTCTGGCCAAAAGGCAATTTTATTCAGCTCGTATTGACTCTGCTAAAAACAATGTTAAAGAAATCTTCGCGATTGTTCAGAGCTTTACGTCCCCTTCGGCTCAAGCGAGCGCGTCCCTATCCTCAGTCACCTGGTGCGACACTCTTTCTAACTTCTTTACGGATAAAATTCGTACTATCCGGGCGGCTTTCTCTTCCTGTGACAATGGCATTGGGGCCATTTCTGTGTCTCCACTTGCTGACCCTGACCATTCCTTCCATGTGTTTAGGCCTGTGGACCTGCTTGATTCCCTTAAAATTCTTAAGGGTTTAAAGTCTGGCTCGCCCTCGGACCCTTGCCCTGCTAGACTGCTGGCAGCAGCAGCAGAGACTATTAACGCAGAAGTGAACAACATTATCAACTTGTCCATTCAGGAAGCCGGGGTCCCAGAGGCCTGGAAGCAGGCCAAGATTCTGCCTCTTCTAAAAAAGCCGTCGCTAGATCCACTTAGCCCAGGGAATTATCGTCCCATTTTCCTCTTGCCTGGTCTGGCCAAGGTGTGTGAGAAGGTGGTGAATAAACAACTCACTGAGTTCGTTGAGAAGGAGGGCCTTTTGCACCCGGCCCAGTCAGGGTTTCGGGCTTCCGATAGTACCGAATCAGCCCTGGTTGAGGTCTCGGAGGCCATCCGGGAGTGTTTGGACGCCGGCGGGAAGGCAGCATTAATTCTGTTTGACCTCTCGGTGGCGTTCAACATGGTCCCGCATTCACTACTCCTCGCGCGACTTGCCAGGATCGGTGTGTCGGGCACTGTTTGGGGCTGGCTTAGGTCCTTCTTGGAAGGACGGATCCAGCAGATCTGGCTTCCACCGTCCTCTTCCTCTCCCCAGTCAGTGACAACAGGAGTCCCCCAGGGGTCCTCCCTTAGCCCCCTTCTCTTTAACATTTATGTTACACCTCTAGTATACCTGGCCGAGGGCTTGGGGGCTAAGGTGATGGCTTACGCTGATGACACCCAGCTGCTCTTCACCTGGGAAAAAAATGCGGACTTAGTCTCCTCAGTTCAATATTGTCTTTCTTCCATTTTCAAATGGCTGGCGGCCGCGCAACTCAAGTGCAATGAAGAGAAGTCTGAGATTCTCCTCTTTGGAAAATTTCTTCCCAATTTCCGGGAATCTCTCTGGCCACCTGAGTTCCCCCTGCCCACATATACAGGGAAGCCCACCAAGAATCTGGGGGTGTGGTTCGATGAGAGCCTTTCCTTCTCGACTCACATCAAGAAGCTGGCCGGCAACTGCTTTGGTCTTCTCAAAACTCTAAGGAAGTTCTTTCCTCTCCTACCCCAGGCGGCGAAGGAAACAGTTACTTGCGCACTTATTTTGTCTCGGCTAGACTATGCCAATGCTCTTTACATTGGCATCCCGGGCTACCTGTTGAAAAAGCTCCAGGTGGTCCAAAATGTGGCAGCCAGACTTCTTCTGGGCATTTCCGTCAGGAATAGCGTGAGACATCACTTACGTTCACTTCACTGGCTTCCTGTGGCCGAACGGGTCAAATTTAAATCGTTAGTTTTGGACCATCGTGCTCTTCATGGCCTCGGCCCGTCTTATTTACAAAAGCGTTTCTCCTTCTATGCTCCCTCAAGACAGCTCCGATCTATCAGGCACATGCATCAAACATGCCATTTGCGATTCCTTATTAGCGAAAAATAAGGATTCGCTAATAAGGAAGCGCAAATGCCTATGCATGTAGGAATCGCTGAGAAAATAGCGATTCCTACAAATTCCTTAATTGCGACTCGCAAATTGCGACTCGCAATTAAGGAATGGCTCCCGATTCATTCCTATGGGCCTACAGGCCCATAGGAATGAATGGGAGTTTGCATGCGCAATTTGCGAGTACCAATAGGTACTCGCAAATTGCGCATGTCAATTCAGGAGTGCAAGGGTGTCAAAATGACACCCTGTTGCACCCCTGAAATAGTGATGTGCACCCATGTTGCGCACACACATGCCCCAAGGGCATGTGTATGCGCAACATGAAACTTTGAAAAATGCACTAAAGTGCATTTTTCAAAGTTTTTGCAAATTACCATCAAGTTCAACTTCATGGTAATTTGCGCCCCCTATTAGCGAAATCGCTATTCTAAAGTGGTTCTTCCATTGCATTTAAGGAATCGCAAATTGTGATTCCTTAAATGCAATCGCAATTTGAGAAATCGCAAATAATTGCGAATTCTCAGATTGCGAGTGCCTTGAACCATGATGCATCGCAAATGCCCTTTTTGCGGGCGCAAACGGCCGATTTTTGCGAATCGCACCGTTTGCGCTCGCAAAAATGGTTGATGCATGTGCCAGTATGTCTCTACGCCTCGCCCAGGTCCCTCGCTTCAAATACCAGAGGCTAGGGGGCAGCTCCTTTGCTCGGAAGGCTGCTGTTGCTTGGAACGCCCTTCCCCTACGAAATATTCAGGACCCAGTGGTTTTCAAGAAAAACCTGAAAACACACCTCTTTGTGTAAAGACCACACTTCCACCCCTCATTGCTCCGCGCCGGGACACTCATGAGTATCCGAGCGCGCTACAAATATAAGTAACATAACATAACATGTCTAGCACCTTAGCCTGGACTTCCGGGCAGAATGTCGTTGCCTTCAGCCACCCCTGTCTTCGCAACACAGCAGCACCCGCCATTTGCCTAAAGGCGGTAGAAGAGATGTGCAGCGCCACATCGATGATTTCCAATGAGGCTCTCTCTCCCTCTGAGTATATCCCTCGCCTCTTTCTTCTTATCTTCGGGCAGATATTCCAGGAAGGGAGAGATGTCTGACCACATCTGCCTGTCATACCCCCCGATGATGGCCGTGGCATTGGAAGCCCTGATGGCCGTTGCTGCCAGCGCGGAAAATCTCTTCACGATATTATCTAACCTGCGCCCTTCCTTGTCCGGCGGGGCAGTACATGGCGATGCAGGATCCTTAGACCTTCTTTGGGCGGCTTGCATTATCACGGAATCAGGCTTCGGATGGCCAATGAGGCATGCAGGAGAATCCTCAGGCGCCCTGTATTTTTTGTCCAATTTCAAGATAACTGCAGGCACACAAGGTGGAGTCTTCATCAACTTAAGCCTTTCTGCCACAGGAAGTCAACAATAGGGATTGCTATAATGGAGCTCTGCGTGGAGGCCTTGAAATCGTATAAGAAGCACTCCGTTTGCTTGACAGGCATGGGGAGGTCAAAACGTTTTGACGCCCACTCTAAAAGGTCATGAAAGTCTCAGATATCCGCTGGAGGAGAATCGGCCAACAGCAGAGTGGGATAAAGTGGTGTGTGTGCCACATAGTCAATCCATTCGTCATGGACATCCGGATCCAACTGCAGCTCCCCCTCTTCCAGCTGCTGGTCACCACTGTCCAACGTTTGAACAGGAATCTGCAAGGGTGGTAAGGTTTTCTGCTTTGGCGGTGCAGGCGCAGCCTGCTGATCAGAGATGACAGCAGGATCCTCCTGTACAGGAGCTGGCTTTTGAGCAACATTAGCCTCAGGGAAACGCTTGTAGTAATCACTGAGCATCAGATGCAAGTCCGTGACTAGAGACATCAGGACATTAATGGAGGGTTCCTGATGACGTTCCTTCTCTTCCTGCTCATAATAAGGATAATGCTCCTGAAAAGTGTCCAAGCACTGCATGCCGGGGCGTCCTCTGTCCGAGAAGGAATAATCCCCTTCCAAGTACGCAGACGGGTCATCCAGTGGCTCTTCGTCCTCAGATTCCTGGCATTTGACCCTAAGCTGCGAAGGGCTATATGCGGGACCATAAGGACCCTCATCCTCTGATTCCTGGAAGTCCAGGAGGCGAGCAGGAGACAGTGGAGAGATTTTGGAGAAATCCTGCAATAGGGATGGAATTGTCCTTGGAACAGGCATGTCAATCTTTTTCGTCGACGGGACCATCGATGGGGTCGTAGGCAGTAACGTCGACGGTACGAGTGACTGCGTCGACGGTGCGGAAACGCTCGTCGACAGGGCGGAAATGCTCATCGGCGATGCAGCGACCAGCTGAACCATCGATGGCGAAGCTCTCGTCGAAGTAGAAATCCTCACAGTTGTCGCCGACGACATCACCACCTCAGTCTTCGTCGACGCTACAGCTGTTGTCGTCCTGACCGTCAACGTCGTAGATGTCGCCAAAGAAACAGTCGAAGGGCGTACCGGATCCAGCGATCGTAGATGGAGAATGCTTCGTCGACGAAGCCGTCGATGGGCGGATTTTGTGTGAGGGAGTATGAGGCGCAGAGCCAGATCTTTGCTGGGCATGAGATGAGCCAGACTGCTCTTTTTTAGCCCTTTTCTCCACAGATGATTCCTTACTCTGAGACCTTGATTTCTTTGGATCTCTCTGGACAGAAGGAGGGTCTTCTTCCTTCCTTTTCTCAGAGGAGTTAAGAGGCCTCTCCTCACTCTCAGAGTCAGAATCTTTAACAGATTTTCTCCTTTGAAGCCATAGGAGCAGTCTTGCCTCACGATCCTTGAGGGTTTTTGAAGAGAAAGTCCGGCAGTGCTTACAGTCTCTGGGCCTATGATCCGGATATAAGCAGTCCTGATGTGGATCTTCAGAGAAAAGCCTGGACCTTCCACAAGTCTTGCAGGGCCTAAACAGCCCTTTTTTAGAATCAGACATCCTGCAGCAAAGACGGAAAAGGTACACTCCCTTTCCAACAGTATCTCTGCTGAAGAGAAAGTTGAAGAAAAGGAACTGCTAGCTGAAAGTTGAAAAGGTCAAGGTAAAACACTTTGACTGAGCAGAGCTCAGGGAAACTCCCTAACACACGACATGTGGTAAGAAATATGAGAAATGATGGCCCTGCAGGGGATGGATACTCTGGGTCTGTCATGTGATTGGCTGGAGTTTGGATGTTCTTCAATGAGGTTAACTGGTTACTAAATGCTATTGAATTTCGAGGGCAATTACGTTTTAAACCTTGATACTGCTATTTTACTGTTACCGTGGGACTCCCACCATGACGACGGGGAAGATTCAAGCATGTGAATCTATAAAAGATACAATAATGGAGAACAACATAAGACCACCTTAAGCGGCACCTGCCGCCTCCTACTAAATACTTTACTATTGCTCACTTCATGGTCTAATCGTAATGGAGTGGTAAGAATTGAACAATGGCCCATCAGCAGCATTAAAGTCTGTCGCAATGCCATTGACAGCGTAGAGCCGCCCACAATATCCTTGCACACACAATCTAAGACACGGCTGTCCAAAGTGCAATGCATGCCCAGTTTCTGGTCATGGCGGCTTCCCTTATGTACCTAGCCACACAATACATTGGCCCCTCAATAGGGAATTGGTCATAATAAGCAGGCGGCTGATGGGTAGCTGTAACCCCGCTTCAAAAAACCCCTATGAGGTAATCCGACTACATAACTGGTAACATATGTTTATGCGGAGGATGATCTCTCATCAGACGTTGCTTCAGTGTCTCAGAAGGGGTGGGGTGGGGGGGAAGGCACTGGAATGGATGGAATCTTTTCTGCAGAATCGCAGTTTTCAGGTAGCGCAGGGACCTCATTTATCTAAGAGTATTAGGCTTAAACAGGGGGTGCCACAGGGGTCCACCCTCAGCCCGTCCCTGTTTAACCTATATGTGGCCCCAGTGGCAGACATCACTGGAAGGTTTGGGGTCAAAGTTGTGTCCTACGCCGACGACACACAATTGGTGGTGTCCCTAACACAGTCGGACGAGAAGGCAGCCGCTAATTTTAACTCCTGCCTGCAAGAACTAGCGGTTTGGATGGCTAACAACTGCCTCAAACTGAACGGGAGTAAGACAGAAGTGCTGGTTATTGGCAAGGCACCTTCTGTGTGGACGTCGGCGTGGTGGCCACAGACCCTGGGTCCTGTCCCTGGCCCTAGTGAACAGGTTAAGAACCTAGGGGTGTGGCTCGACCCTAAGCTCTCGTTTGAGCATCACACAAGGCGGGTGGCAGGTACCTGTTTTGGAATCTTGCGTGGACTACGCAAGACCCTGGACCTCTTACCCACCGTAGCTAGGAAGACTATGGTCCATGCATTGGTAACATCGAGGCTGGACTATGGAAATGTGCTTTATTTGGGGCTAATGTCTCCTGTGTACAGAGGCTTCAATGTATCCAGAACGCAGCAGCTCGCCTGGTTCTGATGCTACCCAGGCGAGCCTCTTCCAGAAAGGCTCTGGTTGCCCTTCATTGGCTTCCGATCAAGGAACGAGTCCTGTTCAAAGCTCTCTGTGTGAGTCATCGGATTTTACAAAGGAAGGGGCCCTCATACCTTCATCACCTTCTGACTCCGTATGTCCCCTCCCGCCAATTAAGGTCGAGCGGGACAGGACAGGTGATCATTCCCAGAGTCAGGAGGGTAAGGATGGGTGGGCGTTCCTTTAGGTTCATGGCAGCTCAGCAATGGAACAAACTCCCGTGGGGGCTTCGGATGGAGGCCTCGGAGCGTATTTTTCGCAAAAAGCTGAAAACTTTTCTTTTTCCCACTGAGTAGTCCCTGGGTGCTTGACCATTCTCGGGGGGCCGGGAGGTAGAGTTCTTCTTGAGGCTGTACCACAGCGCGGGGACACACTAGCCTAGTGTAACCATGCGCTTTATAAATGTCATTATTATTATTATTATTATTATCTATAATCTAATTGTATTGCTAAGTCATAGAGAAAAAAAAAAGAAAAAAAAAGTATCAGGCTAAATATGTGAAACAAATGCGCTTCTCTAACTCCACTGTGTAGATTCCTAGTACCAGGCTACATCCCGGATGGGTTGTTGTTTTTGTTATGTGTAGGAAAACCAATAAAGAAATGGAAAAAAAATGTGAAATGGGAGTGTTACCTTGGGATTTCAGATATGCATTATCACTGTGATACATAAAGAGGGTAAACTAAAGACCAATCATTTGTCATACTGGCCCATCTCAATCCTTAATTTGGAGAACAAGTTTTTAACTAAAGTACTAGCAAACAGACTTCTGAAAATCATAACAACTTCAGATCACCTACAGCAATCATGTCCTGGGAGTTCACCAGACTAAATCTATGCAGGCTTTACAACTGGCTAGATATTACGACAACAGGAGAGACACCACTGGCAATACTTTCTTTGGATGCATTTTGCTCCATGAATGGAACTATCTGATGCAGGTACTAGAACACTTTGGATTTGGCCGAAAACAGAGATCCTGTATTAGGCTTGTTTACACAAAGCCCACATCTGCTACGAGGATGAATGGGACTCTCTCCTCTCCATTTGGCTTGTGGAGAGACACAAGAAAGGAGTGACCGCATCCTCATTTCTTTCTATATTGTACATAGAACTTCAAACCTACAGGGCTTGTACGATAGGTAGGGTTTGCACGTTTGAGAAGGAAGACGGGTAAAAATAGGATTTTGCTTTATGTGAATGACATCCTTTTATATGCAACCTATCCACCTTACTCAATACCGAACTGTTGGCCATCTTCAGAGAATCTGGGAGGTACTCCAATTTCAGGATAAAGTGGTCAAAATCCACGATACTGCAAATAATTGACTGGGATGTCACTAGGAATGGCTTTCGATACTAGAGTATGGCGATTACAAGAGACAAGGGAACGTTCTTTAACTTGAAGATGGTGCTCTCCAGCTTCAAATCGGAGTCCAAGATGTGGTGTACACTGCTGATATAATCAGTGGGCAGAACGACTATTTTTAAGATGATAATGCTGCATATATGTCCTACAAAACATACTATACGCAATTCCGAATGCCTTTTCTGCAAAGTGTTGAGGCTGTGTTATGATCTCTGGTATGGGATGGCATGTTGCAGCAGATAGCACTGGCAACACTGTGTAGAGCTGTACATGCGTGTGTTACTGCATTTTTCAATTTTAGAGTGAATTGGGCTCTCATTGTGGTAAATGAATGCATGTATGCTCTAGATGCAAAGCCATCAATGATACTGAATAGGCAAGCCATGGGGAGTTATACTCGCCTGCACTATTTAGATTGAGGAGGGAAAAGTCACATGCCAATTAGTGCAAAGTGGAAACCCCCCTCTGCGTTGGTGCTTTCCTCAACAAAGGTAATAAACTGAAACAGTGTAAAATATGGGATCTCATAAGCAGTTAAAAAATAGATGACACAGTGGGGGAGGCGACCATGAAGACATTAGAACATGCACAATAAGTGGGCTAAACTTTCAGACTTCAGTCTCCTGGAAGATAGGATTTTGACAGAAGAATTAGATGGAGGGCAATCTCCGCCATTTATAAAACACTAAATAAAATTAGTCAATGACTAGGAGCTTCTTGTGGAAAAAGATCTAGGTTGACTTGAGGATAGCGACTGGGACGCAGCCCATTACACTTCCAGGAGAAGTGGTCATATGGGCTAAACTGCAACCCATCCAACTTAAGATCCTGCACAGGGCCTTCTATTGCAGAAGCAGGCAATTCCAGATGGGTTTAATACCAAACACCATATGTTTGAAATGTAAAGATGGAAAAGGGACCTTTATAAATAATATATGCGAATGTAGAGTGAAATAAGGCTACTGGAGTAAGGTAGTCCACAAAGTCTTAGCAACAGTAGGGGTACAGGTCTATTTGATCGTATGTTATGTAATATTAGACATAACCAATGATGCGGATATAACCGGAGCTATGTCAACCCTCTGCTCCTTCATACTCATGAGAGCAAAGTGATACTTTGCTGCAGAATCAAAATATATAAAAAAATGTTTTACTAGTTGTTATAGGCATATACACATGACTGGTATTTACAAGTATCCCTGTCTTCAGTAACCAACTAGCAGAGCCTGCAGCAGTGCTTAGTGGATACTAGGCCAAACGTGGGGCCTATAAAAATGCCCTTTGCCCAATACTTCTGCCTTATGTACCTGCTAGGCACAGCGTGTGTTCATGCTGAGTGTGCATGGGGTACAGCAAGTGCCATTGCCTACTCTTCTTGCCCCCAGAGCTCATCAAGTATCACCTTTAGCTGTACACCCACTGCCGACAGCTGCCCTATCCACTGCTGATAAAGCATGGCTGTCATCTGTGCTCAGTGGACTCTGGGGATAAAGACAATTCTCTCAGATCCAAACATGATTCAAAGTCATGCAACAAATGCCCGGCTCAATAATGCATCCGAAAGTCATCAGGGAGCAAGAGGCAAAGCTTTATGCTGCCAAGTATAAGAAGCAAGATCAAGTCGAAGGACAAGTCTTGCCTTGAACACAAGAAGTCAAGACAAGAATCCTCCCCCATTGTTCTCACTCCAGGAACGGTTCGTGCAACAGGGGCTCTTTGCAGAGTTGTCCGATTATGACACCATTCCGCAGCTGAAGCCTGTGCACCCTGAGTTTTCCAGGTCATCCGTAACTCCGCAGCAGTTAAAGGTATTCAAGGAAGCAGTGCTGCATCTCTTCTGGGTGAATCTGAGTCCCCATTGGAGTGCCTTTAATCATCACAGATCCACTTTAGACCCCAGTTAGACTCTCTGCCAGCGGGGCCTTACTGGTGCCAACTGACCTGGTTAGGCCTGGTGCCACTGGTGTCAGGCCAAGCCTCCACTACCCTTGTCAGAGACCACGTTGGTCCAACACCAGCCAAAGCTGACGAGATCCTGTTATTAGATTTAACCCCAACAGTGGGCTTGAAACTTGGGAGTCATCACTGATGCTGACCTATCATTTGCGGAACACATTAAATCAATTTTTATTACTGGTTTCCGCCTTGTAAGGATCAATAAAAAATGCTGCCATTAATTCCGTCTGCTTCAAGGAAAGACTTGCTGTATGCTCTCATCTTGAATAGAATTGACTACTGTAACTCTTTGCTGGTAGGCTCACCAAAGTACCTCAGCCAAAAAATGCAAATACCCCAGAATGCCCCAACATGTGATTCCAGAGATGAAGAGATGTTCTGCTGTCTTTAATCAGCTCCACAAACATCACTGGTTGCCAGTGGCGAAAAACAATGTCATCAAAGCCCTGTGCTTTTGTAATAACCATGGACATGCTACCTATATGGCATCTCTGTTAGCATGGTATGAACCACCTCAGGCTTTAAGATTGAAACATTCTTTCTTTGTCAAAGTTCAAAAAGGCCAGAATGGGAGGGCGTTCAATATCACCTTGCTGCTCGCCCTTCATGCTCTACCCAATCTAACCTTATTCAGGAAATTACTGAAGACCTACCTATTTACCAACCCCTATAATACCACTGCGTGAGCTGCCTTTCTTTCCGTTACATGATGTTTTTGTTAGTTTTCTCCTAACCCAGAGAATCACAACTGTGAGTAAATGCCCTTTTTGCAGGATCACTCCAAATTTAGCCCCCACTTTTTGCCAGATTTAGTGCTGGTTTACTGACTCTAAACACCGGACCGCTGACGTCCAGCACCCAGCGTATGTGCTCTCTACACTTATTTTCTTTGAGTTAAGCCTGACTGCTCTGTGCCACATCTACCCATGACTGAGTTGAGGTTTAAATTAAAGTACCCTAAGTGGACATGATACAGAATATTGATATTATTATTTGGTGAGGTCTCAGTACCACCCCAACTAATAATCCACTTTCTCACAACAACCTAGTATCTCCTCCTTTCAGCGCCAGGACACTTCCTCCCGAAGCAGCTGCTGTGCTTCTACAAATGGTTCTATTTACTCATTCATTTATTCTGACAACAGTAGTGGATCCAAACGATTGTGCAGGGGCTCTTAGTGAATTAGTACAGCTGTAATGCCTGCATCACAGCAGCTTTGAATGTGATGATCAGGGTTACCTTAGTATATTAGTTCAGCCATGGTTTCTGTACCACCGCGGGGCTTGGACACAATGATTCATGGGGGCACTTAAACATTACTACTGCAGTGTTTTCCGCAGCAGAGCAGGAGGTGGATGTGAAGCTACCCAGGGGTTTCCTAGTATGTACAGCAAAGGCTCCTGCACCGTGGCAGGGCTTGGATACGATAGGCCTCATTTACAAAAAATGATGCAGTGTGGTGCTGCAAGCCATTCTGCTGCGCCGAGCTGCGTCATTTTAATAGCACAGGGATGTATTGTATTACAAACAATACGATGTATCTGTGTGCTTTCCCTTGCACTGGACACAATTAGCTGCCATGTGACAGCGCAGGCACCCTTGCGTCACGTTGCAAAGGTGCCTGCATTGCGGGAATGATTGTTTTTGTGCAGGAAGGGACACCTTCCTGCACAAAAACAATTATTGATGGCATTTTCCTCCTCTTTCTATGTGTGCTGCAGAATGCAGCACGCATAGAAAGAGGAAAACACGTGGCAAAATAAAAGTATTTCTCCTTGTTGCGCCACTCCAACGCCTCCCCTGGGGAGGCATAGGATTCTGACGCATTACCAGCTTTACAAAACATTGTAAATCTGGAAATGTGTCAGGTTCCATGGATGTTGCGTGGGAACACCCACAGCAACACCCATGGAACGCCCCTTTCACGCAGAGTAATGCAGCATTGTCTCCTCCTCACCCTGTCTCTGCAGGAGGTCGAGGCGAGGCTCCCTGGGGGAGGGGGGGTTCCTAGTGCACTCATACAACGAAGTGCACTAGGCCGGGGTTGAGGACGATGGTCCAGTGGATACTAGTACATCAGAGCAGCGATGGCTCCTATACCACCACAGGACTTGAACAAGAGGCATAGCGTCCTTTCAGCTCTATCGTTTTAGATTATAATGCCATACATCATCAGAAGCTCTCTGCTTGCATGGCTCTTAGCGTGTGTGCATTTTGAAAACTGTAGACAAGCCACAAGCTTC
The DNA here is from genome assembly GCA_963921515.1 of Calotriton arnoldi. Lineage (NCBI taxonomy): Eukaryota > Metazoa > Chordata > Amphibia > Caudata > Salamandridae > Calotriton > Calotriton arnoldi. The sequence continues at coordinate 5,159,098 of CAWUFW010000214.1, read as the reverse complement.
TATTCCTGTGAGAGATGTAAACTTAAAAAAAAAAAAAAAAGACAAGGCTAAGAAATGTATAAATGGCAGGGCCACAGGAGGATTGTGTACCAGCTGTGAGCAGAATTCCTTGTAAAGGTCAGCACCCCCCTAGAGAGCGAGAGGCAGCGTACCGTAAAACCGATAAAGCTCACAAGCAACATTCCAGGAAACGGAAAGAACTCACAGCATTTAAAAACATATATCTGCAAGTCATAAAAATGTGACTTCACCTAAATTTTGAACTCCAGTCAGGTCTCATTAGATGTCATAAGCCTGGGTTCTGAGATGCTTAAGAGAGCGAAAGTTCTTTTTTGTAGCAGTGTTGAGGGATTAAATGTCATTTTTTTTGGATTCTGTTCAGATCTAGATTTATGGGTGTTCAACCAATGTGGCCTTGACCGAGAGAGCTATGATGGTGCACTGTGTACGCTAACCAAAGGACAGTGGTGGAAACAGCTAACTAAATCCAGAAATTAGAGGAAACATTTGATAACAATAAATTGCAGTGAACCACCATCTTGCGCCTAAAACGTTATCTTCTTACTCACTTGGAAGGAGATTTTCGACTAAATGTATATGCCTCATTTACAAACATTGTGGATCGGGAGAAAAATATTATTTTCCCATTTCCGAGTCAAAAAAGAGGTTTTGACAATTTTGTAAACCCCAATACCTGGGCTAAGGAGCCATTGGCACTTGACTTCAGAAAGTAAGCAGAATGAGCATACTGCAAGCCTTTTGAGTTTAAAGTTTATGTACGATATCAATCACCTTTCTTATGGACGTGTTCTACTTGTGCTACTGAGAATCTAGAGAACATTTAATGTGTGAAGCGTCATTTGGAACAAGAGAGAGGTGTATGACTGCGTGGGGTATAATGCTCACCCTGTTGGGACAGAAGAGCACGCTGCATGCAACCTTGAATCATTTAAGACTCTAGGTAGTATGGAAATCCATACATTGGCCGCTATATGAAAATCTAAATCTTATTGGTACATGTTTGACCACTACTACAAAAAAGCAACCTCTAACAAACTCAACTACAAATAAAAACACATCAGATGAACACAAAGAATGGAGTTATATCCCTATGCCTTCCTATGCATCTTCATGTTGGAATCAATCAGGACTGTATGAATAGGTGTTCAAGAGTTGGTGTCATTAGGAATGATAAGAACCTAGCTTTGATGAACAAGTTACTTACCTTAGATAACGCCTTATCTGGTAGAGACATGCCGCAGATTCCTTACCTTTGACTTTCCCAGGTGCCAGAATGGATCCAAATGATTTTTCTTCAAGCAATGCCCAAGCACATCGGTAGGTGGTGTCAGTCGGCTCAGTGTGGCGTCATCGGCGGCGTCTGCGCCAGAAGAGTTGTCTGTGTCACCTACATAGGCGCCATCTCGGCATGCTGACATCAGTTACTTTTTCACCACTTTCCACGCCAGAAGCACGGAGCCATGAAGTGTACTGACATTGGTGTGTTTGAAAACTAGGGCCCTGAAAGGGATCAGTCCTGACCCTAGAAACCTGTCCGCAGTACGGGGAGGACTGGTAGGTTGATAAGGAATCTGTGGCTAGTTCATGTCTCTACCAGATAAGGCGTTACCGAAGGTAAGTAACTTGTTCATGTGATAGAGACATCTAGCCGCAGATTCCTTCCTTTGAATAGATACCCACGCAATACCATCCTCGGTGGAGGGACTGTGGACAAGTTAGACTAGAAAATCCTGCAGGACCGTCCCTGGGAACATGACTGTTTAGGCAGTAATGCTTGGTAGATGTGTGCAGGGATGCCCATGTTGCAGCCTGACAGATGCAAGGACAGGCACTCCACGTTGCAACGCAGTGGTAAGCAGCCTTATCACTTTGGAATGTGCACTTTTTTAACAATTTTATTTTGCATTCTCAATCAAAAAAATATGACACACTGTACATTTTGACTAGGAATAGTAAATCAAGCTAAAAAAAATAAATTACAGGACAGGTGGAACACTCGCTTTCAGACGATATAGAAATATCAGTGTGACATCACCCCACAACAATCACGCACCTGAAAATATATTTCGACAGAACCTTCCTCAGGGTCAGAAGAGGACATAATATGAATGTTGGAGGTGCGTAGAACTTTAGACTTTGTCATATAAAGCCCCCCTGCTCGTTATTTGTGCTTAATGTGGGTTGAAAAGGGACACCTGGTCTCGAATGATAGTGGTAAATTTGTCTATGGCGTATATGGACCATACCTTGACTCACCACATATTTAAGTAGGAAGTGGCTGCTTCCACATCTGTGACACGCAGAGTCGCGCCGCTAGAAGCAAGTGAGAAAGCAGGCGTCCTTGGGGAGTCAATTTGGGTAAAAACCTGTCAGCCCGTAGGTTTCCCAGAAGAATAATTAACGGCTCAAGTGGAAGATGAATGTTGGTTATGGTCCGTATTACGTTCTGAATCTCAACCCAGAATATCTGGAATGTGCTTTTAAGCCTCCAGGAGGCTGCTTCTTTGCCAGAGGGTAACAAATCTTGATGCAGAGGACAACCCATCATGAGATGGTCCTTTTCTGCACCGCCCAACCCTTCTTCGCTCCAGCGTACCCCACCAACAGTTGCTCATCCACCCGGAACTCTTTTGGGTGGTCAAGGTAAAACAACGACGCTCTTTTTGGGTCCAGACAGTGGAGTTGATCCTCTTCTTTAGAGGGATGCGGAGGAGCGTAGAAAGTGGGCAAGGTGACAGATTGTTCTACATGGAATGGTGTTACCACTTTCGGTAGGAAAGAGGCCCTAGTGCGAAGCACCAACTTGTTAGGTAATATCGTCAAAAAGGGAGGCTTGGACGATACAGCCTGCAGCTCACTCTGCCTCCTGGCAGATGTAATTACCACTAAGAAGGCTGTTTTTATTGTGAGCAGCCATTATACAGGGGCTTGAAAGTAGCGCACATTAGGAAAGTGAGAACCAAATTAAGGTCCCACTGAGGCATAATCAAAGGGGCAGGTGGGAATATATGTACACGCCCTTTCAGGAATCTATGTACAATGGCTTTTTAAATAAGGAGGGTTGGTCTGGCAGCCTCAGGAAGGCAGACAAGGGTAGAAGATACCCTTTCAGGGTGCCCAGAGCAGAGCTCAGCTGGGCAAGGGTCAAAATAAAAAGCAACAGATCAGAAAAGGAAGCAGAAAGAAGGTCAACAGGCTTTTCTGTAGAACATATTACAATTCTTACATCGGCAGGCGTAGACCGTCTTGGTGAAGGAACTCCTGGCTGTCAGAATAACATTACAAACTTCGTAAGGAAGGTCGAAAGCTTTCAACTGCCGCCGCTCAATCTCCACGCAAGTAGGCATACAGTTGACAGGTTCGAGTGGAGGATCCTCCCTTGCTACTGAGACAGAAGATCCTCCCAAAGGGGCAGCCTGATCAGAGGATCGATGCTCATTTGCAGAAACTCGCGATAGCAGACTGTTCGTGCCCAATCCAGAGCCACAAGGATGACTTGGGCCCAGTTGTTCCTGATCTTCTTGAGAATTCTGGACAGGAGTGTATGGGCGGAAAGGCATACAGGAAGCCTGAACTCCACTCGAGACAAATAGCATCTTCAGGCGAGAGCCACCTTGGAAACTCCAGCGTGCAAAATTGCCGACATTGCGCGTTTTCGGCAGAGGCAAACAGATCTAACCAAGGCTCTCCCCATTGCTGAAAGAAACCATGCGCTGCTTCCAGGTGGAGATGCCATTTGTGATCCGCTATGCATTAACGGTTGAGTTAGTTCACCCTGGGGTTCAGGGCACCTGCCAGGTGTTGAACCACCAGGGACATGCCCTGCTGTTCCAGCCATGTCCAGAGACACAGGGCCCCTTGACAAAGGGTCCACAATCCCACCCCACCCTGTTTCTTACAGTACCACATGGTGGTGGTGTTGTCAATGAACACCTGCACTAGCCTTCCTTTGATGGAGGGTAGAAAGGCTTTCAATGCCAATCGGATCACTCAGAGTTCTAATATGTTAATGTGGAGTCCTGATTCCGCCGGAGACCAAAGTCCTCTGATCTCCACCTCTCCCAGATGACCGCCCCCATCCCAGGAGTGACACATCTGTCACTACTGTGAGATCTGGTTGGGGAAGGGAGGGAGGCCTGCCTCTGACCCAATCGCGGTTAGTTAGCCACCACTGCAGGACTCATGCAGTTCCCTCAGAGATCTGGACCATGTCAGAGAGATTCCCCTGATGTTGTGCCCATTGGAACTTCAGGTCCCACTGCAGGGCCTGCATATGCCATCTGGCATGTGTAACTAACAGGATGCAGAAGGCCTGAGGCCCAGCAGCCTCAGAGTAATTCTTGCCAAAATCCAAGCATGAGGTTGGAGCATCGGAACCATAGCCGGAATATCCTGGACTCGCTGCTCAGGAGGATAGTCCTCAAACTGCACTGTGTCCAGAACTGCTCCGAAGAAAGGGAGCGTCTTAGAGGGACTCAGATGTGACTTCAGCACATTGATAGTGAACCCTAGTGAATGCAGGAGGTTTGCTGTAGTCTGGAGGTGGGAGACAACAACCTAAGGCGAGCCCGCCTTCAGCAGCCAGTCATCGAGATAGGGGAAGACTGACACCCCTGATCTGCGCAGATGAGCTGCGGCCTCCGCCATCACCTTGGTGAACACCCGAGGGGTGCTGGTAAGACCAAAGGGGAGCACAGTGAATTGAAAGTGCTCATGGCGTACCTTAAACCGCAAGTAGCGTTGATGGACAGGCAGGAAGAGGATATGAAAATAGGCGTCCTGCAAGTCCAATGCCACCATCCAGTCTCCCGGCTCCAGGGCAGACAGAACCTGAGCTAATGTGAGCATCTTGAATTTCTCCTTTTTGAGGAAGTAGTTGAGGGCTCAACGGTCTATGAAACGACGAAAGCCCTTATCCTTTTTTTGGGACCAGAAAGTAGCGGGACTAGCAACCACAACCGCATCTGGAGCCGGAACCCTCTCCATGGCTCCCTTGGCCAAGAGAGTCATGACTTCATCCTGTTCTCCTGTAGCAAAATGAAATTATCCTCCATCAGCCGGTCGTAGGAAGGAGCCATAGAGGGAGGTGTGGTCTCGAAGGGGAGGGAGTAGCCCCTTCGGCTGATCTGGAGGACCCACCTGTTTTATTTGGAAAGACAAGACTAGGAAGGCTTGGAGGCTGAAGCTGGTGGGGGAGGGGGGGCCTGGAGGGTTTGACTGGACCTCTGTCTACCCGACCCTTGCGGTCGGAACAAACCATGCCCTCGTCCGGGCAGGGGCTGTGGAACTTGCCTGGCTCTGTGGCTGGGATAAGGTTGGCGCGGTTGAAAGCCCCTTCCATAGCCACGAAAGGCAGACTGGGGACGTGGGGCAGATGAGACTTGGCCATAGCCCGGGAGTCCTTAAAGCGCTCCAGCGCCGTGCCTGCCTTGTCTACGAAGAGACTAGTGCCATCAAAGGGCATGTCCACAAGCAAGGCCTGGACATCCACTGAAAAGCCAGATGTTCTCAGCCAGGCGTGGCATCTAATAGCCACTGTTGTGTAAACTGCTCTGCCCAGCGAGTTGGTCGTGTCTAAAACACAGCGAACAAAGAACTTTGCTGCATCTCTCCTGTCTGATAAATCTCTCCTGTCTGATACTGCTTGGGAGAGGATGGCCCGGGCCTCCTCCGGGACCTGTGGCAGCCCTTGCACAACCGTTTCCCACAGAGAGTGGGACTAACGGCCCAATAAGCATGTGGTGTTCACCGACAGCAATGCAAGGCTGACGGAAGAAAACATTTTCTTGCCCCAACTGTCCAGCCTCTTGGATTCCCTGTCCTGGGGAGCAGCAGGGAACGCGCCATGGGAAGTGGAGGTTTGGACCACCAAGCTCTCTGGGGTAGGGTGTTTAGTGAGGAGTTTGGGTCATCTGGGGCAGGGCAGGGCGGCGGCGGCGGGCGATTTGTCCTATTCACAGGAGTCCCTGTGCTGAGTTTGGACCAGAGGGGTCAGGCTGCTCACAAATGAGACAATCGGTCTCAAAAAATTATTTAGTTTGAGCGGGGGTCGCTCCGGCTCCCGGAAAAGTGGGGATGCGCAGAGTCGGCCCAGGCGCAGGTTCCAGAGAATGAGGCCTTGAATGCCAATGTTCCTCCGTCGTGTCGGACGACGGATGGGGAGAAGTCGAAGTACGCTTCGACTTCTTGTGCTTCTTGTGCCTCTTACCTGAATGTCCTGACGATCACAAGTGGGAATAAGAGAACTTGGGACTTCTGGAGTGGTGCCGGGACCTTTCTCTCGACCAGGACCATGACCTCCAAGGAGTCAGGCATGGTGTCGCCTGTCGGGCCGTGAGCAGCTTTAGGGACCACTCCCTCAAAGCCATGGCCCGGCAGTTGGAGCACGACTTGGAGTCGTGGTCGCACTCCAGACACCATAGGCAAACCAAATGTGAGTCCATCACCAACATGGCCTGGTGACAGGCGCCGCACTGTTTGAACCCTGAAGTCTTCCTAGAGAACATGACTTCCTACACCCCAAAAAAGGGGTGACAAAAAGCCAAAAAATCCAGTCAAAAAGTGAGAGGGTAGCTCTCTTCGCGGATCAGCGCTTGACTGGCGTGGAAAGGAAAGAACTGCCATCAGCACGCCGAGGTGGCGCCTATATAGGTAATGTGGCTGTCACTTCTGGCGTGGACAATGCCAACAACGCCATGCAGAGCCCACGGACGCCACCTACCGGCACGCAAGGGTATTGCTCAAAGATCTGGATCAATCAATCAATCAGGGGAATTGTAAGCGCGCTACTCACCCGAGAGGGTCTCAAGGCACTGAGGGGGGGAAGAGGGGGGGGGGGGGTCCGTAGATCAGTTTAGCCGAAGAGCCAGGTCTTGAGGGTCTTCCTAAAGGTGTTCAGGGAGGGGGCACGCCTGATGTCTGCCGGTAGCTCTTTCCAGGTCTTGGCTGCAAAGTGAGAGAAGGATCTTCCGCCTACTCTGGCTCTGTGGATGCGCGGGGTTTCGGCCAGTGCGAGGTTGGAAGATCGGAGGTTTCTTTTGGGTACGTGGAAGTTGATTCTGTCGTTGAGGTATTTGGGTCCGTTGTTGTGTAGGCATTTGTAGGCGTGAGTGAGGATTTTGAAGGTGACTCTTTTCTCCACGGGGAGCCAGTGGAGTCTTTGTAGGTGTTGGCTGATGTGTTCGTGCCGGGGGATGCCGAGGACGAGTCTGGCGGCGGTGTTCTGTATTGTCTGGAGTTTGCGGAGTAGGGACTTGTTGATGCCGGCGTAGAGTGCGTTTCCATAGTCCAGTCTGCTGGTGATGAGTGAGTGGGTGACTGTCTTCCTTGACTCAGGGGGGATCCATTTGAAGGTCTTGTGGAGGGTGTTGAAGCAGCTGGATGTGACGGCGTTGACCTGTCGGTTCATGGTGAGCGATGAGTCGAGTACGATGCCAAGGTTTCTGGCGTGGTCTTAGGGGATAGGTGGACTTCCGAGGGCGGTCGGCCACCAGGTGCTGTCCCATGCTGAAGGGGTGGTTCCAAGGACGAGGACTAATGCCTGGGAAATTCAAAGGTAAGGAATCTGCAGCTAGATGTTTCTATCAGATGGCCTTGATTTGCAAGAAAAGGCTGCAGATTGGTTGGTTTTATGCAGTCAAGTGTAGTTTTTTCTGAGATTTTATTCCTTGGCAACCAATATAAATAGAGTTTGTAGCTTGGCTCAATCTGGTCACTTCCCTAGACGGATGAAGGCTGCTGGTCCTGGGAAACACGCTGAGAAGCGTAAAAATATTGACCTGTTGGAGGATGATACCACCCTCCAGATTTCTAGAGCGAATTTACAGCGCTTAATTAACCAAGCTGTGGATGAGGCTGTTAATAACCCCAAGTTAAAGAAATAGCGTTTGGATCAGGATGAAGACCCTGATACTTCTCCAAGGGGGAAATATGTGCATGGGAAGGCCCTGTCTGATATGCTTGTAGATATTAGATAAGTACTTGGGTTTGCTCAAAAGGCAGTGGGGGGAGACGGGTTTTATGCCCAATACAGTGAAACTGTTGCAGATGATCTTCCTTTCCATGATGTACTCAACGACACTGTATTGAAAGAATGGAAAAATGTTGACAAACATAACATTCCTCGTTTTCTCCATAAACAATATCTTGTGCAAATTCTTGAGAAGCCGTTTCCCCAAGTACCAATGGTTAATTCTATTCTGTCTTCCATGGCATCTTCATCGTCCCTTTCCTCTGAGGGAGCTGCTTTGTCACACCCCATTGACAGAAGAGTTGCATCCTCTCTTAAATGATCTTCTGCGGCTGCCCATTTTGGTGTATAGGCCAGTTTGTATGCGCCTTACTTACGCCTCTCAGGTCCTGCTGAAGGATTTTTAGAAATTGTTTGTCTCCAGAAAAAAGCTGACCGTACGACTATTTTAGTCCAGATGGAAATCTGATTGCAATGTCTTTCCAATGTGTCACCTTTGGTAACTTGTTATGGCTCGGCTTCTGTAACAGTATCTAGACGGCACACGCTTTGGATGAAGGCTTGGAAACAACTCAGAGATCTTTGATTCAAAAACTCCTGCTTACGAGGTTAAAACTGTTTGGTGATGAACTTAATGAAATGGTTCAACGATCTGCAGAAGAGAAAAAGAATTTAAAAAACTTTAAGCTTGTTCCTAGCAAAAAATCTTTTGTTCAGAAACAAAATCAGCAATAGTAGGAGGTCAGGTCTCAAGGTCAGGGTGTCGCGTTCACCAATAAAATTTGACCATAGGGACAATCTGGAAAAGATTCAGAAGGTAAATGACTATATGGAACTGGGTGCCAGACTAGCTTTTTTCTTCCCTAATGGCGTGTTCAAGTGAATGATCATTGGGTCCTTTACATAATTAAATAGGGTCACCGGATTCCTTTCAAGGAGATTCCTCCAGTCCCAGTGTTCAAAACTACCCCCTTATCAAGAGACAACGCAAAGAGAGAAGCTAAGTGGTCAGGTTTTGAAAAACTGCTCCTAAAGAAGGAGATAATTCCTGTCTAACGTCACCATGAAGGAGCAGGTTTTTATTCAACCCTTTTTCTAGTATTAAATCCCAACTGTTCATTCTGTCCCATTCTGAACCTCAAGCCTTTGAACTGTTGGGTCCGCCTGGAGAAGTTCAGGATAGTAACTCTTCAACAGATGATCCCTTTAATTCACAAGGGCAACTTTTTGGCAACTCAAGATCTGGAGGATGCTTACTTTCATGTTCCAGTCCATCCCAACAGCGAACACCCCTAAAGTTTTGTGTGAATCACAGACCATTCCAGTTCCAGGTTCTACCCTTTGGGTTGTCAACATCACCCCAATCCTTTACCAATGTAATGTAAAAGGCATTTCTGAAGTGCACTGTTACTCCAAGGAGTGTCCTGGCGCTCTGCACCTCCAGTGAGATGTAGCTGAGAGAAGCAACATTAATCTTGCTTAAAAAGCTGTGTTTTCAATTTCTACCAGAACTGGGGGGGGGGAGGGGGGGTAGATGAAATGCACCTTAACTCCAAAGGGAGTTGATTCCAAAGTGAAGGTCACAAAAATGATGAAAAGGACCTGCCCCCAGTTCTGGACCGCTGAATTCTGGGGATTTTCACCAAGAAGGAGTTGGCTGACTTGCACCTGTAGTGGCTTCCTTACAACGTAAGGACTTCTCCATTTTTCTGTACCTAGATGACTGGCTAATTTCTGCTTTCTCTTTTTGTAAGGTGCATGAAGCTGTGGGGGCAACAACAGTCCTTCTTCAGCAGTTGGGCTTCAAGATGAACATTCCGGAGTCCCAACTGGTGCCAGCACAGATCAGGTGTTTTATCAGAGCACTGTTCGACACACAGAAAGGATTCACATTCCACCACAGGACAGTAGCCAATCTCTCCAGATGACTCTTCGCAAGCTACTGTAGAAGTCTTTGGTAACCACAAGATTCTAGTTGAAAGCCCAGGGTCTCATGGCTGTAACAACAGGAGTGGTTCCCTGGACCAGTTTCCATTTGAAACCATTGGTGAATCAAGTTTTGGGTCACTGGGTCCCGACCATCCTGCAATGAGAGACTCAAGTTCAGGTCACTTAGGAGATAGACCAGGAGCTCAGTTAGTGGATTCACACTCCCAATCTAGAGAGAAGGACTCCCCCTTCCAGCTGTTTGCCCCCTCTGCAATTGACAATGGATACCAGTCTTTGGGGGTGGGATGCAACCCTGTTGGACTAGGAGTGCAGCAGTCAGTGGTCTGCCCAAGAGGTGTCAATCATCCAACTTGAGGTTACTGGCTGCAGTCTTGAAAGCAGTCCAGGTTTTTTAGTCACAGCTTGTAGATCAGGATGTAGTCATCGGTACGGACAACCAGGTGAATCGTTGTTATCTCAATAGTCATGGGGGGATGAATTCTGTTTGCTTGTGAATTCCTCATTTAGTGACGAATGGGACGAGGGAGACCAATGAGGGGAAAATGAACCCATTACTTACCGGTAAACTTCATTACCCCGAGTTGGTCCCCCTCGTCCCAGTCTGAGCCCTTCCTCCATCCCAATGAGCATTCATTCAGCTCCTTTTTTTCTAATCTTAGTACTCACAGGCAGTGGTTTGAAGTGGGGAAGGACGCTTTATTCCAGGTGTGCATGGAAATAAAAAAGGGACCTTGGCAGGTATTACATGCGGTGGGTGGGGCCGCCCTCATTCAGTGACGACGAGGGGGACCAACTCAGGGTGATGAAGTTTACCGGTAAATAATGGGTTAATTTCCTTTTTTCCCTCATAAAAAGAGAAGCCAATTTCAGGTCTTTGTTTGGTACAGAAATCCATTCATAATACGGCACCTTGCTACCTGCAGGATCCCCTTTTCGTTTACCACTCCCTCCAAACTGCTTTCCAATTCTCTTAAATTCAAAAATTTGTATGGAGAATGGTGTTTTGAAGTTCGAGGAGCATTCTTTCAAACTCTTCATAAGCACCTACAGGACTCTGCCACCTAGAGTAAAAACTGAAGTAGCAGTTGCATAAATATTTTCTCTATGTCTGTCTGTGGATGCCTGGAGACTGCAGTGGTATGGTGTTCTACTCAAAATAAAGTAAGATAAAATATACATATTTCTTGACTTCTAAAATTGCAAGTCTGCCAGTGGCAGGCTTTTCTTGGACTTCTAAAGCAATCACTAGTACTAGGCAGTATCTCTGATGGGTACTTTTATCTATACTTTTGTCTACTACTGGCCTCTCAGAGCCACCACGACTAGTGCACTCCAACTGGGCAACCAAGCTATTACTTTTGGCACTGGCTCTTCAGTGGTGCCAAAATCAAGGAGATACAGCATGGCACAGTAAACAACACACAATACATTTAATCTCCAGTTAGTTCTAACTCCAGACAAATGGAATATTATTTACAGGCAGGAAAATACAGCAGTAAAAGCTACAAAATAAACACAAAAACAAATGTTCATGTCTTCTTCTTGGGCCAAATTCAACCCATAAACACATTTTTGGTGTTTCTAGGTTGATTTAACACATTGAGCCCTGTGGCCAACAACACCCTCTGGGAAAGTGTTCAGGTGTTCTGTAAAATGGTCATGGTCTATTGAGTCTTACTACTGTTGGTTTGCATCAAGCTAGTCAATAAAACAGACTTGTGAGACAGAAAAATACAATGTGATATGATATGTCTGTCCCTCAATTCTTGTGTCTTTGTTTGCTCTGGGAGCAGGACCGGGCAACCCTGGTGGTCTGAGGGCAGCTACAGGGTATCAGAAGCAAGAACGTCAAAGTCTACATGACTAGTGTAATGCATGATCATAGTCGGTGTCACACAGCACCTAGTTCATATGTTCAGTTAGAGGTCCAACTGGCCAACACAGCCTCAGTTTTCAAACCAGAGACAAAAAAGGATTGAGTACACTACACACAAAAACATTTTGGGGGTATTTCAGGGACTGATATCTCGCAACAGGTCAGTAGTTGTAGAGATATTAAGTTGACAAGTAACCGCTGGACCCCTTGCTCAAACAATTTTCACTGAGAACTGCAATTTAGAGTCAGGTATTAAGTGGGCCTCTTCTCCCCCCACCCCAATACTTTTCCTTGAGAGCTAGTAAGCAGCAATCAGGCTAAGTTCGCACTATACAATAATAAAAACATAAATGCAGATATTTCTGAAACTATAATGGCTAAAGAGATGGCTCAAATGGCTAAAGGCACAGGGTGAGTTGTTGCAGTGAATGGGTCACTATGTCACACAATCACGCCTTGGGGTGAAAAGCAAAAGCCTATGTGTCCCTGAACGGCTGGATGAGAATTCCCTCTCAATACTGGTCAATATGGGGAGAGTACAGACTCGTCACAGATGTTGTCTTGGACAAGTATTCGTTCTTCTCACCGAACTTGAATGATCATGACTTGCCTTTTAGGTGATCAGACTAGTTAGGCTGCAGGGTTCTAGTGATTTCTAGGTGATTGACTCCATCAAGCTATGCCCACCCCATAGAGCTTTAGTCTACTGGACCTAGTGCTCATCTTCCTCTCGGTCTGGGGCCTACTGCTCCCCTCACTGTGTAAAACAGGTTCCACTTTCTGTTGGGCAAGTCACAGAAGCAAAGTTGTTCCAGATGTCAGGACTTAAACACACACTACCTTACCCGCTTGATGAGAAGGCAAGGAGTCTAGATATGGGGACTGGTGTTTTCCTGCTCCCATGACCACTCTGGTGGTTATATTTTACCCTAGCTGCTAACAACATTGCAGGTAGGCTGGGCCTCCCAATAATAGGGTATGGTCATGAACTTGTCAGTAACCTACTACTTCCAAAGTTGGGGGTGTTTAATTCCATAGTCTAGTATATTTATAAGTGAGTGAATGCTGTTTACAAACCAGGTTTCACTTGGAGACAGAATACATCCATCCAGAGATACATGCAGGACCCACATTATAGTCTCAGATCTATCCACATTTAGATTCAACAGGTTGTTGTCCATTCTGTTCTTGCTTCATGTCATCCACTGCTGCATATTTTCTGTCAAGTATTTTTCGTCTACACCTCATAGCACTATTTCTTTTATCAGATTTGCTGAGTCATAAAGACTGAGTTGTTGAACATGATTTGTATGAAACTGGAAAAACATCTGCCAAACGCAAAAACGATGTGCTTTCTTTCTTTCAGATGCTAATGAATAAGCAGATCGGGCTGAAAAGATACGAAGTGGATGGGAAAAAGGTGTTGTTTTACTTTGACGAGGTAATCACGTTCATTTGGTTTTTAATCGTAAATATGTTCAAATTTAATAATTTCCACTAATGCTAAACAGTTTTGATATTCACATAAAATTTAATTCTTGTGAGAATTAAGGATATTCAGAAAATTGCTCTTGAGAGAGCATCTGCATGAAACCTGTATGCAAGTTGTGCTCTTGTGTTCACAAGGTCGAGTGACTAGGTACATGTTTTGTCTATACAGCTTCTAAAGTCACACAGTGAAAGTTGCTAATGCAACTCATCTGAGCATGGCACGCATCCAGTTCCACAGCTCCCGCAAGACATTTTCAGCTCAAACCAAGTCACCTATAAGAAAATTACCTTAACAGCACTTGCGAAGCAAAATAACTGATATTTATGCATAAATTACACTTGCGTAATAAACATTTTATATTAGCTTAATTTTTACTTAGGAGGCCCCAAAATGTAGGAACATAAGGAAACACGACTTTGAGATATGTGAAGAAAAGAATTACAATTTTTGTTACACCCACAAGTCTAACCAAAAAAAGTATCTGAGTGCCAGCTCAGCAAAACTAACACATATGAATTGAAAAAATAGAAGAAATGCTGATCTGGTGATATCTCTGTGCTTCAAATATAAAGATATATATGGTACCTGGGAGTCCATGCCCACGCAAACAGTGAAAAGACTATAGCTTTCTTCTACCACACAATAACAAAGTTAATGTTTAGCAATATATTGGTGTCTTCTTTGTATTTTGTTTTGAGGACATAGAAAGTTGCCATGGACTAGAATAGCCACACATACAGTACTGCACAATACCATTTTGAACTCCAGCACATGGACATCTTTGTGCCACAGAATATCCCTAATTTGTGCGAGAATAAGTTCAAGTGTGCCATAGAAAAATTCAAATTTTAAAAGGGAACATACTTGTTGCACAAGTTACTAACTTGTGTAACGATATATCTGTAAGAGACAGTAGTTAGTGACAGATTCCTTACCTTAGAATATCCCCAGGCGTCAGGCTGGATCCGGAAAGTTTTTGCGTAGCAGTACCCATGCGCGTCGGTAGGCGGCGTCGTGCGGCTCCGCGTCCGTCGTCGGCGTTGTGATCGCCGGGATGACGTCGCGGGCAGTACTTAGCCGCCGCCCCTGCGCGCTGACGTCAGTTCTGTACACGACTTTCCGCGCCAGGAACGCAGAGCCATGCAAGAAGCTGACATAGGTGTCTGAAAAATACTAGGGCCCTGAAAGGGATGTCCTTAACCCTAGAAATCAGTTCGCAGAACGGGGAGGATGGGTGGGGCGGTAAGGAATCTGTCACTAACTACTGTCTCTTACAGATATATCGTTACACAAGTTAGTAACTTGTGCATCTGAAAGAGACACGTTAGTGACAGATTCCTTACCTTAGAATAGATACCCCAGCAATACCAACCCCGGTGGTGGGTCTGCGAACAAAGATCAGTCAAGGAAGTCCCGGAGGACAGAACGGCCAAAGAAGCCGTCCCTCCGGACCTGACTGTCAAGGCAGTAATGCTTTGTAAACGTGTGCAGCGAGGCCCACGTAGCTGCCTGACAGAAAACCGGCAGCGGAACACCGCGGCCCAAGGCCGTGGTAGCAGCCGTTGCCCTGGTGGAATGGGCACGCAGCCCAACAGGAGGCTCCTTCTTAGCCAAAGAATAGCAGGTCTTGATGCACAAGGTAACCCAGCGGGAGATGGTTCTCTTGTGCACCGCCCGACCTTTTTGGCGCCCACGTAGCCAACAAAGAGCTGGTCATCCACCCGGAAGTGTTTTGTGCGGTCGATATAGAAGGAGAGCGCACGTTTTGGGTCCAGACGGTGGAGCCTCTCTTCCTCTCTGGAAGGATGCGGAGGCGGAAAGAAGGTAGGCAAAGTGATGGTCTGCCCAATGTGGAAGGCAGTAACCACTTTTGGCAAGAAGGACGGACGCGTCCGAAGAACAACCTTGTCTGGATGAACAGACAGAAAGGGAGGTTTGCAAGATAGAGCCTGGAGCTCACTCACCCGCCGAGCGGAGGTGATGGCCACCAGAAAGGCTGTCTTCAGAGTCAGAAGACGAAGAGGACAGTTATGTAGAGGCTCAAAGGGAGCGCACATTAAAAAGGTAAGAACCAAGTTCAAGTCCCACTGAGGCATCACAAACGGAACAGGAGGGAAGAGGTGTGTAATGCCTTTTAAGAACCTGTTAACAACAGGGGACTTGAAAAGGGAGGGCTGATCAGGGAGCCTGAGGAAGGCCGAGATAGCACAAAGATAACCCTTGATGGTACCCAGGGCAGAACCCTGTTGGGCCAGAGAAAGAAGGAACAGAAGGACCTCAGAAAGAGGGGCAGAAAGGGGATTCACAGCCTTTGCTGTGCACCATGCCACAAATTTGTTCCACCTGCAGGCGTATACCACCTTAGTGGAGGGACGCCTGGCTGCCAGAATCACATCACAAACTTCGGGAGGCAAGTCGAAAGGAATCAACTGCCGCCGCTCAATCTCCACGCAAGCAGGTGTAGACTGGACAGGTTCGGGTGGAGGACCGTCCCCTGCTGCAGCGACAGAAGATCCTCCCGAAGAGGCAGACGGATCGGGGATCTACGCTCATACTGAGTAGCTCGGGATACCAAACTCTTCGAGCCCAGTCCGGAGCCACAAGAATGACTTGGGCCCGGTCGTGCCGAATCTTCTTCAACACTCTGGGTAGAAGTGGTATAGGCGGAAAGGCGTACAATAGACCGCAACTCCACTCGTGACGAAAAGCGTCGCCGAGCGAGTGCCGCCTTGGAAATTCCAACGCGCAGAACTGATGACATTGCGCGTTCTCTTCGGTGGCGAATAGATCTAACCAAGGCTCTCCCCACTGTAGAAAGAGTCCTTGTGCCACTTCCGAGTGAAGACGCCATTCGTGATCCATCATGCACCTGCGGCTGAGTTCGTCCGCCCTGGCGTTCAGGGAACCTGCCAGGTGTTGAACCATCAGGAACATGCCCTGATGTTCCAGCCATGTCCAGAGGCGCAGAGCCTCCTGACAGAGGGTCCACGACCCCACCCCGCCCTCTTTGTTGCAGTACCACATGGCGGTGGTGTTGTCGGTGAACACCTGCACTACCTTCCCTTTGACAGAGGGAAGGAATGCCTTGAGTGCAAGTCGGATCGCCCGGAGCTCCAGAAGGTTGATATGGAGCCGGGACTCCGCCGGAGACCAGAGGCCTCTGATCTCCGCCTCTCCCATGTGACCGCCCCATCCCAGAAGGGACGCGTCCGTCACAACTGTGTGCTCTGGCTGGGGAAGGGAGAGGGATCTGCCCATGACCCATTGCCGGTTCGAGAGCCACCACTGCAACTGTTTTGCAGTCCCCTCCGAGATCTGGACGTGATCGGACAGGTTGCCCTGGTGCTGCGCCCACTGGAACTTCAGGTCCCACTGCAGAGCCCGCATATGCCATCTGGCATGAGTGACCAGCAGGATGCAGGAGGCCATAAGGCCCAGCAGCCTCAGGGTCATCCGTGCCGAAACCCAGGATAAAGGCTGAAAGATCGGAATCATAGCCTGAATATCCCGGACTCGCCGTTCGGGAGGATAGGCCCGAAACTGCGTCGTGTCCAGAACTGCTCCGATGAAAAGGAGCTGTGGAGAAGGAATCAGATGTGACTTCGGCACATTGATGGAGAACCCCAGCGAGTGCAGGAGTTCGGCCGTAGTCTGGAGGTGGGAGACGACTGCCTGGGACGAGCCCGCCTTCAGCAGCCAGTCGTCGAGGTAGGGGAAGACTGAAACCCCTGCCCGGCGCAGATGAGCTGCGACCACCGCCATCACTTTCGTGAACACCTGAGGGGCACTGGTAAGGCCAAAGGGGAGCACGGTGAACTGAAAATGCTCGAGGCCTACCGTGAACCGAAGGTAACGCCGGTGGGCCGGCAGGACGAGGATGTGGAAATAGGCGTCCTGCAAGTCCAACGCTACCAACCAGTCTCCAGGGTCTAGGGCAGTCAAGACCTGAGCTAGGGTGAGCATCTTGAACTTCTCCTTCCGGAGGAAGCGATTGACGTTCCGGAGGTCCAAGATAGGACGCATGTCCTCCTTGTCCTTTTTGGGCACCAGAAAGTAGTGGGAGTAGCAACCACGCCCTACTTCTGGGGTCGGAACATGCTCGATGACTTCCTTCTGTAGAAGCACCAAGTGATCCCCTGACATGCGGTGGAATTGAGGTGGCATGGCTGGGGGGGTGGTCTCGAAGGGGAGTGAGTAGCCCCTTCGGACAATGTCCAAGACCCACCTGTCCGAGGTGATGGGACGCCAGTGGTGAAGGTGATGGCGGACCCTGCCCCCTACTGGCGTGCTGTGCACCTGAAAAGAGGGACTAGGAGGGCTTGGAGGCCGCGGACGGGTTGGAGGTGGTGGCCTGACCCGCACGCTGGTTGCCCGAACCGCCACGGCGGTATCCACGTCCTCGGCCACGCGAAGACGCCTGCTGTGCGGGCCGGTGGCTGGGCTGCTGATGTGACTGGGCGCCCCTTCCGTGGCCACGATAGGGGCGAAAAGCAGAAGGTAGAGGAGGGCGTGTAGCAGAAAGGCCCAGGGACTTGGCAGTAGCCCGTGAGTTCTTAAAGCGCTCCAACACATGGTCTGCTTTGGAACCAAAAAGACCGACTCCATCAAAGGGCATGTCCATGAGAGTATTCTGGACATCCCCTGAAAAACCAGTGGTTCTCAGCCAGGCGTGGCGACGCAGCGCCACCGTCGTTGCAATAGATCTGCCCAGCGAGTCGGCGGTATCAAGGCCACATCGTATGGTGTATTTGGCCGCATCCCTTCCTTCCGCAATGGCGCGGGAAAGCAGTGTCTGGACCTCCTCAGAACACTGGGGCAAAACAGTCGCCACCGAATCCCACAAGGAGTGGGTATATCGGCCCAAAAGGCAAGCGGTGTTGATGGACCGCAAGCCAGCACTGGAGGAAGAAAAACCCTTCTTCCCAAATTGATCCAGGCGTTTGGATTCCCTATCCGGAGGGGTGGTAGGGAAGGCGGTTTGGGAAGCGGAGGCTTGGACAACCAAGCTCTCAGGGGTGGGGTGGACAGAGAGAAACAAGGGGTCGCCCGGAGCTGGGCGATGGCGTCGGGACACGTTCCTATCCACAGGAGCCCGTGTTGGGCTTGGACCAGGCGCCCAAAAGAACGTCAGTAAGTGCATCGTTAAACGGCAGCACAGTCTCCAAGGAGGAGGCCGCCGGCTGAAGCACTTCTGTCAAGAGATTAGTCTTGACCGTCACCGTAGGGAGTCGGAGATGTAAGGCTCCAGCTGCCCTACGCAACACCGTTGCAAAATTGGCTCCCTCCTCCGTAGCCACGGGAGGAGACAGCATGCCAGTGTCAGGGGAAGTATCTAGACCACTGGCATCCCCTAGTTCCTCTGCCCAGTCCTCATCATACTGACACTGCTGTGCCAGAGGGTCCTCAGACCCCTCCCAGTCCTCCTGGTCCTCCTCTGGTTCAAAATAAGGAGGAGGAGGGACATTTGGGACCCAAGGTCCCATCGGCGCCGGAACCGGCGTCGAGCGACGTCGGTCCGGCTCCATGTCCGGAGCCGGAGAGTACATGGGGACGACGCCGCCCGGAGCCCTGGGCGGCGTCAGGAACGGCACCGGAGACATCGGCGCCAGCGGAGGCGTGGTCAGGTCGACCGGCGTCGATGGGGGTTGCGGTACCACCGGAGCCGGGATCGAGGCCGGGGCCGAAGCCGGGATCGAGGCTGGAGGCACGAGCGGGACCGGAGTCGGCGGCGACGCCGGGGCAACCCCATCAGGGCCCGCGGGGCCCAAAGGCGCACCGGAGGGACCTTGAGGCCCGAAGAGGCGGGCCATGGCCGACAGGAATTCCTGTATTTGGGCCGGATCCGCCCCCGAACCCGGGAAGGACAGGTATTGCGGGGGCGACTCCACAGGCATGTCCGGGGCCGCGGGGACGGTGCCGGGAGGGGCCTCAGCCGAGTCGCGAGACCGGCGAGGCGAAGTCCTAGAGCGATGATGCTTTTTGGACTTCTTGTGCTTAGACTTACCGGACGACGAAGACTTGGATCCCGACGACCGGTGAGGACTCCGCGACCGACCCCTCGACCTCTCACGCGACCGGGGCTTGGAATGGCGCGGAGCCGACTGTCGGGCCTCGAGGAGCTTTCGAGACCGCTCTCACAAAGCTTTCGGGTTGAGGGCCCGGCAGTCGGAACACGACTTTGTGTCGTGGCCTCGGCCGAGGCAGAAGAGACACTCCAGATGCGGGTCTGTGATGGACATCATCCGAGCACAGGCGTCGCAACGTTTAAAGCCGGGCATCCCTACGACACCTTGGAGTCGATTCGAAGAAACAGTGAAAAAATTCACCAAAAAAGTTAGTCAAAAAATGACTAGGGCACTGCTCTTCCCGGATCTGCGCTTGCTGGCGCGGAAAAAGAAGAACTGACGTCAGCGCGCAGGGGCGGCGTCTAAGTACTGCCCGCGACGTCATCCCGGCGATCACGACGCCGACGACGGACGCGGAGCCGCACGACGCCGCCTACCGACGCGCAAGGGTACTGCTACGCAAAAACTTTCCGGATCCAGCCTGAAGCCTGGGGATATTCTAAGGTAAGGAATCTGTCACTAACGTGTCTCTTTCAGATATTGTGCCTTGAAGAATGGCTACTGCATAGCTGAAAATAGGTCAATCACTGTGACACAATCTGACTTATTATGGCACAATATATGGTGATTGTTGCACAAGTTATTTCCTTGTGTAAAGCTTTGTCACATTGAGACTTTATTTTTCAGCTCATTACTCACCTAAATGTATTCTCAAATCAAATTGGAGTCAGAAAAGTTTTTAATTCACCTCGCTGGCTAGGCTAGAGCCTGCCATCCCTGGAGCCTTTTTCGTAGCCTACCAGAAGTGATTTGTTGGCTCCATAAAGGTACATCCTGGCCAGTGATATCATTTCCAGGAGAAAATAGTCTGAGCTAATATGAAGAGTACAGGAGACATGTTGGCATTACGCAAATGGTTTTGATTAGGAAACTCACAAACGATATGGTTGTTGTGTTATTTCACCTATTTGAGAGCACTCTATCAGGTAATTGTAGGTTAAGATAAATTTGGACATAGAACTCCCATCCTGTAAAAGTAATTCAAAAGCCATTTTTTAGTTAGGGGATCCTGAATTTCAAGCTGAGGAGTGGGCGACCATTTGTTTTTTTTTTTAAAGCTGACCCTCAGCTTTGGGGTTTATATCTATAGGTGCTTTTTAATGAATGCTAACTTACTTCCGATATTTAGTAATTATGGAAGTGGTCACTTCTTCATCGCAAATTGCTTTGCAAATGTAAAAGAAATGCGGCATCTGCCTGCCTTTGTTTTTTATTTATTGACTTTTGTAGCAATGGCGGCACGCCTCGCTTTAGCTTTATATGTTTAAAGTGAAAGCACGGCGTGCCGCAATTGCTACAAAAGTCAATAAATAGAAAAAAAAGTTGTGCGCCCGCCTCTTTTTTGTTTATTTACAATTGTAGCAATTGTGGCACGTCATGCTTTAGCTTTAGATGTTTAAACCTAAAACACAGCGTGCCGTCATTGCTACAAAAGTCAATAAATAGAAAAGAAAAGTTGTGCGGCCGCCTTTATTTCTGTTTATTTACTATTGTAGCAATCGCGCTATGCCATGATTTAGCTTTAGATGTTTAAAGCTAAAGCGCGGCGTGCCACCATTGCTATAAAAGTAAATAAATGGAAAAGAAATGCGGCGTCCGCCCGCCTTTGTTTTTGTATTTATTGACTTTTGTAGCAATGACGGCACAATGAGCTTTAGCTGTAGATGTTTAAAGCTGAAGCTCGGCGTGCCGCCATTGCCACAAAAGTCAATAAAGTGCTGTGCAGGGGGACGGTGCATGCCGCAGGAAGGACAGCTGCAATGAAGGGAGGGAGGGGGTGCGAGCGAGCGAGGAGGCAACAGTTGGCGAGAGATGGCCAACCAAAAAAAACAATTGGTGATATCCTCTGGGAGGAAACCAAGCACACAAAGACGGTACAGATGGACAGTATTGACCAACCAGAATAAAGGAATTTTAAAAAAGGCAGGCCAACTAACCAACCAGAAGTGCTGGGCGTGTTGAATGGCCCTATCCTGAATACAGCATGTCTCAAAGAGACAGCGCAAGCACTGCCTAGGCAAGACCTAAAAAGGCTGTAAAAATGAGCTAGGGAAAATACTGGCTCATTGCCCTTCTTGATGAAGAAGATCTTAACACCTGGACAAATTAATTAAATATTCTCCCATAGCGTCAGACAGGATCATCTTCAGATAGTGGAATGTTTAATAAATGTTGACCATCCTTATGCTCCTCAATGGGTGCATGTGCACAGGTAACAGGAGGTAGTACACATGCTTTATAGACTTTAAAACAGCCTTTGATGGCTTAGATAAGAAGAACATTTCCACATGTGGCATTCCAAGAGAGTTTTGGAGAGCAATGCAAGGGCACAAACTACACTTAAAAGAATAATCTACTCAAATAAAGGATTAAGACAGTGGTGGGTTTTGTTATCCTTGTTGTTCCACTTTGATGCAGGTGATATGGTCTCAGACCTGGCAAATCACATGGAGCATCCCCCAAAATTGGGGACACTGCTAGTGGTAATTCCACATTGCACGGATCACCAGTCCTACTTGATAGGTCTAAGATCTACTGCACCATACCATGTGCGCTTTAGGCCGAGATTGCCAGGACAATTTACTGATGGTGAAAAACAAGAAATCCAGTATCATGGAGTTCAGATGCTGTATTAAGAAGCCAGTCAAATGGACCTAAAACAACCATAAAACATAAAGGGAAAGACATTACAAATACTTAGGATTAACATTTCAATATATAGGTACCTGTGTGTTACATCTAGCAGGATTTGTTTCCTTTGCCACCTAGCAAGCAAAGGCTTGCCCATTGGCTGTCAGCCTGCATTATGTTTTACCACAGTGAAGTTAAGCAACCGCTTCGAGGTAGAGTAACAGCACATTTCATGAGAAGCATGGGGAACGAAGCTGCATTTTATGCTCAAGTACCTCTCTGAGGCATATTTTCACCAAGCACTACTGTTTGGTTATGAATGTGGCTGTCAACATTTCACTTGGTCAAGCACTTCTACATAACATGTGTCAGTAAAGGTGAGCCTGCTTCATGAATTATTTATATCCAATGTACTGCTTGCTGTTCTGATTCAAACATGCTAATCTATGAAAGCTCCAATGCTGAGGAAGAAATTGGTTACTTGCCAGTAGCTCCAGGTCCCTCTCAGGGGATATCCATTGCTAATCATAAGCATTGAATAGTTCCGCCTACGTGCGGGGATCCCGGAGCAGTTCTTTCAAAGTCACATTTACTTCGCCTTCCTGTGGAAAGGCCAGTAAACATATGTGACAGACATGGAAAATTGTTTCAGCCTTACAAACAGGCTATATTGCCAATGCTTATTGAGTTACTTTAAAATTTAGAAGGAAAGGGGTCATACCCTTAAAAATCACTTAAGCAAAAATGAAAAGTGATCCTCCACAAACGCTTTTTACTTGCTTTTAAAATAAGCTAAGGAATAATGCATAGCAATGTAGCCTGAATAGACCGCAGCATTGAAACAATGTAAACAGGAACCTGCAACTTTAAGGGCTGTCTAACCTCCAGTGTCCCATCATGCCCTGTAGGTGTCAGTTTACTCAGTTCTTTTTTCAGGCTCCTGCTGACAGGATGCTGGAGCAGATCTCTGCCTTTTTTTAAAGTTTTTTTCCATAAAAATTTCAATCTTAGGTTTTCTAAAGCTGATTCACACAACGTCCTTTTGGGAGTAAAGCATTTTTAGATAATTTCCTAACAGGAAATGTATCTAATTTTTGGCAAAATGCCATCCCTTTTTGCAAATTGCCCAGACTGCAGCAGACAAGCACAGGATCTGTATCTTATGTTTCCCAGACTCTCAGGACCCCAAGCCGTATTGCCACTGCAAGACCCTCTCCAGGCGCACTTTGAGGGAGAGAGAGAAGATTCACATCCATGGCCAAGTGAAGCACTTCAGATGGCAAGATTTCCTGCCTGGTGAGACTTCTGAAGGGCAAGGAGAGACAGCACCCTCTACCAGTGCCCCTAAGTCATGCTCTGAGGACTCTTACAGAGGGAGATCCAAAAAGAGAACTTATGGAGGAAGATATCGCTCATGGTCGATGTTGAAGGCTTTGACGTCGAGAAGAGGTACTGCACCTACTCACTCGCGGTCAAGAGTTGGTTCGACATCGAGAACATTTACGAGGTTGAGGAAGAGAAAACGGATAACGTTGAGGAGGACTTCGACTTTGAAACACCATACAGCATTGAGAACTTAGACGTGAAGGCATGACTTGACATCGAGACATACAACTGCCCTGACCAACAGAGCGGAGTGGCTTTCATGGATGAAAGCGTGCAGACTTCATTCAGAGTCTGATTCAGAGTACTCTAGGGCCTACTCACCATCCAGGCTCACCTTTTCAGTGACCATTCCAGATTCGTCAACACCACCTTGAGTTCCAACAGAATCTACAGCACCTCCACAGTGGTCTCCTCATCCTTCTCAACCAGCGATTCTACCAGTTCCTCCATTGCCAGTCTCTCCGCCACCACAGCCTACTAAGCCAGTGATACATACACGAAGGCACCCTAGATCTCGTTCCAGTCACACCAGACCTCACACCTATAGGTCTAGGTCAAGCTCAAGATCCCACCGTTGACATCGTTCAAAGTCTCACAGGCACGCTCATTCAAAATGGAGAAGATGCTCTACATCTAGATTAAGATCCTCACAATCCAGTCATACATCATCTTCAAGATTGTATTCGCCTACCTTAATGGATTCTCCTTCACTGAGAATATTGCCAATAGATAATATTAACACCTTCCAGAAAGTACTTATCAGGGGAGCTAACAAATTGAATATCGATGTACTGACTACTACCACATCCATTTCGGTAATCTTTGAGACACTTCATTAAAGGTTCGCAGCTAGACCACTACTCCCTTTCGTTCCAGGCATTTTAGAACCAGCAATGGAACTTCTTTTGACTCTAGCTGCTGTGAAGGCTGCTTTATCACACCTGCAAAAGAAATACAGACCACTGGATCAAGATCCCTCCTTTCTGTGCACAGTTCCAATTCCAGATTCGTCATTGTTTCAGCAGCTCAAAAAATGGATGCCACAGAGCCACCTTCTACACTACCTCCTGACAAGGAGAGCTAGAAACTGGATTCAGTGAGCAGAAAGGTCTGCTGAACCTCTGCAGTTGCCATGAAAGCTGCTAGTGCAATTGCTCTCCTAGGGCGCTATGACAGGTCTCTTTGGGACTCCATTCAACAACTCATGGACGATCTTCCCAGAGATAAGCGTCAGGATTTCCAAAAGACTGTTAATAAAGGCATGATAGTGTCAAACCAAGTTATCAGTTCTGCAGCAGATTCCTCAAACAAGCAGCACATGGTTACTATCATGGCGTGCTGTTCGGAGCTCTTCTTGGCTGAGATTCACGGGCTTGAAATCTGAAGCCCAAAATCGAATTCTCAACCTGCCATTTTCTGGTAACGCCTTGTTTGGCTCTCAAGCTGACGACGAGATGTCTAGGATGAAGTCCGAGCTTGACACTCTCAAAGCTGTCGGATTAGAAAAAAAGGAGAGAATATAGGAGACTTTCCTATAGGCCCTGTGACCGCCGCTATTAACAGTAGAGGATTCAAAACCATCACTGTTCTACAGGACAGGAGCAAGACCAATCATCTCACCCACTTAGACATGAACAGCAGCGCCGTCAGTCAAGAGGCAGAGGAAGACAGCAATCATCTGCCCAAGCCACTAAAACAACAGGTGGCAAACAATGAGTCATCTCTTCCCCCTCTTCTGTTGCCTGCTCCTGTAGGGGAAGCATAACATCTCTCTTACAAGAATGGCAAAAGATAACCACCGACAAATGGATTCTGAATATTGTAGAGCATGGATACTGTCTCAGATTCAAGTGTTCACCACCATCTATTCCACCGAAAAAACCTTCTCTCTTTCAACAGGATCAACTGCATCAGGAAGTATACTTTTGCAGAAACACGCGGTGTAAAAGGTCCCCTCTAACCTGAAAGGAATGGGAATTTATTTCTGTTATTTTCTGGTGAAGAAGAAGGGACCCAAAAACTAATACAGACCCATTTTGGACCTTAAAAAAAGCGAACAAATGGGTTTGCAAAGAAAAATTCAGGATGTTGGTTCTTCATCAGATCTACCCTCAACTCCGTCAAGGGAACTGGCTATGCTCGATAGACCTGCAAAATGCCTGTTTTCACATCTTAATAGCCAAAAACTTCAAAGGTTCCTGAGGCTCATTGCGGAAAAGATCAAGACAAGGTCCTTCCCTTTGGCCTCAAATCTGCACCGTCAACCTTCTCCAAATGCATGGTGGTTATAGCAGGCCATCTCAGAAAAATGAGAATCTTTGTCTATTCATATCTGGATGATTAGCTCATCAAGACATTTTCCTATCAGCAAGCAAGTCAACATTATCATCTAACCGTCATGACTCTCAATCAACTAGGTCTGCACGTGAATCACGACAAATCCATCTCAACACCTGTTCAATCCCTGTTTTACTCAGGTGCAGTTCTAGTGATAGTGCACTCAAAAGTATTTCCTTCGGAGGAGAGATGATTATCTATCCTTTAGAAATGCTGCAAACTGAAGAAAACATCCCATCCAACAGTGAGAAATGTTTCTTTCCTCCTCAGTTCAATGGAGTCGTGCATCTTCCTTGTCCCGTATGCACGTATCTTCATGCGGCCTCTCCAACAATGTCTGGAAGATCAATGGGATCAGACCTCAGGAAGATGGAAAGACAGAGTGGCGTTTGACCACTCATGTGAAACAATCGCTCAAATGGTGGTGCCGCTCAGAGAATCTTCTCAAAGGGATGATTTTCCACCACGACATTCTGACCCAAACCATAGTGACGTATGCTTTATTGACAGATTAGGGTGCTCATATGGACCATATACAGATTTAAGGCCTATGGTCTCTGAAGGAACAGTCTTAACACATCAACCTTCTGGAACTGAGGGCAATACATCGAGCCCTGAAGGCTTTCCTCCTGTTGTTCAGAACAGACTCTCTCTTTGTTCAGATGGACAATACAACAACCATGCATTATCTGAACAAGCAGGGAGGGACAAGATCCAAGCCTCTGTCCCTGGAAGCTCAAACAATCTGGAAGTGGCTCATCTCCATGGATCTTAAGATTACAGTGGTCTATCTTCCGGAAACCCAGAATGTTCAGGCGGACACTCTCAGCAAAGGCATTCAAGAAAATCATGAGTGGGTTCTAAACGATGCTGTACTTCACAACATCTTCTCAGATTGGGTTTTCCCCAAATAAATCTTTTCACAGACAGAGAAAATAAAAAATGCCCAATCTTTGCCCTGCAGTTCTACCAACCAGGCACATGGTCAGGCAACATTTCTTTACGCTTTTCCTCCAATTCTCCTACTGCCCACAGTGATCACCAGGTTCTCACACTCGAAAGCCAGAATGAGTCTCTATGCTCTGGAATGGCCTCGACAGTGATGGCACACAGATTTCCTTCACCCCTCAGAGTGGCCACACAAGAAGCTGCCTTGCAGACCGGATCTTCTTCACAAGTTCGGAGGCCAGATTCAACATCACAACCTTCCCTCTCCGAACTTGGCTGCATGGCTCCTGAACTCATACAATAAAGCCACCTAAACCTTCCTCAGAAATGGATGGATGTGCTAAGAGAAGCCAAGAGACCATCTACTAGGACTTCCTATTCCTTCAAATGGAAGAGATTCTGCATCTGGTGTTTGAGACAATGTCAGTCCCAAATGGACCGGACAAACCGTCATGCGCACTTAGTCTCGCTAAAGCGAAATTACATTTCTCCTCAATTAGAGTACATCTCACAGCAATCACAGTGTTTCGAAAATGTCCTTCACAAACATACTTTTTCACATTGCCTGTCAAAGATTTTCTGGAAGGCATTAAGAAGATATATCCTCCCGTCAGGAGACCTTTTCCTCCATGGGAGTTACACAAGGGAGTCTCTTGCCAGATGGGTCCTCCTTTCAAACCCATTCATAAGGCTTCTCTCCAACACCTCCCTTGGAAGGTCTCCTTCTTGCTAGTCATTGCTTCAGCACGCAGAGTTAGCGAAATACTGTGTTCACATGAACCTTGCACAGCATTCCATAGCAACAGGGAAGTGATGAGTAGCCATCCAAAATTCTTCCCTAAGGTAGTCTCAGATTTCAATGTCAATCAGACAATTACCTTACCTACATTCTTGAAAAAACCCTCTTCTCCTGCAGAGATCTCTCCACACTCTCGATGTTAGAAGGGTTTTGAAGTTCTATCTAGAGCGGACATAATCTTTTAGAAAGTCAAAACAACTGTTTGTCAACTATGGGTATCTACAGACAGGATATGCTACAGCCAAACAATCCTTTTCTAGATGGACTGTCTCCTGCAAAATGCTTTGTTATCAAATAGCAAACAAAACCCTATCCGGTAGGGCCCACTCCATCAAGAATAAATCAGCTATTGCTGCTGTGCTTAGGAACATCCCAATTACTGAGATTTGCAAGGCTGCAACTTAAGAGATCAGTTCACACCTTTATGAGACACTATTGTCTTGATTTGGCGCTAAGGCTGATGCCCAAGTAGGGCAACCATCCCTAAAGAATGTGTTTGCCTAATTTCACTTGTCTCCTTTTTTATCTCTTCCTTTGCTGAATCTTTGAGGGATAAGCTTGCGAATTTAATCAGTGCTTATGATTATCAATCGAGATCCCCTGAGAAAAACAAATGATTTCTTACCTGTAATTCTAGTTCTCTCTCAGGGTAATCGCCATTGATATCATAAGCAACCCTCCCTCCTCCCCGACGGAAGAGATAATACATGTATACCACTATACTACTGATTTGTTCATCAAAAAGAACAGAATAAACTGCCACCTACAAGGCATGATGGGACACTGGAGGACAGAGGCCTTTAAAGACGCAGTGTCCTATTTACATTGTTTCAGTGCTGCAGTCTATACAGGCTACATTGCTATGTATTAGGACTTAGCTTATTTTAAAAAGAAGTTAAAAGCGTTTGTGAATGATGTTTTTGGAAGATCGTTTTTATTTTTGCTTAAGTGCTTTTTAAGGTTATGACCCTTTTTTCCTTCTACATTTTAAGTAATTTAATAAAGATTGGCAATATAGCCTGATTTTAAGCCTACAAAATTTTAACATGTCTGTCACATATGTTTTCTGGCCTTTCCGAAGTAAGGCGAAGTAGATGTGACTTTGAAAGAACTGCTCCGGTATCCCTGCACATGGGCGAGGCTATTCAGTGCTTATGTTTTTAATGTAGATTCGCCTGAGAGAGAACTAAGATTACAGGTAAGAAACCATTCCATCTTCTGCAGCATTGGTATCTTTCATAGATTCATAAGTGATCCTCCCTGGTCAGAGGCTCACTATCTTATCTGTGAATCCTTCATACTTGTGCTATGAAATCTGTGCTATGAATCTGAGCTATGGTTACCTCTAGGGGGAGTAAGGAGCCCAGTACCTCCACCTCAATGACTAAATTTTGAGTTTTAAATGAGGCGGATGTGCTATTAAACAAACACTGTTGCTGAGCCTGTGTCAATTTTAATACTGTCTCCTGCTATTGATAGTTACAGGGGATTCCCAGCCTTACAATGAAAAATGATACAAACATGTGATGTATGAAAGAACCGCTGCTGGAGAATTATAAGCATAGATGCATGTGCTGAGGGACTTTGCTGTTTGAATGGTTCTGCAGGAGTGCATGGTTATCCATTGCTCAGCTTTAGGTAGTTGTTAAGTTTTGAGGCTACGTTGTTGCCATTCTGTGGGTTGAATACTAGCACAACTAAACCCTGCCTTATGCCTCGAGTCTGAATGGAGACAGTAACGCTTTGGAAACGTGTACAGATGACCATATAGATTCCCCCCACATAGCAAGAGGAGGAAAATTCATCTCTAGAACGTTAAAGTGTCCAATCATCCTCCCGCAGAGTGTCCTCTGGTCCTGTTTCAAGGATCCTTTCAGCCCAGATCCGAGTACATCCTTATACAAACAGCAGTCCACTTGGATATTGTTTAACTTGTATGACTTATCTTTGAACATGAGAAAACGAAAAAGAATTGCTCATCAATTCTCTATCCCTGTAGAGTGATCAATGTAAAAACATGGCATGCCTCCACGGAGGGATAGATGAGGAAACAAAATTTGAACACAGATGGTAAAGTAATCTTTTGCATCAAGTTAAACACTAACATTACTTATGGTAATAACGAAGGCCTAGTTTCCAGAAGATAAAGCCCACTATTTTGGTAAAGGACAGAGGAAACACCAAACCTTCCGAACATTATTACTTGATAGGGATTTTTTTCTAGGTACCACACCAATCTAACACCCGCTTCTATTTTCCAAAATAAACACGATTGGTAGGCTATCTATCCATCAAGATGGCATCTTTCACACCAGAGAAAAATTACCAAGTTAAAGTATGTCCCATGGCCTTCAAGATGAGAAGCAAGGCATCCACCAGTTCAATTAGAAGACATGCCCCTCCTCCCGCTGCAACAAAAGATTCTTCCTCATGCGATCTCTCCATGAAGAGAATGAGCTGAGCTCTAGGAAAGCCTGGTCTCTTCAAAGCACAAAGTTCTGCAGCAAAAGATGGAATGCACTATCAGCCTCACTTCAGCAGAGGAAGTGTTCACCAACGTAATGGCAGTGGTGGCCACACACCTGCACAGGTATAGCATTCATTTGTTCCCATATTTGAACATGGCATCAGACTCTCCACATGCAGCACATTGGACCTCTTCCGCCTTGTTGCTGTTCTTTAGGCAGAGATTTTCTTGTATTTAATGGCCCTGGAAATCTTGCACTTTCCTTATGTCACATGCCAAAAACATAATCAGTTTCACCATGCTCTTTGCACTAATGGCAAACAGATCTAAGAAAGGGTTCCACCAGTAACGATTCTCAATAACAACCTGGCGAAACTCCCTTATATGGGTTGAAGACATAAGCTTCCTCAGAGCATCTAGCCTGGCATTTTCTCTCACAGCAAAAGTGAGCAGATGAAAAAGAACCCCTGTTTTCAAAAGCCTAAAACCATGGCATCATAGCTTTGGTGCACAGACTGATGAAACCAACTCCTCCCATCTTATTCTACGTATAATGCATTAGTTAGTGTTTGAAATGACCTGCACTTGCGAATTCCACAAAGGGAGGCAAACAGCAACAACTTAGACGAATGACCCACAATTTCATGGATGTTATTCTTGGACTCTCTTATCAAAGGCTTCTAATAAATGTAGCACAAGCGTGCTTATCCCAACTTGGACCAGCATGGTTCTCCTAAAAGTACAGTGTCTGAAGGCTCCCATGAATTCAGTTCCTAGTTGAAAGTCTAGGATACTGTGACAGCTTTAAATAAAAGAAGTTCTCCACTGTATTGGATCCAGTGAGCCCAAAGACTCCACTGCAGCAAAATCAGAGGCAATTTGGCATGTGACATAAGGAAAGTGAAAGATTTCCAGGGCCATTAAATACAAGAAAATCTCTGCCTAAAGAACAGCAACAAGGCGGAAGAGGTTCAATGTGCTGCATGTGGAGAGTCTGATGCCATGTTCAAATATAGGAACAAATTAATGCTATACCTGTGCAGGTGTGTGGCCACCACAGCCATTACGTTGGTGAACACTTCCTCTGCTGAAGTGAGGCTGATAGTGCTGCAAATAAAAAAGTGTTCTCCCCTACTTCCTAATCACACATCAAGTAGCAGCAATAAAAAAAAGCTGAATCAGAATGTGAACAGAGATGTTGTGTACATCCATAAACACAAGGGTGACCACCTCCATCCAGGTCATTATAGAGTGTTTACAGTCCTGGAATTTCATATGCTAGCCTAATATGTTCTGGGTGTTGTAGTCTTGCTTTGCTTTAATTGAAGTTATTCAACTAACACATCTGAAATCAAAGATTTGTAGGTGGAAAGTTCAGGACTGGAGGGACTGGCCATGATGGCCTGCAATGTAGTGGTTACCCTAAGAGACCCCATCCAGTCATCAGTTTTTATCTTTTGTTTCTTCTGAAATCTGCTCAGATTACTAAACCCAGGATAGGATAGAGGGTTCCGCTATCTTGGGCACAACAAAAACTGTTTCTTCTGCCTTTTGTTGCTGGGATTATTACCATAACCCTTTCTCCCCCAAAAGAAGCATCTCAGTTCTTTTCACAAGACATTTGGAAAAAAATGGGAGGGGGGAATCATGTGGATCTTAGAATTTAAGTAGAACTCTAGTAGTCCTGGGAAGAATATATTGCAGGGGCAGTGGCAAACGTGGTACCTCAGGAAAGCCCTCATTCTGATTGGTAACAACAAGGCTTGCCTTGTGACCATTACCTTCTGAGATACAAGTGGCAGCTGATTCACAGTCTGAATGGTGTTTGGACTGGATCTTTCACTGGAATTCTGAAAGATAAAGACCCAAGAGGGGCTGGTGGGTGCAGCATCTGGAGCAGTGGACAACCTTAGTCTGAACCATTATAGCGCTCCAATATCGAGTGCCTCGACGTTGATGCATGTCTCTGCAGCAACAAGTGTCTCGACATCAAGAGAGAAGGTGACATTTTGCATTGGGAGAGCTTGCTTCTATGTTGAAGATGAAAATAAGTTACTTACCTGTAACTGTGGTTCTCTAGTATTGGTATCTTTCATAGATTCACATGCTTGAATCATTCCCTGTCGTCGAAGTGGGAGTTCCACAGTATATATAAAGCAGTAAGTAATAACTTTAACATTGAAGTTAATGGAGAAAAAACATTCACTTTAATAGCTTGTCATAGTCATTAGAAATGTCCCAAAGTCCAGCCAATCAGGCGACAGCACCCTTTAGAACCCTCACCACAGAGGCTCCATGCTCTCAGATTTTCAAGCACAAGTGAGAATTCAAATTATAAAAGAGCTAGGGGAGCCTCTATGTGGAGAAGGGTGGGCTGCATGTGAATCTATGAAAGATACCAATACTGGAAAACCACAGTTACAGGTAAGTAACTTATTTTATTCTCCAGTATTGGATCTTTCATAGATTCTCATGTTTGAATCAGAATAGTTAGCAGTAACACCGTAGTAAAATATATATATGTATATACACATAAAAACAGATATACATATAACAAATATGTCTATACATCAAGATATATATATAGAACTATATATACACACGTATATAAACATAAATGTTATAATGAACCCTACAGGAAGGTGGGAAGTAAAAGAGGCTCACCTTATTTAAAGAGATTACGTAGAACCACTTGTCCCACAGCTGCATCAGCGTTATCTGCAGCTTCCAGACAATAATGCAGGGTTATAGTGTGTCTTTTGGACCAGGTTGCTGCTCTGCAGATCTGTTGTATGGGCACACCGGCAAAGAGAGCTGTTGAGGTGGAGACAGCTCTGGTTGAGTGGGCTTTCGCTGTAGTCGATAATGGTTTTCTTGCTTGCTGATGGCAAAACTGTATGGCTGATTATATCCATCTTGCTATAGTCTGTTTCGTAACAAGATATCCTTTCCTGATGTTACCATATGCCACAAACAGCTGGTCTGCTTTGCGTAAGCCGACGGTCTTATCCAAATAGAACTTGATACATCTTTTCAGATCTAGTGAATGTAAGGACCTCTCCGCTAGTGTTTGCGGATTACGGAAGAAAGTCTTTAAAATGACATGTTCATTTAAATGAAAGTCCGAAGGGACTTTTGGAATAAAAGTTGGATTAGTGCGAAGGATTACACAATCATCTCTGAAGTGAAGGAAAGGCTGCTTAACAGTGAAAGCTTGTATATCGCTTACTCGTTTGGCTGATGTAAGCGCTAGGAGAAGAGATGTCTTCCACAAGATGTATTTCAGCTCAGCCTTATGAATGGGCTCAAACGGTTGCTTCATTAATTGACATAGCACAATGTTGAGATGCCAAGAGGGTGGTGGCCATCTTATTGCCGAAATATCCTAAATAATCCTTTAAGAAACTGTTTTATGATTCTTGAGGAGCAGAGAGACGGTGCACAATTGTTTTTTCGAAATCTGGATATTGCGGCGAGGTGCACCTTTATAGAAGAATGAGAGAGACCAGATTTTGCCAGAAGCAGGAGATACAGAAGTATTTGCTCTGGTGATGACTGGATATGATGTAGTGCAGAGTCGGAACACCAGTGACAAAATCTTTCTTATTTGAGTTTGTATGTCTTGGTTGTGGACTGTGCTCTTGCATTAGTGATGACTTCCCAGCAATCAAGAGAGATGGCTAACCCGACAAACTCATGGTATTCAGAACCCATGCCGATAATCGAAGAGATGTCAGATCTGGATGATGGACCTGTGATTCATTGTCAAAAGGTTTGGTACAAGTCGTAATTGAATGGATTTGCACTCTGAGAGAAGGGAGAGATCTGGAAACCAAATCTGACGGGGCCAACTGGGCACTATGAGAAGGATCCGACAAGGTTCCTTCTTCATTTTTCTGAGTACCGTCAGGATTAAAGGAATCAGAGGAAATGCGTAAGCATTAATCTTCGACCATTCTATCAAAAACGCATTCCCCCACGATCCCTGTTGGGGTTACCAACTGGCGAAGTACTGGCATTTGCTGTTCTTGTTGGTCGTACAGAGATCCAAATTTGGCTTGCCCCAAAGATGAAAAAGGTGGTCCAGAGTTGGTTGATGCAGCTCCCACTCATCGCTGATGGAGCTGGTCCTGCACAAAGAATTTGCGAGAACATTGGAAATGTCTGGAACGTGTTCCGCTGTCAAATTAATATTGTGCTGGATTGCACACGTCCATATTTGTTGAGCTTGCAGAGACAGTGCGATCGACCTTGTCCCATCCTGCTTGTTCAGGTAGTGCATGCTCATAGTGTTGTCGGTTCGAATTATCATCAATGCTCCTGAAATATTGGAAAGGAAATACCTTAGAGCAAAGTAGATGGCCTTGAGCTCTAACAGGTTGATATGTAGAGATTTTTGTTGGGCGTCCCATTTACCCCTGACTGTCAAGCCCTGTCGATGTGCTCCTCAACCCTCGAGGGAGGCGTCTGTTGTAATTACATATTGCGGCAAGTTGATCAGGAATGAGCGGCCTGTGGCTACGTTTGGTATGTGTGTCCACGACTGAAGAGCTTCTTTCATCTGTGATGTGATTTGAACAACATCTTCAAAGGAGCCGGTGACCTGCAAGCACTGGCTGTCCAGTTCCTCCTGTAATGGTTGCATGCGTAACCGACAGTTGGGTATGTGGGAATGCAGGAAGAAAGCATTCCCAGTAGAGACTTATACATTCGTACAGAAACTGACCTTCTTGCGAGGAGATGATGTGCTAGGTTGTGGATCTTCTCCCGTCTCTCCTGTGATGCGAAGGTTTTTGCTTGTAGGGTGTTGATAGTTGCTCTTAGAAACGTTATGGTAGTTGTGGGTGTTAGATGAGACTTTTGACAGTTGATTGACAACCCTAGAGAATGGAATAGAGATAGGCATATCTGCGTATGTCTGTTTGCCATTGATGTCGTGGTCGCTTTTATTAGGCAGTCTTCCAAATATGGGAATATTTGAACTCCTGCTTGTCTCAAATGAGCAGCAACCGGGGATAATACCTTGGTAAATACTCGGGGTGCTGATTGAAGCCCGAAAGGTAAGACTCGGAATTGATAATCCGCGCTGGTCACCCTAACTGTGTTTGGGGTGAATGGGGATGTGAAAATAGGCGTCTTAGAGATACAAGGTTGTTATATGATCCCCTTGATTCAAGAGCTGCAGCACCTCCTAAAGAGACAGCATACAAAATGTTTGTTTCTTTAGGAATTTGTTGAGCTGACGGAGGTCCTAGATGGGGCGGCATTCTCCTGATTTTTTCTGTATGAGAGAAGGACCTTGAATAGAATCCTGTCCCTCTTTGCGCTCTTGGCACCACTTCGATTGCTCCTTTGCGCGACATGAGGTTTATCTGAGACAGTAGATCTCTAAGATGGGAAGGAGACGGACCCTGAGGTGGTAAATTTGGTGGAATCTGTTGAAATTCCAATGTGTGCCCCTTGGTAACTATATAGAGGACCCCTCTGTTTGTTGTTTTCTTGGACCATTTGGGAAGGAAACTGGAAATTTTTCCACCAATCTCTTGTATAAAGGTGGGAGTTGTGGCTGACACTAAAGATATGTCACTGCTTCTTAGAGGTGTCTCTAACCTCTGTAGGATACTTTTCCTCTTTGATGTCTGTAGGAAGCGAAAGGCAGCTGTTTGTATGGCTGCTTACTGCTGTTGCCCAGTGGAGTATCGGGATTGTCCCTGATAGGGTTGAAATTGTTTATACTGGCTGTAGCCTCTCCAAAAGGAAAAGGTGCCTCGGCCTCGAACTCCACAAAAAACGATCTCGCTGTATCTGTATCTTTTTTAATTGTCTGGAGTGCCTCATCAATATGTTGACCAAACAGAGATTCCCCATCATAAGGGATATCAATGATCTTTGTTTGCACTTCTTGGTGGAAAGAAGTACCCTTAACCATCCCTCCCGTCTTAACACTGCCGCCCCGCTAACTGGCGGAAACCTGTAGACGAAACGTCTACTGCACAGTCAGTTATTTCGGTTGATATCCTCTGTCCCTCTTGTAGAATTTTCTTAGCCTCTGCTTTAGAATCCTCAGGCAAAATATCAATAAATGGTAAAATGTCCGACCACATTTGGCAGTCATATCTACCAAGAATTGAAAGGGAATTTGCTGCCCGAACTGTGGTCACTGCCATAGTGGAATTATTTTTACGAATGTTGTTGATACGTCTTCCGTCTCTGTCTGGAGGAGCAGATAGAGGTGAAGCGGCATTCCTGGCACGGCGTTGAGCTGCCTGAGATATTACAGAACCAGTTATGGCTGACCGATGAGGCAGGCAGGAGAGTTGTCCAGCGCCCTGTATTTCTTTCCAGCTTAGGTAGCACCACTGAAATGGAAGCTGTGGTTTTCATTACCTTAAGGCCCTCCTCCCATATAAAATCTACAATGGGAATTGCACAAACTTGTCTTTTGGTCGGTTCTTTAAAATTTTATAAAAAGCAGTCAGACTGCTTAGCGACCATGGGGAGTCGAAATCTCTTTGCTGCTCTTTCCATTAGGGTATGAATCCCCCCTATATCTTCCGGTGGGGAATCAATCGAAGGTGGAGTTGTTAGAGATGGCGTCTGGATCTGGTAATCGTCCCACTTATTGGGAAGAGACACTTCCTCAAGTTCTCTTTGTCAATCCTCCATAATTAGTTGAGGAGTTGTTGGACGCAAAGGTGAGGGTGATGATACCAATAATGTCCGTCTAGGAGACCTTACTAGCAGAGATGGTCTAAGAACAGGAGCTAGGGGAACTGAGGCATCTGGTTCTGAGGGTAGGAATCAGCGGTAGGATTCCTCTACCATATGCTGCAAGTTTGAAACTAGAGATGCAGGCATCTTAATAGCAGGTTCCTTCTGCCTATTCTGTTGGGCAGGATCATGCTGTGAATAATAATAATATTGATCCTTGTCATCCTCCTCGCACATGATATGAAGGTCGGCAGGACCGTGTGCCACCCCAAACATGTCCTCATCATCTGAACATTCATCTTCTTCCTCTACATAGTCAAAAGGTTCTTCTAGAGGACATGGGGATACTTTACTTGGGGAAGTATGCACAGGTAATATTATTTCTTGTGAAGATGTGCGCTTAGACTGAGACATTGATGGAATGAAAGTCATCTCCTTGACCTTCTGTAGCTCCGAAGTTGCAGAAACTATTTGCATAGATGGATCAGAACTCAATGTTGCCTGAGTCAAATGTCCTTCGACGGAGCACCTGCCGACGGGGCACCCGATGACAGAGCACAAACAGACTGAGTACCCGCCGATGGAGCGCCTGCCAACGGAGCATCCTCCGAAGCACCGTCCGCTGACGTCCTGGGCATCGTTGACCATGGTGCCGTTGATGACAGCAATTGCACCTTTGCAGTCGTCGATACTGGATCTGCAGACGGGACCGCTGTCGACGACAGACTTGTCTGCTTGAGGGTCGTCGACGACTGTAACGGCAACGGGCGTACCATCAACAAGTCTCCTGACAACGAGCAGACCATCGATGATGAATGATCCGTTGACATTAACGGTTTAGATGTTTTCGTCAACACTTTCTTTGACGATGTGGCTGTCGGCACAGAAGGTCTCCCTTTAAAGGATACTAAAGTTGACGGAGACAATGACATGATCAACTTAGACAGCAGAGATGAGAAAGTCGACGTTATCGTAGTTGTCATGACGACGGAGATCTACGCCTCCGAGGGCGCTGACGACGATTTCATCAACAAGAAAGCCGTCTTTAGTTTTTGAGGTGAGAGAACTGTCGACTTAGCCTCAAGTAGAGATTTAGAAGTCGTTTTAACCTTAGTGGTGGCAGCTGAAGGTGTAGAAGGCTGTGAATGTCCTTTATAACATGAAGACTCCTTCCTAGAGGTGAAAGGTTGGTCATCAGTGTTAGAGGAATGGTTCTGCTTTTTTACCACCTTAGAGGGCTTTGGAGATGAAAGCTCCACATTACTTGCTCTCTTTTTTGAGGTGACAGTTTTAAGAGAGGTATCACTCTCCTCGTCTGACAGAGGGTATTCTTTGGTTTTTAACTTCTGTAACCACAGAAGAAGTCTGCCCACTCTGTCTCAAAGTTTTCTGTGAGAAAGTTCTACAAATTTTACAATCTTTCACCTGATGGTCAGGATGAAGGCAGTAAATGCACTTTTTGTGAGTATCGTCTGAATGCAGTCTTAGCTTGCCACATGAATCACAATGTCTAAACAGAGCTATCTTAGTTGTAGACATGTTGAGGAGCTGAAGTAAAGCTGAAACCACGCTGTTTGAAAATAAATCTGTCAAGTAGGCCAGAAATTAGGAATACTGAGCAGAGCTTAGGGAGACTACCATTACACAATGTGTGGTAGAAAACCTGAGAGCATGGAGCCTTTGTGTTGAAGGTTCTAAAGGGTGCTGTCATCTGATTGTCAAAGTCGACAGAGACCTGACACCCACTGGCAAATAGATCAGCGCTGTACCTTTAGGGTGCATCGATACCCCTGACACTGAATGGGATCAAGAGCGACAGGAGTGGTGGGAATGACGATAGCTTTGTTTTATCTTCCCTTTTGGATCTTTTCTCCCTGGATCTCCCCCTTCAAGGCTTCTCTGTGGTTGTGAGTTAGTTACAGTATATCAAAAAATGCACGGCGTTCTGGCCGCATTGAACTTCGGGGGCCGCATTGAGGAAAACTGCCGCTATGAAGTAATCAATGAAAACTGGAGCCCTTAGATACTTTTTGTGAGCGCTCCCACGTGCAGCAATATATTGATAGAATTTGCCATCACACAATCAGTGTTTCTTGGACAAAGATATAAAAAGGTATTGATGCCATCTTATGAGCGGTGCTGCAAGTTCTTGATAATAACTGGATTAACACTCACCTCATAGTGAAAAGGATTAGTGGGTTTTTACCAACGGAAGTACAATAAAGATGCATTTGCGCCTTGCGTGATACGAGAGATTCATATCTGACATGGAGGGCATACCAGTATCTGCGTACCAGCTAGTAGCGGTGCCTTAAGAAATTTTTCCACACTGTACTCTCTTGTATCCCTACTACTCGTTGAAAAGTTACAATTTTGGAAGGTCCTGAGGAAGGTGGTCAACACAAGGCTAATACCACCGAATCGCGCGTCGACCCACTTGTATACGCCCAGCCCACAACACGGTCATGGAGACCTAAAACACTTTTGTCCCCTTCTGACCAGGAGGTGTATGTGCTCTTGAGTTGGTTGTTAGTATGAATGGCTTGGTAGAGTATGAATGTGGACATGATTGGTTAGTTTGAATGTCTGGTGAATGAATCGGGGTCCTATGAAGAGTATTATATCTCATGTGTAAATAAGTATAGTTTTTTTTTTGTCTATTTATGAAATGTATAAAAGGAAAAATATGGAAAAAATCTTAATATGTAAGTCTTTTAAAAACAAATTTGATACTACAAATGAAAACAAGTATAAATTTCCAGAAAAATTAATAAAAATGTTTTTGATTAAATGATGATGAATTGTATATATCATGTCTCAGAATATATATTGATAGCCCATTGGAGCAGATTTAGCCCAAAATTCAAAGAAATAGAGGTCAAGTGTGAGGTTTTTTTGATATAATGTTTGGTGTGGTTGTCCCCCTTTTCTCCCAGACTTAATTGAACTATTAGAGGGGGCTCCTTTTTCTAGGTGTGAGTTAGTTACAGTACAGGAAGAACCCTATATTAAGACCCATTTCACCTTTTCCTTGGCATCAGGTCTTCAGGTTTGCCCTATCAGTCTGATGCCCTCAAAATCGTCAACTGTCCTTTTGGATACTGTCACACAAAATTCACAATCAGCAGTGGAATAGAATCTTGGAAGGTAGATCACACAAAACTCAAAAGTGATTCGAAACTGCTTTTTCCTGCCACACAAAGGGCACTTCACAAATAGTGAAAGTACTGTGACAGGAAAAATTCATTGGAAAAGCCAAAGAGATCTTGAAAATATTTTCCAGTGATAAAAAACACTGAATGAAGTTGAAAGATCAGAAGTTCTAATTAAAAAGCTATGGAAAATGGTTAAAAACGAAAGTCACATTGTTCCTTGGTCCCGCTTTCAAGACCCAGAGAAATGAACTGGCTCTAAGAGGCAACAACCAGTACAATGCATTCTGGGATTGGAAGCATCACAGCATCTTAAAGACTCAGGCAATTTTGGTAGAACTGTGCTAAAATGATGTCTATGAGCAGCAGTCTAGGATAAGCGGCTGTCTAGGATTAAGTTTGCGCAATGTAGTTTTGTAGTGGTATTTTTAGTGGAGGAGCCTAGGCTCACTGAGAAACCAGGCAAGTTTTCAAAAGATTGGAGGTAGTATGGTGTTGAAGGGCACGCATAACTAATATTTTTA
Source organism: Calotriton arnoldi (assembly GCA_963921515.1). Taxonomy (NCBI): domain Eukaryota; kingdom Metazoa; phylum Chordata; class Amphibia; order Caudata; family Salamandridae; genus Calotriton; species Calotriton arnoldi. The sequence continues at coordinate 5,118,710 of CAWUFW010000214.1, read as the reverse complement.
AGGGATTGTCATGAAGGCATGGCTTTTATCTAACGTTGACTTTCTTCCTCTTTCCCCTTTCTAAATTTAGTCATCACAGACTAAATCTAGGCAGTAATCCAACTGAGACAAATTCTAAAGCTTGCCTGCGTGTGCTTCTGCATGATCAGCTCATTTTATTTGAAACAGTATCAGTCATGTTGAATACCCTAAGCATTTACCAAACTGCGTGCCCCCTGCTGTAACAGGAATACTCATACAATATCAAGGCAGTTTGTATTGTTTTTCTTTACAGATTCACAGTCACTGTATGACCTGTGTCAAGTTCCAGGCTTTCCGAGAATACATTGTTGGGAAGACAGCACCAATGCCAGTGAAGGTGTATGATTACTACGAGCCAGGTATTTTGTTTTTTCAGTTTAGGCCAATATCAACTATCCCATCAACTTAGAATTAACTTTTGTGTCATATCGCCCAAGAAGAACAGTCGCGCTAGCAGCCTTCATAGTGACAGCAGAGGTACAGCACACTTTTCTGTCAACAGAATCCAACTTTTTACTTTCCTTGTCAGGAGGAAGAGTAGATGATGGGGTGTGGCATGCAGCTTTTGAGCAGCAGAGTGATGACAGTCTGGTGTAGGATCCGTAAAAAGAAGATATGATGGAGATTCTGATCCAGAGGTTTGTATTTATTTTTGTAGGCGTGATGGTGTAGCCTGAACAGAAGCGGGTGTCAAAAATAGGTCCATAGGTGGTTCTAAAAGACCTGGAACCGAAAGAAGCAATATTTTAGTGAGGGACCTTTGATGGAGTGTTTAGAAAAATACCTATGTGGTGGCTCCTGGGGGATCTTGAATGGTGACGTCTGCAGCAAGACCTAGACCTGTTGCTGCGAGGTCTGGTATAACAGGAGCAAGATATAGGGTGCCTTGGTAGAGATGAGATTGGTACAGCAGACTGTGGTTGCAAAGAAGGAGTGGCTGGCGGAGTTCATGGTGGAATTACCGCTGGAATTGCTGGTTGTGGAGGCAGAAGTGGAGGAGGCGGAGGTGGACAAGAAGACTCTATTGGAACTTGAGGACGCATTGGTTAATCTGGAATGATGACCGGAGATCCCTGTCTGGATGACGAGTAGGTTCTGGAGTACTTCGAGTCCTCTTCAGATGGGATTCTGCAAGCTGTCATGCATGAAATCCATTCCGTGTCTTCATCTGGGAAGTGAGGTCTCAACATCAAACCGTGTCTCGACATTGAAACTCTCGATGTCAAAGGTACCCTCCTCGTCGTCATATGTGTTATAAATGTCGATCCAGCCCTTGACAGTGATCAAGTAGGTGCAGTACCTTTTCTCACTGTTGATGTCCTTGACATCGAATTGGGACGTTGTTTCCCACCAGATCTTCTCCTCTTGGATCTTCCTCTGTGGAAGGCTTCAGAGGGTGAGATAGGAGCACTTTTAGAGGGGACCCCTACCATTGCCCCTGGCTCCTCGCCCCTCAGATGTTTCTCCAGCCAGGAAATCATGCCTTCTCCATTGCTCTACTTGACCATGCAGGTGAATCTCTCTCTCTCAAAGTGCATCTGGAGAGGGCCCTGCAGTGACAACACATCTTAGGGGCATGTGAATCTGGCAAATAGAGGACACCGATCCTGTGTAGGTCTGTTTTTGCCATTTTTGCCAATATATGGCATTAAGATACATTAAAGCCTTATAGGCCGCCGTAGCGGGCTATACCGGCTATTAAAGGCCCGCTCCAGCGTTAAAGGGAGCGGGACTTTAATAGCCAGTATAGCCCAGCTACGAAGGGCTATAAGGCTATTAGAACATTCTGCCACTAGAGGGCAGAATGTTCTAACAAATAAAACAAAGGCCTCTCGGAGTTCGAGGGGATTTACATCACCTCAGGCTCCGAGAGGCCTTTGTAAAACAACAATGGAATGTTGCTTTGCGGGCCTTTAACGGCCCGTGGAAGCACGGAGCACTCCATTGTCTTCAATGGAGTGCTCCACATTCCAATGTTCTAATTCCTGTTAGAAAAATATTAAAAAAATACACTTTGCCCTAAAGGAGGCTGAGTGAATCAGTTTTGGAAAGAAATAGGTGAAAAGGTATGAGTGAAAAAGCCTTCAAAAGCAGAACTCTACTCCAGAATCCTGTCAGTAGGAGCCGGAAAAAAAACTGGGTAAACTGCCACCTGCAGGGGATGATGGGACACTGGAGGACAGGGTGCCCTTAAAGATGCTTCCTTTAATTTACTGTAAAAGAAGTAAAAAGAGTTTGTGAAGAGCATTTTTAAATGATCATTTTTAGTTATTCTTAGTGACTTTTAAATGTTTATTTCCTTCCAGATTTTAAAGTACATTAATGTAGGCAATATAGCCTGTTTTAAGGTTGGGTATTTTCTACATTTTTAGGTCTCGCGCCTAGCGTTGCAGTGCGCAACACTGCTCGCGCAGCGTGAGACCTCTAGAAAGGGCTTCTGAAAACGACCTACACGCTCGTGCGTGTGGTTTTGTTTTCAGAAGCCCTCATTGGCTGTAGCGTGCGTTTTTTTTTAGAAAAAACGGCACGCGATTGGGCAATGGTGGGTGCATGTCCCGCCTTCGCTCCTCCCATTCCCGACGGTGGCCAGAACGCGCAGCAGCGCGCGTTCGCCTCGCTGCCGCGCTCCCTGGCCCCCGCTCCTCTGTGGTGCGCGCGCACCACTGGTTTAGAAGTACAGCCTCCCCTCCCTTCCTGTTTTGCAAGCAGCTTCCTTCGAGGATCGGACACCCTTGTTAAGCCTGGTAACAGCATGCCATGACAATCTGGAGGTGGCCTCATCCCGTTTCACTCCTTGCTAGTGGCACGAAGGAGCTTGTTTTCTGCACAAGCACTCAAAACAGATGTGGGTGGCCTGTTTGGAGGATGGACGGCAGACATGCTTTAAGGCGCTTTAGACCCCAAGCAGGGACCGGCACATGCCTCGCCACCGGGGCGTGCATTGCCAGATGTGCACTGGAAGTAATTCCCTGTGCTAGGGAAAACAAGCCCTGTTGATTCAGGTAATTAGACCCCGATTATTGCTGTAAGGTTTTGGCGGTAAATGCTATTTAAACCCCATCGTTAGTATTACATTGGAAATCTTTCCGATGTATAGATGGCTAATGTAGCCTCTTGCGTTAATGTATTATTTTGAAGTGATAGCAAAAGGGGTTATATGACATCTTTGAGATGTGGTAAACCACTGTTTGCGTTAAGCCACATGTATATTATATTAAGGCTCACATCATATGACCCTTTAAACCAATTAGGTTCTCTCACGGGGTGCCCCGGTAGGGGTCATCACAAGGCCAGGCAAATGAGGCTCACAGTCCTGAATTACCGAAGGAGTACTCCAGGGTGTGTCCCTGGCAGGGGTCATCACAAGGCCAGGCAAATGAGGCTCACAGTCCTGGATTACCGAATGAGTACTCCTGTCTTTGAAGAGGGATGTACCGCTGGAGCCCTCATCAGCAATAAAACTTAACAGTGCTCAAAGAGGGCTAGGGCCTACCAGGGCTCACCCCTGACAAAGCCAAAAAAACAAAAACCTGAGATTGAACCAAGGCCCTATCTTTTTCTGCCATTCACGGGTTAAATAAAAAAAACTGTACCTGCCTGCCACTTACAAGCCCGAGCTGCAGCGCCATCACCGGACGTCACCTTTGTAGCTCAGTGACAACTGGCTCAGAGGATACAGTCATTTACCATCGGTATCTTCGAGCCCAAGATAATGTTTCATTTCAAATGAATGCCCAAGTTATGTCCCCTTGCTACTTTTAAATTTACCTTGAAAAGTGCTAACGCTGCTGCATAAACCATTAAATGTCTCGTTTGTTGCTGATATCTGCTATTCTTTCTCTAGCAGGAGTATCTATGAAATTGTCAACCACAGAAGCCTGTTTTAAATGTGATAGGCTACAACCTTAGTTCCATGAGCCACGCCTCTGGTAGAGTTTTCTTAGATGTTTCTTAGTCCCCTTTAGAACCACAGGCAGCGTGCATTAGGTCGATCAGTAAAATCATTAGAATGTGGTGTTGATGGTGAGGGGGAGTCATCTGATTATCTTAATATTTGTCCTGACTATGGTATGACTGCAAAAACAAGCTAGGAGTATGAAAAGTGTTTCAAGAAGAGCATCGCTTATGTGTTGTATTCCATCTGTGAAGAAGGCAGTGCTTCCGGGCTTTGATGTGCCAAGATGGAGGTGCTCTGAAACTCCCTGCAGTGCATAGCAGGGGCATGTATTTCCAGTGTCTTTGTGTAAGTGCAGATATTCGGTTTCAGGTGCAGACAAGCTTGGATTTGTATTCCATAAATCATTGCTATCGGGTGTGTTAGTTTGATTAGTTCAGTGGAAGGAAATTAGGACTACAGTGCCCAGAATGCAATAGCCTGTCACACAAAAGGCCAGGACTGGAAGCAGTGCTCGGGATGATAAGACAAGTGATCACCTTAGATGTGGAGAGGGAGGCTTGGGAATGAAGCACAGATCTGGGTTCTTCCTGCAACCGCCCTCCAGGGATGATTCGGTCCCCCTGAGAAAATGGTGATGAGTGCCCCATATGGAGACTGCAGAGCACATTGTGCTGTTGAACCCATCTGGGGACTTGTAGCTCACTTGTACAGATGGGACTGTCAGGAAGCACGGTGCATGCCTACACATATCTGATAGACCCTCACTGCCAGGAAGCACAGTTCATGCCTACACTCATGGGATAGACCCTCACTGCCAGGGAGCACAGTGCATACTACACTCATGGGGCAGACCCTCTCTGACAGTAAGCATGGTTCATGCCTACACACATGGGGTAGACCCTCACTGCTAGTAAGCACGGTGCATGCCTACACGCATGTGATAGACCATCACTGCCATTAAGCATGGTTCATGCCTACACGCATGGGATAGACCCTCACTGCCAGGAAGCACGGTGCATGCCTACACGCGTGGGATAGACCCTCACTGTTACGAAGCACTGTTCATGCCTACATGCATGGAATAGACCATTACTGACAGGAAGCACAGTGGATGCCTACATGCATGGGCTAGGCCCTCACTGCCAGGAAGCACGGTGCATGCCTACATGCAGGGAATAGACCCTTACTGACAGGAAGCACAGTGCATGCCATGCATGGGATAGACCCTCACTGCCAGGAAGCACGGTGCATACTACGCAAATGGGGCAGACCCTCACTGACAGGAAGCATGGTTCATGCCTACACACATGGGGTAGACCCTCACTGCTAGTAAGCAAGGTGCATGCCTACACGCATGCAATTGGCCCTCACTGCCAGGAAGCACGGTTCATGCCTAAACGCATGGGATAGACCCTCTCTGCCAGGAAGCACAGTGCATGCCTACATGCATGGGATAGACCCTCACTGCCAGGAAGCAAGGTGCATACCTACACGCATGGGATAGACCCTCACTGCCAGGAAGCGCGGTGCATTCCCACACGCATGGGGCAGACCCTCACTGCCAGGAAGCACGGTGCACACCTACACACATGGAATAGACCCTCAGTGACAGGAAGATCGGTGCATGCCTACACGCATGGGATAGACCCTCATTGCCAGGAAGCACGATGCATACTACACGCATGGGGCAGACCCTCACTGCCAGGAAGCACTGTGCATACCTACATGCATGGAATAGACCCTCAGTGCCAGGAAGCTCGGTGCATGCCTGCAGGCATGGGATAGGCCCTTACTGCCAGGAAGCATAGTGCATACCTACATGCATGGAATAGACCCTCAGTGCCAGGAAGCAGGGTGCATGCCTACACGCATGGGATAGACCCTCACTGCCGGGAAGCATGGTGCATGCCTACACACATGGGGCAGACCCTCACTGCCAGGAAGCACGGTGCATACCTACACGCACGGAATAGATCATCAGTGCCAGGAAGCTCGGTGCATGCCTACACGCATGGGATAGACCCTCTCTGCCAGGAAGCACAGTGCATGCCTACATGCATGGGATAGACCCTCACTGCCAGGAAGCAAGGTGCATACCTACACGCATGGGATAGACCCTCACTGCCAGGAAGCGCGGTGCATTCCTACACGCATGGGGCAGACCCTCACTGCCAGGAAGCACGGTGCACACCTACACACATGGAATAGACCCTCAGTGACAGGAAGATCGGTGCATGCCTACACGCATGGGATAGACCCTCATTGCCAGGAAGCACGATGCATACTACACGCATGGGGCAGACCCTCACTGCCAGGAAGTACTGTGCATACCTACATGCATGGAATAGACCCTCAGTGCCAGGAAGCTCGGTGCATGCCTACATGCATGGGATAAACCCTCACTGCCAGGAAGCATGATGCATACTACACGCATGGGGAAGACCCTCACTTCCAGGAAGCACGGTGCATGCCTACATGCATGGGATAGACCCCCACTGCCAGGAAACTCGGTGCATGCCTACACGCATGGGATAGACCCTCAGTGCCAGGAAGCTCGGTGCATGCCTACACGCATGAGATAGACCCTCACTGCCAGGAAGCACAGTGCATACCCACACGCATGGAATAGACCCTCAGTGCCAGGAAGCTCGGTGCATGCCTACATCCCCACCAACAGCCCCCCATCTTTATTGTGCTTTAAAAAACTGAACATTCCAAAACCTGAATTTAGGAAACATATTGTAGGTTTGTATATCTGTGAATGCCTGTAAGACCATCTGGCATGGCATGATTGTTGTTTTCCACAAAGAGTGGTTCTACTACGCAATAAGAAAACAAGCTTTTGCTATGCAATAGGTGTCGCATTTGCGAGAGTTTGAGCTATTGGCATTGTAAATACCAATGCCTTTTATTTCTGTATTTTAAAAACCTGCAAGCGGTGCGTAAACAGGCACTTTGTACTTGCAGTCGTTGCTTACGAGAAGCAACGCTGGCAGTAACTATGCCTTTTTTACTGCCAGCCTTCCTTTTCGTAAGCAAGGACTATAAGTACAAAGGGCGTGTTTATGCACCGCATACAGCTTTTCGAAACACATAAATAAAAGGCATTGTCGTTTACAATGCCAATAGCTCAAACTTTAGTAATGCGAGACCTATTGCATTGTAAATGCTTGTTGTTACATGTACCTCCTGGCCTTTCCGAAGGCGAAGATACTGTAAAATATGTGACTTTGAAAGAACTGCTCTAGAGTCCCCGCACATGAGTGGGACTATTCAGGGCTTGTGATTATCAATGGAGATTCCCTGAAAGAGAACCCTGGTTACCTCTGGGATTGAGCAGGGGATGGGAGATCCATACAAGCACCCCATTATATTATATTATCTCAGCCAATTAGAAAAACTTCGGCTCAGAATGCTAGGTCATCCCACACACCACTCTGTCAGTCATTTAACACCAGGATTTTTGATGCCCCTTACACAAGTGCATATTAGCTATGCCCATTCCACCATCATAGGTAGATTGCATACATTTAGTGGGTGGAGGCAAGTGAAATTATACTATGCAAAGGGGGCATAGCATGAAAAAGTTTGAAGACCATTGCCTTAAAAGCGTTGGTGGTTATAAATTCCCTACATTATCGGTTTAGGGCTTAATAAGTGCAAGTAAGGTAAGTTATCCGTTGTGTTAAGAGTGCTTTGCCAGTGGTGAACCAAACTAGGTATGCAAACAGCTATGTGCCACACAATTGTTTTGGTTATGCTCCCATCATAGCTCTATACAAATGTTTAACTAATGCAGACTTGGGTGCTATATACCTATAGTATGTAACAGGCCAGCATAATAACATGTGTTCTCAAAGTTCTGTTTGCCAATACATTTTAGTCATTATGTTGTTAATAAACGTGTAGGCTGTATTGCTCATAGCCAGTCAGCAACAAAGGTACTCTTGAAATAATGCCATAAATCTAACCTCATATTTCACATCTATAACTTAACATTTCACCTCTATAATTTAAATAATCACATCTTTCCCCATGCTGAATCCATCGGTTTGTGAATCTTTGCAGCTTTCGAAGCCATGCGGTTCTACAACGTGAGTGCACACAGCCCACTGGCAAGAGAACTCTGTGATGGAATTACATGCAATGAAGTTGAAAGCTCTACTAACCAGTGGATTGGTAAGTTATGAGGATTGAGGAAGAGATGACGCTGCTCGTTTTGCACCCCCCCCCCCCGAGTTTCCGCTCCAACACCATTTTCCATCATGCCAACAATTGTAATGGTACTGCAAGTCTGGCGTTGCTTAACACTCCCAAACGCAGTGCAGCACTCATACACTGTCACTGCCGTGGCCCCTAAAAAGTGCTTAAGGACAGATGCTCGAGCATAAGGATTAAGTGCCAAATCATCATGCAGGCACAATAAAAAGCACCATGGTGGTTCATGAGTTTATCTAGATCATCCAATGTAGCGTTAGTAATCTATTGATACGCCAAGGTGCTCAGAAGCGCATTACTCAAGACAGATCTTTCTGTTTCTCCAATTGTACAGCAGTACAGCTATCACCCTATTGCACCACCGGCTGCTCTAAAGTGTAGAGGCCCTTATTTATTGGTCCTAAAGCTGTAGCAGTACCATTATGATATTATTAGAATGACTCTAGGACATGTTAATCAATGTAATGCTTCACTGGCAATGGTAATGGTTGGCGGTGCATGGTCTAGCAGCATAATGAATATTGACTGTTGGTACTACCCCCATTGACTTCAGTAGTGGGTTATGACTCGTATTACAGATTGGTACAGTTACCATTGATTTCAGTGGTACTGGTATGGTGAAATATTACATGATGCTGTTGGCTCTGACAAAAAAACGCTATTAAACAAGGAGGTCTTAATGTGTATAATCTGGCAACATAACTGTATTATTTTTTTGTATATATGCACTATTTCGTAACGCATTTTAACCCCATAGATGTCACGATCTAATTTTACTCTCTTATCATTATTCATTTAAAGTCAAAATTGTGAAATTTTAATATTTATTCAGGAGAATGTATTACTAATGATGGATTCTTTTCTAAGTGCTGCGTATGTCAAAACGTCGTGAGGTGTCCTTTCCCTGACGTCCTGCTCTTCCTCTGGGGGCAGATTTAGAATACACCCCTGACTGTGGCTGTCGTTGAACATACTGTTGTCGATACGGCTGAGAAGATGTAGCGTACGAGGGGTATCTATACTGCTGAAATCCTCCCCTGTAGGAAGGAAGACCCCTTCCTCTAGCTCCTCTAAAGGGCACTTTCCGATACTGAAGCGTCCCTAGAGCCTTCGCTGTGTCAGTATCTTTCTTAATATCTTGTAGCGCATAGTCGATGTGCTTCCCAAATAAAGCCTCTACATCGAATGGAAGGTCTAGAATCTTATTTTGAACTTCCGGTCTAAACAAAGTAGATCGGAGCCATCCTTGACGGCGTAAAACCGCTGCACCCCCCAGCGATCTGAATACTGTAGTTGCGATATCCATTGCACAGTCTATCACCTCTGCAGATGCTCTCTCGCCCTCCTGGAGAATTTTCTTAACTTCTGGTTTGCTCTCTTCAGGAAGCTGATCCATATACGGAGCCAGGTCACACCACATTTGTCTGTCATATCTACCCAGTATGGCAAGGGCATTAGCTGCTCTGACCAACAGAGCTGACATTGATGAAAAACGCTTACCGGCGTTATCCAGGCGCCTGCCTTCCCTATCAGGAGGTGTGGTAATGGGTGCCGATGGGTTTTTGGATTTTCGCTGAGCTGCCTGAGAAATAACCGAATCCGGTTTGGGATGGCACACCAAACAGGCTGGAGCATCCTCTGGGGCCTTGTATTTATTCTCCAACCTGGATAGCACTGGTGTCACTGTCGCTGGTGTTTTCGTGACCTTGAGTCCTTCCTCCCATACATGGCCTATAATGGGAATAGCCCTCACTGATTTCCTAAAGGGCTCTTTAAAATCATATAAAAAACAGTCCGTTTGGGTAGCCGGCATAGGTAGATCAAATCTCTTTGCAGCTCTCTCTAACAAGTTATGAAACCCACCAATATCCTCTGGTGGTGAGTCAACGGGCACCGGAGAAGGAGAAGAAGGCGTGGGAATGAGGTAGTTGTCCCACTCTCTATGTGGATCTCTAAGCTCTCCCTCTTCCTGATCATCATCCGTAGTACTTGGATCCTGTAGAGGGACTGATGGAGGTGATTTCTTTAGAGGTTCCGCCAGTATAGTTTGAACCCTCTTTGGAGTAGACGGAATAGAACGTGGACGAGGAACTACTGATGGTATTTCCTGAGGTACAGGAGTTGGGGGAAATCTCTTCCCGTAGTCAGCCAACATGAATTGTAGGTCCGTTAATAAAGAACAAGGCATGCAAACTACCTCCTCCTGATAATCCTGATGGTATTGTTGCTGAGGAGTATAGTCTTGATATTCTCCATATTCCTCCTCAAAATCATCCTCCTGACACTTAGCGTGCAGCTGGGACGGGCTACTCGCATAGCCAAAGAGCCCATCATCTTCTTCCTCAGAATCCTGCTCTTCCAACAGGTGAGAAGGCAAAAGAGGTGTAACCTTGCTAGGTGAGGTAATTTCCGGTGTAATTTTCCTTGTTCTAGTCTTTTCTGTGTTATCCGGTGTTTTTTCCCTTGTCGACGGGCCCGTGGACGAAATCGCGGACGAGATCGCAGACGACACCATTGTTGGAGAAGCAGCCGTTGGCGGTGTTTTGGAAACCATCGGCGATGGTATAACCGCCGTCGAAGTTGTCGTTACCGTCGGCGTCGTTGTCGACCTTGCCGTCGGCGTTGTCGGCGACGTCTTCATCGTAGTTGTCGACGATACCGGCGTCGACATCATACTCGACGGTGACAAAACCACGACGACGGAGCCCCCAACGCCGCCGTCTACGCTTTCTTTGACGACAGGCGAACTTCAACCTTCGTCGACGACGAAAGAGATAGTTTCTTCGTCGACGGTACTGTCGACGATGGAGCTTTCGTCGACGTCTTTCCTTCAGGAGGCACTGAAGAAGGCTTTTTGAAGGAGTGCCTGACTTGAGGGGGTGTATTAGGCGGCTCAGAACTCGCCTTTTTTGGTTGTTTAACCCCCGAAGAATGTCCCTTCCTCTCCTTTTCATGTTTGTGAGGAGATTTTGAGGGACTGCGCCCATGCGACCCATGAGAGGTCTTTTTAAAGGCCTTTCCTGGACGCTCACCAGATGAATGGGCGTGAGGTGATCTTCTCCTCTTATGGGACCTCCTGAATGAAGAAGAGGATGCCTCATCACTGTCCTCACTTGAAATCACCTCTTTTCTGGCTTTAAGTTTCTGAAGCCATATAAGAAGGCGTCCCTCACAATCTCTTAAGGTTTCATTAGAAAAGGTACGACATACCTTGCATTCCTTTACCTTATGGTTGGGATATAGGCAATAAATACAGTGTTCATGAGGGTCATCTGTATAAAGCCTTTTCTTCGAGCAGGTAGCACAGGCTCTAAAAAGACCCTTTTTTTCCTTTTCTGAAATAATTATGCCAGAATGTTGACAAACCAGCACTGAAGATGGATCCTGTAGACGTAGAATGTTGAAATGAAGCCAAGAACTCTTCTAACTGAGCAGAGCTCAGAGGAGACTCCCTAGCACAACGTGCAGTAGAAAATCTGACGGTTAAGGTTCTCTCAGGAGTGTTCTAGAGGGTGAAGGGTCCTGATTGGTTCAAGAATTACTTTTGGTCTCTTTTACAAAACGAGAGATATGGGTTACAAAACTGAAATGGGCCTAGGCCTAGTTTCTGCTTTGTATTGGTTTAGCATTGCTTTTTTGATGTACCGAGGTCTCCCATCTCGACGAAGGGGAATGATTCAAGCATATGAATCTATGAAAGTTCCAATACTGGAGTAATGAGAAACGTATCTTTAAAATAAAGTACAGAATGAACTCATCAATCAGCAGATTGAATGAGACTAATGACAGGAGTCCTCCTGGTGTATGAACATTCTCAAAGCCTTTTCAGAGTCACTTAATCAGGGCTGGACTGGCCTTTCAGGTAATCAGGCTGTGCCCAACTGGCTGGTCTGAAAGGTCAGTGTGTGGGACTTTTTTGGGCTGTTTGTGGGCCGGTTTTATGGTCTGCTCGGCTGTTTTTACTGTTGTTTTCCCTGATATTGAAACAAACATTGCCTGCAGCAAGCTCAAATCCATGCAATCTTCCATACTGTGCAGAACACTTATACAGTGTGTCTTTACAAGTTCAAAACTGCGCCACATTGCACACATCGACCACTTTTTTAGCTTTCTAATTCAATAGTTGGGCCTCTTATTTTGGTGCCGGGCCTATTTTCTGTCCCAGTCCGAACCCTGCACATAGTTTCTTTTAGATGAGGCAACTAACTGGCTCAAGGCATCTGAGTGGCTAAGTGTAGAAACAAGACAATTACAGGAATAGCCAAGAGGCTGCCCAGTCACTCTGGTGTGAAGAAAGGGTTAGCCAAAGACCTAAATGAAAATGCAAGCTGGGGTTTTTCCTGACTTTAAAACACAGCCAGTATTGGAGAGGGCTGGGTGCAGCGCCTAATACACTACACCAATTGTATGACGGTGGCTTTTTGTTAATCAATAGGGATTTATTTTCCTTATCCCCTGGGGAGTTTGTTAACTCACTTTGTCTGTGTGATTAGACATATTCTCACCCACCAAATCTTTCACGGGCATACCGATCTCCTGATGGTTTATAGACTATTCTCATTGATTACAGCCTAGAATCAGCATAACGTTAAATTGGCACGCGCTACTCAGGGAGGTTATGAGTTATCCCCCATATCGCTACATGATTCATTTGGGCTAGTCATTGCCACAATTGTTTTGTGCTTCCATTAAATCCTGTTCCATCCTGATGATGACCCTTATATAAGAAACATTCCTGGGGTCAAAACGTCTACAAAGATATTAGCGGACTGTCTTTTAATTTGATTTGGAATATGACACTTTGACATACAGTGGTGTGTATTAACAATTGTATCCATATCAGTCACTTGTATATATGCTTTCTGTATAGAACGTGCGCACTTTAAATTCACTCTTTTCACTTTTAGTATTTTTTGGAGCTTCTCGTTACTAAACAATATGTTGCTTTAAAGAAAAGGCATCTTTAACCTTATTGTTTTAAATGAACTGAACAAATTTTGATTTGATTCCTGTTCAAACCAATCTAGTGGTGGTTTTTGTATGGTTGCCATGGAAGTTGAGGCTTACACGTCCCTCATAGGGACCATTCTTTTTCCTTTAAACATTGTCTTGCCCTGGTCCCAGGCTTATTGGGCTGCCCCTTTTCTTGGAGCACGGATGAAAACACGAGCAGGGGGATTTCCTGACTTTGAGGAAATACGTTTTATGTCTCAGATGTGGTGGAAGAGGATTTGATAGGGAGGAGAATTAAATGCAGAGAGATCTTCCACCATATATCCTCAACTAGATTTTAGTACTTCAAAAATGTCAAATGTTTGTAATTTTTATTCAATTAAACAATTCTTATGGAAACTGATGAGTACATTTTAAGAAATACATGGGTTTAGCTTGATCTCATGTACTCGCTTACCCCTCAGATTAACTTAATGCGCTTTAAAGTACATAAAGAATTGCATAGATTTTGTATTGTTTTATTATCAGAAAAATTCTAAAACCTTTAGTTTGTTTTTATCTATTTTTAATGTTCAAAATGTGTGTGCTCTGTTCTAGGTTTCATTCACAGTGGAACATGCAACAAAGTGTTTGGATGTCTGGAGGAGGAGCACTTTGAACAATGCATGTGCTACCGTGACTGTGGTTATGATGGCGATCCTGTGTGTGGTTCTGACAGGACAGTTTATCAAAACCAATGTCAGATGGAGGTAGCTGCCTGCAGAAACAACACAAAGATAGAACAGCTTCCTATGTCTCAATGCTCTGTTCGTAAGTCCTATACTACTTCATAAGATTTTACAACTCCTCTTCCTCTTCTAACTTTTAAGGCATGCCTTATGAATTTCAGCTTTTGCAACAAAGTTTATCTCACAATCAGGTTTGTTATTGTATGTTACTGGGGTGGTTGAGTAAAATATGTTTGGATTTTGTCGCACACTGAAGTTGGTTCAGAATTATGCAGGCTGGCATTGTGTGTGTGTGTTTAGTCATTCTTAACATACCCTTTTGAAGAATAAAACAAAATAGCGTGCAAAATTTGAATATAAATACAAACTAATCATTAAAATACATAAAACACAAGGACTGATCTCTGGATTCCAAAAGAGCAAAAGCAGTACTATAACCCACTTAGTGTGGTGGACGACCCGTTGATGTCCACTGCACTACCTTCATAGTGCGGTAAACTTCAGTGGTTCATCCACTATACTGGAAACGAAAATGTTTTCTGGTGAAAACACCTGAAACATTTTTTCTCAGATCAAAGTTGGGAAGCGAGGGAGGAGCTTACCTCATGTCCGAAGTTTTTTTTTTGTTTGCTGTGATGAACAGCGCCACTGCACGTTAACTTCACAGCAAAAAAAAAAGTGATCACAAATCATGCTAACGGTGCGATCAGTTTTTACTTTTGATTGGTGCCGATGATGTAACTCTGCCCCCGAGCTCCAATCTACTCCGGAGAAGCAGCGTTGTGAAGGAGACAATGAACCGTTACAAACGCTATCCCTCCCTAGTGGTTCTTTGCTTGGGGATCCCCAAGCATGGATCCATTTCACCTTGGATACTCTTTGGGCCCGGGATGAGACTGACCTCCTGGGTGTGGGCATGTGCTCCTCCCACACCCTGGGCACAGCAGTCTTTCTGCCCCCGAAAGGGTTGATACAGGGTGTTTACCCCAATCTGCCCTCCGCCCAAAGGGAATAGAAAACGAAGTAAACCACTAGAAAATTGTTGTGTTTACTGTTTTTGGAAGAGCGGTACCTGCCTTCCTGGGCATGAGCCTATGCTCAACCCTACCCCCTGGACTCAGCAGTCTTTCTGCCCCCAGGGGGTGGATAGGGAATGTTTAGGCCCAATCTGCCCCCAGAGGTGGCAAAAGACCCACTAGACACCAGGGATTAAACAGGCCAGAAGAAAGAAGGGTCGGGTGGCCCCCAAGACATTGGGCCATGCCATTATCTCAGAACTGGGTCAACAGTCTTTCTGCCTCCCGTGGGCATTTTCCACAAATCTGCCCCCAGGAGAGCAGAAAGCCCACTAAACACCAAATATATTATTTATTTTAGGAAAAATAGATGGGGTGTGGGCAGGCCACACATGCGTTGGGCTTATCTACCACTCCTAATGTCAAAACGGTTCTTATGGGCCAGCAGAGTGGTAGTAAATTCAAATTCCTCTGTTGGCTGGCTGCAATATTGTGTCTTGGGCGCTGGAAACAAGGTGGACTTACTAAACCTAGACATTTCTGAAATCTAGACGCCCAGGGGAGTCCAGAGTGGTGTGACTTCCATAGATCCCACTATGCTTTCTTATACTGAATATCATGCAAACCTAAAACTTTGGCTAAAATCACACATTTTCCTCACATCTCTGTGTCAGAAAGTTCTGGAACCTACGAGAATTCACAAAATTCGTACCACCCTGCATTCCAACATTTCTTCAGATAAAAATGCTACCCCACTTGGTTGGCTGGACCTAGCCCCCATGACAGGAACGGAAGAAACCATGGGCTTTGTAAAGACTGTATTGACTTTGATTGATGGTAGCTGAGCCTAGGCCCAAAATTCATAGCTACCTACATTGCCAAAAAGGGTTGTTATTCATGCCTGAAATTTGATGCCTCCACATTGCATTTTGGGGTCTCTGGTGTCACAGGCGCTTGGCCAAGCTACACAAGAGGGGTCCATTTTTATCAGGAGAAGTGTGGGAATACAGAATAGTAGAACATTTATTATTACCAATTAGATTTCTCTCCATGTTTGCCTCCCAAATGTAAGCCAGTATGTAATAAAGAACATGTTTGCCATCTGAATCATATGATAGAATGAATAACCCCCAAACAAATTCAGAGGTGTACAATATTCACTAATCCTAAGCTCAGAATCTTGTGCACATTTCAAAAATACATAGGTTTCTTTTCCCTTATACCCATTTTTCATTCATTAGATTTTACCAAATGAACTGATCATGGTCAGTACACAATGAAAAAGAATTATAAGCTACTGCTCAGTTGTTGTCTCGGAGTATCACGTGTTGTTGGACAACCAACAAACACTATATATCCCTGTGACCAGAAGGGTCGTGTCAGACGTAACGGATATTAGTTTTGTAAATCAGCCATGGGAGCAAAACAGTTACAAATAAAAACTTCAGCTATGGATTTTTTTTACCTACTTATTTTCATTATTTTTTTTATTTCAAGGATTAGTTTTTTGTGGAAAATCCTGAGCATTCTATACAAAGGACCCCTTGCTGAACTTGTAATTTTGTCAAGTTTTCAGAAATGTATAGCTTAATGGGTTCACCCTTGAGTTTCACACCGGTTTCTACCACAAACTGAAAATAGGTTGAAATTACAATAAAATAGGAAATATGGACTCCCAGTGTTGTAAACAAGAAAGTGTTTTCTTTCACGTCTCTGCTTATTCCTGAAAGCTGGGAGGGTGGTGATCTCAGCACAGCAAACCTTTTGTTAATGCCTAACACAAAATGCATGTGTGAGTCTGTAACGCAACTGGTGCTCATGTAAAGCGCTCTGATACCTTCGGGTCTAGTTCGCGCTATATTAAACTCCCAAAAAATCCTGCCACGCGATACGGGAACCTTATAGCGCAATGCTCAACCCCCCAAGTGATTTGAGGCGCTACCCTCCTCCTAGCTCCTGTAAGAGATCTGCTCGAACCCCTCCCGGGGCGTCCCACCCATCCCTTCCCCCTCCCCCTCTTGCCTTCTTCCCCCCTCCTCTGCCCCGCCCACCCCTATCATCCTTCTATCTCTTGCCCAGCTTTTCCTCTTACTCCTTATCCACTGGATCTTAGTCACCTTCTTCCCAGCTCTGAGCAGCCCTTCTGGGCATCCTCCCAGGTACCCATCCCTCCCCCTCACCTTCCCCTCCCCAGTTATGATGTTAGGTTAACCATAGTGTTTTGTTTGCACCCACCGCTACGGACATGATCGCTTATATGCTTGTGTATTGAGATTTAGCCCCTGCGAGGCTAGGCATGTACAGCACTTGTCAAATGCTCTTGCTAATCTTTTTGTACGACATTCTACAGTCCACCATTTTCATCTATTTGTCGTATGCCTTGTATGGTGATGCGTGTTTGCCTCCTTAACTATTAATAAAAAGAATTGACAAGAAAACTCCCCAAAAAATGTTCAAGGGAAAAACATATGCTTTATTGTACAGAAATTTTTGACATTTTTCCAACAAAAACCAAAATGCTTCTATATTTTGCCAAATTTCTGTTCCTTCCAGGGTAATCCACTAACCCTATGTACCTTTAGAATCCCCAAGATGTAGAAAAAAAAGGATGCACATTTGGCCTGGATACCTTTTATGGAACAACGTTATGAAGGCCGAAGCACAAGTGCTGCAAACATCAAACAAGCATTGACAATGCCTATAGGTCTGGCTTATGAATTAAGGTGCCTTTGTGTAACTGATGGGTTTAAGGCACTCAGTAAGTTAACTTGCATGCAGTCTGTCACTGATCTTTGCACTCGTGCAAACATTCATCGACTCATTCTTGCATTCACCCAGTGATACAACGACAATTAAAACACACACAAACTCAATAATACCACCTACAACTTGGGAACTACCAAGGGTTCCCTGCCTCTTTGTTTCCAAACTCAATAACATATGAATGATAAATTAAAGGAATACAAATATAAAAAAACTAAACATGCTCCCGTGTAAACATAGCTCACAATAATGAAACTTAGCACTGTAGCAGATATCTGTCTCAGGAGGTATTGTACTTGGTCTATCACTGTTCTAAAGTTCCTGCATGGCTGCCACATTTAGAACCAACGTGTTGGACATCTTTGAATGGTAAAACAATGATACACTACGGACAAAAGCATTTAATAATGATCTCCTGGTTTAGAGGAAGTGGCCACTTCGGATGCAGCGCACTGCTGATGAAATGTGTGACAAGCAAGTGACCCATTAGCTCTGCCTGTAGAGCTGTAGTATCCTCTTAAGTAAAATGTAAATATAAAGAAAACAAAGAAATGAAAAGGGAAATATAAAAGAGAAAACAAAAAACCAAAGGCCTTGCCAACCAGCAAGGCTGGACACTCAAGTGCACTAATTTTCAGGTGGTTGTGCATGTGATCAGAAAATGTTGTTAATCACAGGGAAAGAGAGCCAATGGCTAATGTGGAATAAACCATTATCCCATGCAGTTCACTGTCAAGGATGGAAGTAAACTGTAAATGACACTCAGACAGACCAATGGTAGAAGAGGGATGTGCCAAAGGCCCCCCATGTTTCCACGGGCCAGATGTACAAAGCCTTTTTGTTTTCACAAAAGTTCAGGTACGCAAGATCAGGTTTGGGTGTGTGACCGCAAAAATGCGTTTTGGTATGTATGAAACCCAAATTGCAATTCGATAAAAATGTTATTGAATCACGATTTGTGTTTGTGACCAAGTACCGCATCAGTATTTGGAAGGGGCATGTTTAGGGCGTCCATTTAAAATACTGATTCGGTATGGGATATATTAATGTTTTGCTTCCAAAATCTGCTCACAAAATATTAATATTTAACCAACTACAGAAATGTAGTGGTAACCCATTCGCAAACAAAAAGTGGTCCTCAAGGAGCCTCTTCCCCTTTGTCAATGTTGACAAAAAACATATTTTAAGAGTAGGTTGTGGCCCCATGGAACACTGCCTACTCTTAAAATATCTTACTTAAACTTTTCATTTCTTTTAAACACATTCTATTTTCTTTAAAGGAAAACAGGCATTTAAAAAAATGCTTTATTTAAAAGCAATCACAGACATGGTGGTCTGCTGACCTCAGCAGCAGTCCACCATGCAAGTGATGAATGTGATTCATAGTGGGTCACAATTTGTGACCTACCTCATTAATATTCATGAGGTAGGTCGAATTGCGAACCAACCTATTAGTGCACCGGTCGGTTTGCAAAAACAGAATGGATCGGTACTAGTCAGAGCAATTTGCAAGCACTTTTACTGAATCCATTCTTTGTGCATCTGGCCATATATAGATATATATTTATATATATGGGTGTATGCATTATTTAATGGTTTTATTACAAGATCCTGGCAGACAGCTAAGAAGAGATTCTAGCAAGAATTATTACAGCACCGATCTTCTATCCATAAAGTGAAGCTCACCCCTTTGGGGCTCAAATTTGATCAAATAAAATTTAATATTTGGGTTAATTTAATATTTTTAAACCAAGGCCTTGCCCACAGTGTTATATGGCTGCTTTTCAGGCCAGGTGCTATGGTTTTGATTCCATCAGTTGGTGGTGAAGCCTTGCTGCAATTCACTTGAAGTATGTGCCTTTTATGCCACATTACACAGTTTGTGGACCCTGCTATCAATTTATACAAAAGTCCTATAAACAAATTAGTTTGTCTAAAATGGATAGCAAATTCAGGACAAAATCCCATCAAGTGGGTGCTGTTACCGGCCACTAACTGCCCAGAAACCTAAAATCCTGCAACTGAGGTTCATTAAAGCAAAAACAACAAAAAAACAAAAAAAGGAAAAACAGGGCTAACAATCAAAAGAGGTTTGTTTCCTACAACCTTACTGGGCACTTCTTTAAAATTGTGTTTGTCTGTTAAGGAATATCCTCAGTGAACCTCTGGATGGACTTCCACAGAGATCTATTATACTGACCCGGCAGAGCATTAACACTGGACTCTTGGATAAGGAGGATGTTGTTCAGGTGCGCTTCTATTTATTCCGTAGTTTAAGAGCATATACCTTAATTGCCTCCAGGGTCAGGGCCTTTTTTTATAACAGTTTCAAAAAGATCTAGTGGAAAGACAGACAGTCTTTATGAAACTATCAATTCAAGTCTCAAATATAATAATGTTTGACGGGGGTCTGTTGGAACATTAGTAAAGAATACATGAAACGTGGCTGGCATCCAATGGTAAAATTCTCAAAGGTAAATCTGGGGAAATGAAGTAGAACACAACATTATTTCTGAATCTGTGTAGGTTGGAGCATCTGTACAAGGAGTGTGCCTTCTCCAGATAACTATCTATTTTATGTGGAAATGGATCTTGGGTTTTCTGTAACATCCAGTCGAGAGATGCTTAGTAAGTCTGGTCGTGAAAGTCTTCAATCTCCTTCATAAGGTAGTCACACAATTCCACTTTGAAGAACCCACTGGAATCAGAGATTATGACAGCATATTCTAAAGTAATATCCCTGGAACCTGTGGGATTGTAGATATAGTCTCAACACTGGAACCCAGAATGATGGAGGGGTTCTTACTAAATAAATCAGACAAGTCATCATAATCCTCTGAGTCGGCAGGACTTGGAAAGTGCCTCAATGTTGATGATTTTGAGTCTCAGAGCTTCACTTTTTAATGTTTTGACACTTAATGGCTCAACGCTGAACTATATCAACAATGTTGTAAATGTCAATTAACCCGATGACGAGGCCCTCTTTGGTGCTGAACTGGTTCTCAACATTATAACCTTTAACTGCGATCATGCTGCAGTTATGCCGTTCCTTGGCATTGATCCCTTCAATGTCAAATATGAACAGCAGGAATGATTTAATGATTTTTTATGGCACCATTCCTTGAATCTACCACTTTAAGAGTCCTTAAATGATGATCAAAAGTGGAACGGCCCTGTCTCTCCCCTTCTTGTGAGGTTCACTTCTGTACCTCTTGTCTACTGGATCTTGATGACATGTTTTGTCTTCTTTGAATTTGTGTGCCTTCCATGTACTTAAGTGAAGTCCTCAACATTTGCTGCCATTGATAATGCTCTTCCAGTGTGAGAATTGGGCAGGTTGGACACGTATGGCATGTGGGTCTTTCTCAGTCTTCTTTATGCCACAGGAGAGACACTTGTCAAACAAATTAAGGCATTTTAAGTGAAAATCGACTTAATAAACAGAGGTATTCAATACAAGAAATAATCACAACACTCCTCATATATTGAGTGAAATGTTAAACATAAGGATTGACACATTTCTTGTCAAAAAGTGCGAAAAGGTGAAAGCCCAGAGCTCACAGGTTTACATAAAAGCCAGAAAAAAGAATGGGAGCACTATCATGAAAGATATGATGGGTTATTGGAGTTGCTAGCTACTTTTAAGGTGCAGTGTAAAATTTAGGATCCATACAGCTAATGCCTAGCTGGTTCAATTTTCCTCACTTTTTCTTTTAAAAAGGATTAGTAAAGTTATTTTCAGACAATCTCTATTTACCTATTTTTTTAAATAAAAAAGTAGTGAAATTGTGCCGATGTAGCTTAATCTTGACTTTTTGAAATTATTACCCTTAAAAATGCTTGCTTAAAAATATAACATTTATTTCAAAGAGTGTTTCCGATCCTGTACATAAGAACGACAATTCATATGTTTATGACCATTCATGAAGATGCCTAGAGTTTCAGGTTTTCAGTTAAAACCAATTATAATCTATAAACACCAACGGAGGAATAACCTATATAAACACCAACGGAGGAAATATTTCCTTTTCAGTAGAAACCGGAGAACACCGGATTTTGCTGCACTTTTACTTCTTTTGCAGAATTTGTAGTCAAGCAGTATAAGTGCAGTCCCTACCCCTATGTACTTTTCTGTGATGACAAACTCCTGCAATGACCCACTCAGACCATAGTAAGCTACTTACATATGCCCATGAGACTATCTGCAACGTCTCTGAACCCATAAACCTATTTCTACTCCCATTTTGGGAGCATGACTATCTTGTGGGGCTTCAGATGACTATTTACTGCACATTGCTGTGTGGTGGCCAGAAGGTTCGCAGCTGATTGAGAAGTGTCTCAGACAAGGGTAATAAGTAACTCCATGATGTCCTTCTCCTTCAATGAGAGTGGGGTGGATTTTTCTTTCTAAAAGTTCAGGTCTCTTGTGACAATTATGATCACTGTACATATGAATGCCCCCAGAACCAATGTCCAAACATAAAACACTGCACCCAACACTCCTGTTAAGTGCACATTATGATGGTTTCAAAAGCAAGAGATAAGTAGGGCATCCCCCTCTTTCAAAAGGATCTAGGATCAGATGAATATCTTCAGTACCAATGTGCAGGCCTAGAAGGGAGTCATGTGGCAGTTTTTCTTAAACTGCTGTTAACTCATATATGATCTCAGAAAAAACAGGCAAACAGACAAGTTCTGAGCCTGTGCATTGACCTGGGATGCGTTCCTGGTACATCCCTAGTGTCACCAAGTTCAACTTTCATTCCTACTGCCTCAGTGTAAGAATGAAGCTTGGAATGTATGGTATTCGATTCAAGGCTTGACACTTGCATCACCTGCAAAAATAATTGTATCCACATTTTATGGAAACATGCTAATTTTGCAGTGTGAATCTTAGCTGGATTCACATGCTGTGCATTATTCTGCCATCTAGTGGTTGGGTCCAGAATTCTCCTAATTGTTGTAGTCCTTCCTCTAATATTTTTTATTTTATTTTTTTGGTGGGTGTCAACAGACCCCCATTTGGTGTCCCTTGTGATGTCATCTTTGGTCACCATCTTCAGATTCTTTTTATTCGCCATTGGGTCTGGATGCTCGGCTGAAAGCTCTCCAACACGAGTAAAAAGATTTGAGAAAAGTTTGATAGAAGTTTGCCAAAAATTCACTAAATTCAGAGAAGAACACCGATGAAGAGGTGCCGGAGGAGAATTCGACAGAGAAGGAGAAGAATTTCTGTGATGGTTTTTGAGAATGCCCATGCAGGGGACCCCTTGAACGGCCTAATGGAGAAGACTCCGTTCCAGTTCTGTCTGAAGTGCCACCA
The DNA here is from genome assembly GCA_963921515.1 of Calotriton arnoldi. Classification (NCBI taxonomy): domain Eukaryota; kingdom Metazoa; phylum Chordata; class Amphibia; order Caudata; family Salamandridae; genus Calotriton; species Calotriton arnoldi. The sequence continues at coordinate 5,095,790 of CAWUFW010000214.1, read as the reverse complement.
CAAATTCTCACAGAAGGACAAACAGCCGGTCTGCAACCTCAGTCAGCCTGTAGACTATCGAAGTGATAACTGCAACGCCTGCTACGTGTTCACATCTAAAATACTGAGGGTGAGAGAGAAACAAAGGCAAGTATATCATACCATGCAGGGACAGCAGACGACTCTATCCCTAAGAGACCTAGGTCTTTCGAGCGACGAGGAGGAAAACCTCGCTGAAAGTGCTGAGGAGGAAACTTCGGACACCGACTTGCGGATCATCAACTTTGAAGCCCAGGCAGCCAAGAAGACGGATGAGGTAAGAGAGTCATTGACCTCAAAGAAAATGCCTGAGTATAAAGAATCTGACTCAAGGGCATCGAAGGGAGCCTCGGCGTCGAAACACTCACCGACAGCAGGCACTTCCAGAAACAAGGAGCCCCTGTGATCTCTTGAAAGGGACACAGCAGGAGAACGATCTCCACAAAAAACCCAGCCGTCGAAGGACGGACGAGGGAAAGATGTTTCAACATCGAAAAGAGAGAGGTTGCCAGAGGAACATTGAAACTCTACGAGCGAGATGTCTGTGAAGGACTCTTTGACATCAAAGAGAAAGACAACAGCGAACCTCGATGCCGAAGAACGGGCAGCAGAAATTGAGGAGAAGAAGAGGTGTCTCGAAGCCGAAATGGACGCCCTTCTACAAAGCAAGAAGAATTTTGACGAAAGCTTAAAGGGTTTTCGAATTCCACCAAAGACTTCGACACCAAAGTAACAGGGTGAAAAAGAAGTCCTGGATACCGAGCCTCCTTTACTCCAGAGCCACAGGAAGAGGAAGAGGAACCGCTGGCAAGATTGTATCTATGCTCTGAGGAATCAGAGTTCCCAGAATCCCAGTAGCAAGATCTGGAGACAGACTCCCCGGAAGAGGGGGTGGGCAGCTATCCATCGAGGCCATCACCTCCAGATGACATTGGCATCTATAATCAGGTGATTAAGAAGACTGCAGACAAATATGGGGTGCAGCTGGAGGAAGAAAGGCCACAGTCTAGTTTCCTGCTGGAAACACTTCTACCCACACAAGCCAGGAGCCAATTGCTGCCAATGCTCTCTAGTGTACTTGACCAGGGAAGAGAAGCCTTCACAGAACCTGCAACTTGTACAGCCGTGACTCCAAGGTAGGAGAAAAAATACAAGTATTTGTCCAATGACCCAGCCTATATAAGGGGGACAATGCTGGCTGATTGTATTATCACTTCAACAGCACGGAAGACGGCCAACATCCCATCAACATCTGGACCACCTCCAGACACAGAGAGCAAGAGGATGGACCTCATGGATTGGAAATTTGAGTGCAGTGCGGCAAACTAGTGGTGCATCGCAAATTCAAATGCCCTCCTAAATCGTCATGCCTACCAGCACTGGGAGAAGATGGCTGAATTAATGAAGCGCCTGCCTGAACAATGCAGGAAGAGCTGCACACCTGGCGGATGAAGGAAAAAACATCGCCAACACACGCCTGAAGTCGGCATTGGGTGTGGCAGACACATCCAGCCGTTACATGATGATGGGCATCACCCTGCGCCACCACTCATGGTTGAGAATTTCAAGGTTGAAGCCTAAAGTACAAGCAAACCTACTGGAGAACAATTGTTAGGGAGCTTGGTGGATGACACCTCGAACCAGCTCAAGAAAGCTAATGAAACCGCAAAATTAATGGGAGCATTGCAGTTTCGAGGAGGTATGCAAAGGGGAACAGCACCACTGCGCAGGCCCACGGGGAAAGGCAACTTCCAGTCAAGAACATCCCACCAAACGTTCAAGGGAAGCAATCAATCATCTACAACCCAGCAGAGTTGGCAGTACCAGCAGCAAGGACGACAGTCCTTTCGTGGAAGAATACGGGGCAGAGGACAGCCACATAGGGGAGGCTCAACCCCCACCAACTTATGGCTTCATAACGGTCCGCAACCTGTCACAAACAACATCGGTGAGAGACAAACACAAGGATCTCAAGCTCCTACATACAACACCAGTGGGAGGTAGAATAAAAAAACTTCCTTCAGGAATGGAGGAAGATAACATCAGACAAATGGACCCTAAACCTAATCCAATATGGATATTGCATATAATTGGTCAAGAGTCCGAACAAGGGGACCAAAAAAGAAGGTCCATTCAAAAGAAGAAACATCTTGCCTGTTCAAGGAGGTAGAGGCAACATTGCAGGAGGTCATACCACAAAATTTCAAAAAAGGGGATTACATGGCAACTATAGACTTAAAAGATGCCTACTTGCACATTCCAATGAATCCAAAGCACAAAAAATATCTCTGGTTTGTGGTAAACAAAACTACCAGTTCACAGTACTGGCATTCGGGATAAAATCAGCGCCAAGAATGTTTACAAAATGTCTCGCAGCAGTAGCAGCACACTTAAGGAGACAAGGCATACATGTCTATCCGTGCCTAGACGACTGGTTGGTAAGAGCAAACTCCCACAACAAGTGCAGGGAGCATATTCAACAAGTAATGAGAACTTTATACACTTTGGGATTCTCAATAAAAATAGAGAAGTCATCACCAACATCAGAGCAAGAAAAAATGTTTCTTGGAGCAAGGATAAACTCAGTCCAAGGGAAGGTGTACCCCAGCGACAAGAGAATACAGTCATTACAGCTAGAAACTGCCCTATTCCAGAAGGGGCAGGCTCTGAAAGTGAGAACAGTGGGGACACTCTTAAGGAAGATGGCATCATGCATACCTCTGATCCCATATGCAAGACTGCATGAGGCCAATCCAGGAATGGCTCCAAAACAAATGGTCACATGCAACAGGGAGTTGGGAACATCTAGTGGTTGTCACCCAGAAAGTACAAGTGGAGAGGGCGCTGTGGAACAGATCACATATAACACAAGGGAGGAACTTTGCACAACAAACTACAACAGTTACAACAGATGCCTCACATATGGGCTGGGAAGCTCACATGGGCTCGCCCAAGGTTCGATGAGTCTGGAAAGAACAAGATGCAGTACAACACATCAATATCCTGGAACTAACAACGGTGTTCTTAGCCTTAAAAGCCTTTCAGAAAGAGTTGTTAGGAAAATCAATATTGATCCAAACAGACAACACAACAACGTTTTACATCAACAGGCAATGAGGAACACAATCCCTGGCATTATCAAAATGAGCCCAAGAACTGTGGAAATGGGCCATACGGAGGAAGATGGAACTAACAGCAGTTCATCTCCCAGGGAGGGACAATATAGAAGCATACAGGCTAAGCCGACAGGCATCATGCTCACACAAATGGGAACTGAATTAGAAAGTACTCAACAAGATCTGTGGGAGGTGGAGAACCCCAACAATAGATCTATTTGCAACACCAAGAAACGCCTAGTGTCAAAGCTTTGCCTCGAAACAGCCCTACCACCAATCCCTGGGGAATGCACTGTTGATAAACTGGTCAGAGACATTTGCTTATGCTTTTCCCCCCAATATCACTGATATGCTGAGTGATTAGCAAATGCAGACAGAGCTAAATGACTCTCACACAAATTGCCCCACAGCGGGTGAGGCAAACATGGTTCTTGGAACTGATGCACAAGTTACTAACTTGTGTAACGATATATCTGTAAGAGACAGTAGTTAGTGACAGATTCCTTACCTTAGAATATCCCCAGGCGTCAGGCTGGATCCGGAAAGTTTTTTGCGTAGCAGTACCCCTGCGCGTCGGCAGGCGGCGTCGTGCGGCTCCGCGTCCGTCGTCGGCGTCGTGATCGCCGGGATGACGTCGCGGGCAGTACTTAGGCGCCGCCCCTGCGCGCTGACGTCAGTTCTGTACACGACTTTCCGCGCCAGGAACGCAGAGCCATGCAAGAAGCTGACATAGGTGTCTGAAAAATACTAGGGCCCTGAAAGGGATGTCCTTAACCCTAGAAATCAGTTCGCAGAACGGGGAGGATGGGTGGGGCGGTAGGAATCTGTCACTAACTACTGTCTCTTACAGATATATCGTTACACAAGTTAGTAACTTGTGCATCTGAAAGAGACACGTTAGTGACAGATTCCTTACCTTAGAATAGATACCCCAGCAATACCAACCCCGGTGGTGGGTCTGCGAACAAAGATCAGACAAGGAAGTCCTGGAGGACAGAACGGCCAAAGAAGCCGTCCCTCCGGACCTGACTGTCAAGGCAGTAATGCTTTGTAAACGTGTGCAGCGAGGCCCACGTAGCTGCCTGACAGATAACCGGCAGCGGAACACCGCGGCCCAAGGCCGTGGTAGCAGCCGTTGCCCTGGTGGAATGGGCACGCAGCCCAACAGGAGGCTCCTTTTTAGCCAAAGAATAGCAGGTCTTGATGCACAAGGTAACCCAGCGGGAGATGGTCCTCTTGTGCACCGCCCGACCTTTTTTGGCGCCCACGTAGCCAATAAAGAGCTGGTCATCCACCCGGAAGTGTTTTGTGCGGTCAATATAGAAGGAGAGCGCACGTTTTGGGTCCAGACGGTGGAGCCTCTCTTCTCTCTGGAAGGATGCGGAGGCGGAAAGAAGGTGGGCAAAGTGATGGTCTGCCCAATGTGGAAAGCAGTAACCACCTTTGGCAAGAAGGACGGACGCGTCCGAAGAACAACCTTGTCTGGATGAACAGACAGAAAGGGAGGTTTGCAAGATAGAGCCTGGAGCTCACTCACCCGCCGAGCGGAGGTGATGGCCACCAGAAAGGCTGTCTTCAGAGTCAGAAGACGAAGAGGACAGTTATGTAGAGGCTCAAAGGGAGCGCACATTAAAAAGGTAAGAACCAAGTTTAAGTCCCACTGAGGCATCACAAACGGAACAGGAGGGAAGAGGTGAGTAATGCCTTTAAGAACCTGTTAACAACAGGGGACTTGAAAAGGGAGGGCTGATCAGGGAGCCTGAGGAAGGCCGAGATAGCACAAAGATAACCCTTGATGGTACCCAGGGCAGAACCCTGTTGGGCCAGAGAGAGAAGGAACAGAAGGACCTCAGAAAGAGGGGCAGAAAGGGGATCCACAGCCTTTGCTGTGCACCATGCCACAAATTTGTTCCACCTGCAGGCGTATACCACCTTAGTGGAGGGACGCCTGGCTGCCAGAATCACATCACAAACTTCGGGAGGCAAGTCGAAAGGAATCAACTGCCGCCGCTCAATCTCCACGCAAGCAGGTGTAGACTGGACAGGTTCGGGTGGAGGACCGTCCCCTGCTGCTGCGACAGAAGATCCTCCCGAAGAGGCAGACGGATCGGGGGATCTACGCTCATATTGAGTAGCTCGGGATACCAAACTCTTCGAGCCCAGTCCGGAGCCACAAGAATGACTTGGGCCCGGTCGTGCCGAATCTTCTTCAACACTCTGGGTAGAAGTGGTATAGGCGGAAAGGCGTACAATAGACCGCAACTCCACTCGTGACGAAAAGCGTCGCCGAGCGAGTGCCGCCTTGGAAATTCCAACGCGCAGAACTGATGACATTGCGCGTTCTCTTCGGTGGCGAATAGATCTAACCAAGGCTCTCCCCACTGTAGAAAGAGTCCTTGCGCCACTTCCGAGTGAAGACGCCATTCGTGATCCATCATGCACCTGCGGCTGAGTTCGTCCGCCCTGGCGTTCAGGGAACCTGCCAGGTGTTGAACCACCAGGAACATGCCCTGGTGTTCCAGCCATGTCCAGAGGCGCAGAGCCTCCTGACAAAGGGTCCACGACCCCACCCCGCCTTGTTTGTTGCAGTACCACATGGCAGTGGTGTTGTCTGTGAACACCTGCACTACCTTCCCTTTGACAGAGGGAAGGAATGCCTTGAGTGCAAGTCGGATCGCCCGGAGCTCCAGAAGGCTGATATGGAGCCGGGACTCCGCCGGAGACCAGAGGCCTCTGATCTCCGCCTCTCCCATGTGACCGCCCCATCCCAGAAGGGACGCGTCCGTCACAACTGTGTGCTCTGGCTGGGGAAGGGAGAGGGATCTGCCCATGACCCATTGCCGGTTCGAGAGCCACCACTGCAACTGTTTTGCAGTCCCCTCCGAGATCTGGACGTGATCGGACAGGTCGCCCTGGTGCTGCGCCCACTGGAACTTCAGGTCCCACTGCAGAGCCCGCATATGCCATCTGGCATGAGTGACCAGCAGGATGCAGGAGGCCATGAGGCCCAGCAGCCTCAGGGTCATCCGTACCGAAACCCAGGATAAGGGCTGAAAGATCGGAATCATAGCCTGAATATCCCGGACTCGCCGTTCGGGAGGATAGGCCCGAAACTGCGTCGTGTCCAGAACTGCTCCGATGAAAAGGAGCTGTGGAGAAGGAATCAGATGCGACTTTGGCACATTGATGGAGAACCCCAGCGAGTGCAGGAGTTCGGCCGTAGTCTGGAGGTGGGAGACAACTGCCTGGGACGAGCCCGCCTTCAGCAGCCAGTCGTCGAGGTAGGGGAAGACTGAAACCCCTGCCCGGCGCAGATGAGCTGCGACCACCGCCATCACTTTCGTGAACACCCGAGGGGCACTGGTAAGGCCAAAGGGGAGCACGGTGAACTGAAAATGCTCGAGGCCTACCGTGAACCGAAGGTAACGCCGGTGGGCCGGCAGGACGGGGATGTGGAAATAGGCGTCCTGCAAGTCCAACGCTACCAACCAGTCTCCGGGGTCGAGGGCAGTCAAGACCTGAGCTAGGGTGAGCATCTTGAACTTCTCCTTCCGGAGGAAGCGATTGACGTTCCGGAGGTCCAAGATAGGACGCATGTCCTCCTTGTCCTTTTTGGGCACCAGAAAGTAGTGGGAGTAGCAACCACGCCCTACTTCTGGGGTCGGAACATGCTCGATGGCCCTCTTGGCCAAGAGGGCCGTGACTTCCTTCTGTAGAAGCACCAAGTGATCCCCTGACATGCGGTGGAATTGAGGTGGCATGGCTGGGGGGTGGTCTCGAAGGGGAGGGAGTAGCCCTTCGGACAATGTCCAAGACCCACTTGTCCGAGGTGATGGGACGCCAGTGGTGAAGGTGATGGCGGACCCTGCCCCCGACTGGCGTGCTGTGCACCTGAAAGGAGGGACTAGGAGGGCTTGGAGGCCGCGGACGGGTTGGAGGTGGTGGCCTGACCCGCACGCTGGTTGCCCGAACCGCCACGGCGGTATCCACGTCCTCGGCCACGCGAAGGCGCTTGCTGCGCGGGCCGTTGGCCGGGCTGTGGACGTGATTGGGCGCCCCTTCCGTGGCCACGAAAGGGGCGAAAAGCAGACGTATGCGGAGGGCGCACAACAGCAAGGCCCAGGGACTTAGCAGTAGCCCGTGAATCCTTGAAACGCTCCAGCGCATGGTCCGCCTTTGAACCAAAGAGACCGACTCCATCAAAGGGCATGTCCATGAGAGTATTCTGGACATCCCCTGAAAACCAGTGGTTCTCAGCCAGGCGTGGCGACGCAGCGCCACCGTCGTTGCAAGCGATCTGCCCAGCGAGTCGGCGGTATCAAGGCCACAGCGGATGGTATACTTAGCCGCATCACGCCCTTCCGCAATAGCGCGGGTAAGCAGTGTCTGGACCTCCTCAGAACACTGCGGCAAAACATCAGCCACCGAATCCCACAGGGAGTGGGTGTATCGGCCCAAGAGGCAAGCGGTATTAACAGACCGCAAGCCAGCACTGGAGGAAGAGAAAGCCTTCTTCCCAAAGTGATCCAGGCGCTTGGATTCCCTATCCGGAGGGGCGGTAGGGAAGGCTGTTTGGGAGGCAGAGGCTTGGACAACCAAGCTCTCAGGGGTGGGGTGTTGGGAGAGAAACAGGGGTCGCCCGGAGCCGGGCGATGGCGTCGGGCCACGTTCCTATCCACAGGAGCCCCTGTGGTGGGTTTGGACCAGGCACCCAAAAGAACGTCAGTGAGTGCATCGTTGAACGGCAGCACAGGCTCCGAAGAGGAGGCCGCCGGCTGAAGCACTTCAGTCAGGAGGTTAGTCCTGACGGCCACTGTAGGCAACTGGAGATTTAAGGCTCCAGCAGCTCTACGCAACACCGTTGCAAAATTAGCCCCCTCCTCCGTTGCCACGGGAGGAGACAGCATGCCAGAGTCGGGGAGGTATCCAGCCCACTGGCATCCCCAAGTTCCTCAACCCAGTCCGGGTCAAACTCGCACTGTTGTGTGAGAGGGTCGCCAGACCCCTCCCAGCTCTCCTGGTCCTCCTCAGGTTGAAAAGATGGAGGAGGAGGGACATAAGGGACCCAAGGCCTCATCGGCGCCGGAACCGGCGGCCGGGCGACGCCGGTCCGGCTCCATGTCCGGACCCGGGGAGAACCGGGGAACGACGCCGCCCGGAGCCCCGGACGGCGTCGGAAACGGCACCGGGGACATCGGCGCCGGCGGAGGCGTGGTTAGGTCAACCGGCGTCGATGGAGGTTGCGGCACCACCGGAACCGGGGTCGAGGCCGGGGCCGGAGCCGAGGCCGGGACGAAGGCTGGTGGGACAGGCGACGCCGGGACCGGAGTCGACGGCGACGCCGGAGCAACCCCATCTGGCCCGCGGGGCCCGAAGGCGCACCGGAGGGACCTTGAGGCCCGAAGAGGCGGGCCATGGCCGACAGGAATTTCTGTACTCGGCCGGAGTCGCCCCGAACCCGGGAAGGACGGGTAATGCGGGGGCAACTCGACAGGCACGTCCGGGGCCGCGGGGGCGGGGACGGTGCCGACAGGGACCTCAGCCGAGTCGCGCGATCGGCGAGGCGAAGTCTTAGAGCGATGACGCCGCTTAGACTTCTTGTGCTTCGACTTACCGGAGGAGCGCGAAGACTTGGATTCCGACGAACGGCGGGGACTCCGCGTCCGGCCCCTCGACCTCTCCCGGGACCGGGGCTTGCTGCGGCGCGGAGCCGACTGCCGGACTTCAAGGAGCTTTCGAGACCGCTCTCGCAAAGCCTTCGGATGAAGTTTCCGGCAGTCAGGGCACGACTTCGTGTCGTGGCCTCGGCCGAGGCAGAAGAGACACTCGAGGTGGGGGTCCGTGATGGACATCATACGACCACATACCTCGCAGGGCTTAAAGCCGGGCATCCCTACGACACCTTAGGAGTCGTGAAGACTCGTTGAAGAGAACAGTGAAAAATTTCACAAAAAGATAGTCAAAAAGTGACTAGGGCACTGCTCTTCCCGGATCTGCGCTTACTGGCGCGGAAAAAGAAGAACTGACGTCAGCGCGCAGGGGCGGCGCCTAAGTACTGCCCGCGACGTCATCCCGGCGATCACGACGCCGACGACGGACGCGGAGCCGCACGACGCCGCCTGCCGACGCGCAGGGGTACTGCTACGCAAAAAACTTTCCGGATCCAGCCTGACGCCTGGGGATATTCTAAGGTAAGGAATCTGTCACTAACGTGTCTCTTTCAGATGGAAATGGCACAGGGAAACATGCAAAGATGACCAAGACAATAAGACCTTCTGGCAATGGAAGAAGGAAGGGTACTTCAACGAGAACCAGAGTCGCTGAGCCTGGCAGCCTGGCTCCTGAAGACCTAGAATTTGGACATTTAAAGCTGCCAGAAAACACAATGGCTGATCTAAGAGAAGCAAGAAAGCCAACAACATGAAAGTGCTAAATGGAAAAGTTATTCCATATGGTAATTTAAAAATGGATTATTAAGAAAGAACACAAAAGAAGCAACAGTGTTAAGATATCTAACAACCTCATAGACTGCGTTAAAGGTACACCTGACAGCGATAGAGGCCTACACTAGGGGTCACATGGGAAGACGTTTCTTCATAGCCTCAGTAATTAAAAGATTCTTAGAAGGGGCAAAGAGAATTGCACCACCAGGGAAAATTTCAGCACCCGCATGGAATCTAAATGTGAGACTCACGCAGTTAATGAAGGCGCCCTTTGAACCATTGTACAAAGCATTGTTACAAATGCTCACCCTAAAAACAGCATTTCTGGTGGCCATTAAATCTCTGCGCAGGATGAGTGAATTGTAGGCACTCACGCTTCAAGAACCATACTTTCAGGTTCACAAGGACTGGATTGTGATGCAGACAGGGCCTCAGTTCTTGCCAAAGATAACCTCACAATTTCACATGAATCAAACTATACAAATACCAATTGTTTTCCAAATAACAAAAATACAAGCAGAAAGAGCATTACACACAATGGACGCAAGACACGCCATAATGTATTATATCGAAAAGACAAAACCAATCAGAAAGCCAAAGCAACTATTCATCAGTTTTCTGGGAAGACCAGTAACTAAGAACACAATTGCAAGATGGATAGCACAAACTAATCAGGTGTACCACACAAATGCAAGAGAAAGACTTAGTGCAACACCTAGAGCACATTCTACGAGGAAGAAAGTGTCATGCACTCGCCTGGTCCCAACCGCGGAGACGACACTGGAGCCGATGCTAGACCTCCTATCCCTCTCAGAGTCACGCAAGATCAAGGAGCCAAATCTCCTTAGATCACGCACGGCCCCCAGGGGAATGGAGTTGGGATAAAATAAAAAAAGAGACTTGCAGTATTGGGTCTGCTCGGCGACTGTGCAACACAGCGTAACAGGATCTGTCACTTCTGAGACCTTCTACGTTTGTGAGGCATGACAGCAAAATAACCAAAATCACAGACTGGAGTGTGTCACTCCCAGGTTTAAACTCAGAACACAGTTTGGAGTTACTTGCACTCCCAAGGATAAACTCGGAACACAGGTTGGGGTACAAGGTTTAGGCATATATCAAAGACTCTGAAGTGCTTTCTTTTGGCACTACTGTTCATCAGAGAAACTTGAAGCTCAAGTCTTTAATCCTTGCACAATCCCAGTTATAGCGCCATGGTTCTAGGAAGGGTCCAGAGTATGGACACACAAGAAGTGCTGGGGTAAATGACAGAGAGGGCATGGAGGAAAAGTCTATTGCCTTTAAGACGCTGATGCTTGGTCCTGCTTATTACTATAGGAGGATTTGTCATGGTCAGAACTTCTCTTACCAACTTTGGTTTGCTGAGATGGTTACCGACTTCGGTTCTTGAAGGTTCTGGTCTGTCCAAGTTAAGGGCAACCATTTCCGGTAGCCACGGTGCTGCCGACAATATAACGCTAGAGCAGACTGTGCCTTCCAGATGGAGTCCCAAACAGGAAAAATCCTGAAGGGAAAAAAACTCTACTGCAGGAGGAGACTCCAGGAAAGGAAAGGAGGCGAAAAAGAGAAGGCCAAGGAAAAGGCCAGGAGACCCCAGCAAGGAAAAAGGAAAAGTAGACCTGAGACAAGAAACTCCAGGCAAGAGCAGAAGGCTCCAAGGCTTCCAACTGGAACATGAAGAGCTAACCGGAAGCGAAGATTCACCTGGCAGGAGTAAAGCACACCAACAGGAGCGAGGACACACCAGCAGGAGCAAGGAATGTTGCAACGCAAGGGGAAGAAGGATTTGGCCCCTTATATACCCATAGACAGGAAGTGATGTCACAGGAAGTAAGCGGTCACCATCTTGGATAAGGAAACGGTGATAACAAAGATAGGAAAGGTCGCTATCTTAGAATGGTGTAACAAAACCTTCCCACAGCCTTCTAGGAGCAAGACTGTGCAATCATGGGAAGAACAAAAGTAAAGAAGATGGCCCCCATGCAAGAGAATGGCTACCTCAATGTTATTTTATGGCCCTGTGGCGTGCCTGAAGGAGAAGGAAATCACTGAGGGCTGCTGCAGTGAGGATGAGGGGGAGCTGGGCGTGCCTTCAATGTTCTAACAATAACGTGGGAGACTACGACGTGCCTGAACAGTGAAGTGAGGCACCGCGGGCTGAATCATAGCCCGCAGTGGAATGGAGGCAGATGCCGTGGGATTTGGAGCGGCTCACAGCGATATGGAGGAGGGTGCCGCTGGCTGTTAAGCGGCCCGCAGTGGTGTGGAAGAGCATGCCGCAGGTTGCTGTGCGGTCCGCGGCAATATGGAAGAGGGTGCCGCGGGCTGTTGTGTGGCCCACGGCATAACAGCAGCTCCCCCTCCCGAGGCCCCAGGTTTGGAAGGAAAAAGCCCAAAAAATCGACAAACCAGGACTAGGGCATGGACAAAGTCAGCATTTTCCCAAGATCTGTCGCTGGGAGGATAGCCTTTCCAATGGATCAAGAACTGTAAACGGTTTCTAAAAAACCGAGAGTCACAGATTTCATGGACTTCGTACTCAGGAACATTATTTATTTATTTATTTTAAACTGTTTTTATTTTTATGAAAGCAGGCATTGTACATATCAGGGACACATGAATAACTGCTTGACATTGCAATGATACATAAAACTTAGAAAAAGACCTCATTAATACAAACATAGATGGGGCTACCGCCCCTGGAGCTCTCTCAGGGCTGTTATCTGTATTGATCATTATTACACAGTAGTGAATTGCTGGAAAATACACTACGAAACTCTAATAATACAGGGTGAGGGACGGGGGAAAGAGAAACCCAGCTCCCTTTCTTCTCAAAATCTCCTTACACAATATCAGGTACGTCCGATCCATCTCCCATCTCTAATCCGTAGTGTCTCAGCCAGGGGGTCCAGATCTTACGGAATTTGTGGGGGCAACCCCGGGCCTGATATGTCACCTTTTCTGCCACCATATAAAGGTCCATGTGTGCTCTCCATTCGGTAAGTGTGGGTGGATCTGGGGCTCCCCAGCAATGGGCTATGTCCCTCTTGGCCACTATCAGCCCTAAATTGCATAGCAGGAGTTTGCTACGCGGTAAATCTACTTCGGTAGGAATGCCCAACAGGATATACTTGGGCTCTGTAGTTAATTGCGCTCCCAATACTCTATTTAGTTCCCCCAATATCTGATTCCAATATATTTGGATGTGGCTACAGTCCCAGAGCGTATGAATATAATTCCCTAGTTGTGTTTTACAGCGGAGGCAGTAGTGTGTTTCTCCTCTACCCATGGCATGCAAGCGTGCTCTATCAAAATATACTCTGTGGAGAATCTTAAATTGTATGAGGCTTAAACGCAGTTTGATGGCTACTTCCCTTGGGTGCATTAGGGCTGCCTCCCAGTCAATGTCTTCCATTGGTCCCGTGGTGTTTTCCCACTTTGCCCTAAGAGGTCCCAACCTATCAGGGATGTTATTCATTAATGTTTTGTAGGTCCATGAAATGGCTTTATCGGAGAGTTCTTCTTACAATAATCTGCCTTCTAAGGGTGCAAATTCTGGAATGTCCGTGGTGTCTATCCCTGTCGCCCTCCATGCATGACTGAGCAGAAGATATGAATAGTTTTGGGTATCCCTTAGTTGATATGTATTTTTTAGTGTGTCGAAGGAGGCTAGGTTGCCCCCTACTACAATATCTCTCAGTTTGGCGATCCCAATTAGGTCCCACTGCCGAAACCCTTGGAGCCTATTTATTTATGGCAATCGCGACTCAGGAAAATTATTAACCAAAACTGGAGGAGACCTGGAAAAGACTCTTATAGGGGTCGGTGACATAGAGTTTCAATTGTGAAACATGGAATACAGGATGCACTTTCCAGGAACGAGGGAGTTGTAGTTGACAAGACACAGGATTCACTATTTGGGAAACCCTAAAAGGACCATAAAAGCGTGGTTTAAATTTGTTAAGGGACAGGTGATGTGGCAAATATTTAGAGGAAAGCCAAACTTTATCATTTACCTGATATGAGGGAGATTGACGTCGAAGGGTGTCAGCAGACTGTTTCATTTTCTTTTTGGTGTCCTGTACATTAGCATGTATTTGTCGCCTGACTGCTCGGAAATGGCAGGTAAAAGAGGCAGCGTATGGAATTGAGGTGGAACCGTGTATGGCCGAAGGAAAGGCTCTTGGATGGTAGCCATATAGACAGAAAAAGGGGGCAGACTTGGATGCACTATGGACCTCATTATTATAAGAGAACTCTGCTATTGGTAAGCAAGTAGTCCAGTCACTTTGGGTAGTATTACAAAAGCAACTGAGATATTGTTCTAAACCTTGGTTGAGATGTTCAGTTTGACCATTGGTCTGGGGGTGAAATCCTGAGGAGAGGGCCACATCAATGTGAAGAGATTTGCAGAAGTGCTTCCAGAATTGGGAAATCTATTGAGGACGTCTGTCAGATATGACTTGTGGAAGACCGTGTCAACGGAAGATCTCCTGTATGAAGATTTTTCCTAACTCCTTTGCTGTGGGTAGTTTCTTTAAAGCGGTAAAATGTGCCATTTTAGAAAAGGAGTCTACCATTACCGTAATGACCTGGTGCCCTGCAGACGGAGACAAAGAAGAAAGAAAATCAGTGGACACTCTTATACCAGGGTGCTAGAGGAACATTTAGGGGTTGGAGTAACCCCATAGGTCTAGTGTGTGGGTTTTTAGCTTGAGCACATGTCGGACAAGAAGACACATAGGTTACGGTATCCTTCCGTAATGACGGCCACCAAAAAGACCTAAGTATTAATTCAAGGGTATTCTTGAGACCACGTTGACCCCCAATGGGACAATCATGGCACATTTGCAAGGCTTCTAATTGCACCTTCTCAGAAGGATATAAATAATGCTCTTTCCTTATAGTAATGTTTGTCATGTTGGGGGACTTGATTGGTCACCTTCTTCCATTCTTCTGTAGTTAAATTTGCATAGCCAGACTGGACCCTATCTAAAAACAATTGAACAGTCTCAATAATGCACTGTGACTCTATAATGTGTTGTTATAGAACAGTTGGACTTTCAGGATATCTGCATGATACAGCATCTGTTAGATTGTTTTGGGAACCAGGAATATAAGTAATGGTGAAATCGTATTGACTAAAAAAGTAAGCCCATCAAGCTTGGCGGCTGTTCTGGCATTAAGTACCGCGGAGACATGGTAGATTTCTGTGAACTGTCCTGACTTCAAATGGCTCCTTGGTACCTATTAAAAATTGTCTCCATTAGCGTCAAGCTATTTCTATTGCCAGTAACTTTTGTTTGAGAACTGAGCAATTCCTCTCAGATTCTGACAGCACGTGGGAAGATAAAATGCAAGGTGTTCCAGCCCATCGTCTTCTTGTTTCTGGATGAGTACAACACCCACTGCCTTATCAGAGGCGTCAGTTTCTACAATAAATTTCTTGGTTGTGTCTGGATGACGCAAAATTGGTGCCTCAGTGAAAGCCTTTTTTAGGGTCTGAAAATCCTTCTCAGCGGCTTTAGTCCATCGAAATCCTTGCCGGAGATTCTCCTTCTTTAGTGTTTGAGAGATGTAGCTTGTTTGATGGGCAAAATTATCAATGAACTGGCGATAAAAATGTGTCAATCCTAGAAAACATTGGGTTTCTTTGATGGTTGATGGTGACGGCCAGCCCAATATAGCTTTTATTTTCTGCGGTCCCATTGCTATTCCTTTATTGTCAATTCGATAACACAAATATTCAACTTCTGGCTGGTCAAATTCACATTTCTCTGGTTTGCAGAAAAAACTATTTTGAAGTAGTCTTTCTAGAACTTGAATGTCATGTGAGTAATGATGATCCGGATTGGTGGAATAAACAAGAATGTCGTCTAGATATATCACAACAATTTGGTTCAAAAGATCCACGAATATACTGTTCAAGAATCTCTGACAGATGGAGGGAGCATTTGTCAGCCCAAAGGGCATGACCCTATATTCAAAATGACCTAGGGGAGTTCGAAAAGCAGT
This sequence comes from Calotriton arnoldi, assembly GCA_963921515.1. Classification (NCBI taxonomy): domain Eukaryota; kingdom Metazoa; phylum Chordata; class Amphibia; order Caudata; family Salamandridae; genus Calotriton; species Calotriton arnoldi. The sequence continues at coordinate 5,080,177 of CAWUFW010000214.1, read as the reverse complement.
GTTCCACTCATCTCCTTCTTTGACTTGAAGGAGATAAGTTCCCCGGAGATCTAGTTTAGTGAATAACTGAGCCCCTCTCACAAATTCTAATATATTTCCTTAATTAAAGGCAAGGGATAACGATTCTTGATTGCTATTTTGTTCAATCCTCTGAAGTCTAAACGCGTTTGGAGATCTTTAGTCTTTTTCGGCACGAAGAAGAGTGGTGCTCCAGCTGGTGATGATGACCTTGTGAGGCCACTTTGTAGATTTTATTCGAGATAATGTTTTAATGTCTCCTTTTCAGATTCGGTGAGAGAATATACTCTTCCAAAAGTTACAGTGGCCCCAGGTTCAAGTGGAATGGCACAATCCAGCTCTCTGTGAGGAGGCAGAGTCAAGGTCTTTGGTTTCTAAAATACATCAGCATATTCTTGATAATGATTAGGAACTCCTTCTACCATATTAATGGAAATACACTCACGTTCTTTCACTATTGGCATTTCCTTTGGTGACCAATATTCTTCCGTTATGTAACAGAATTGTTGACAGAAATGTGAGGACAAAGAAATTGTCCTGGTTTCCCAATTGATGTAAGGATTATGCCTAGTCAGCCAAGAAATCCCCAATATCATTACATGATTAGGAGAAGCTATTAGATCAAAGGACAAGTATTCCTGATGTCTTCCAAAGGTCAGTCGTACTGATGGTGTAATTTCTTTGATGGGACCAAGACTAGTGGGGTTCCATCTACAGTATGTACCTGCTCAGGTGTTTCCTTGGGAACACGGAGTATTTGTTTTTCAGTAGTCCAGTTTGTCTAGCTATAGTCCACTGGCTCCGCAGTCCAACAGAGCTAAAACGTTTTCCTCTGTACCATTGGGCAATCCTAGGAACATAGGTAAAAGAAAAAGAGAATGAGATGTTTCTTTTGAAGAGCAGATTGAAGGTATACCAGACCATCCAGCTCTCTCCCTTCCTACAGAGGGCAGTATCAGGCATTTCCTGATGGCTTTGATGGACGAACAGGACAGCTACGAATCAGATGACTGGAGAAACCACAATATAGACAGGTGTTCAACAGAAAAGGACAGGTCCATAAGACCCGCCATGGTATCAGCTCCAGGTGAATGTACCAATTTGTCTTTAATTTCTTCACGAAGACCTCGGCGAAAGAGGGTAACTAAGGTGTGTTTCACCCAAGTGGTTTCTGCGGCAAGCTGTCTAAAGCGAGTTATATATTGTAAAACATCTTGGTTTCCCTGCTGGACGTTGCACAGCTTCTTCTGCCGAGGATTCCAGACCAGGTCTCTCAAACATCTGTTTGAAAGCGGAGACAAAGGTAGTATAATTAGATAAACGTGGATCTTCTGTGGCTACCAAAGAAGTCGCCCAAGCCAATGCAGGACCAGGTAAGGCACTGATTAGATATCCAATCCTGTTTCTATCTACTGAAACCTAGGTTGGACGACACGCAAAGAAAACGGTCAAAGAATCCAAGAATTCCTTCAGTTTGTTTGGGTCACCAGAATAACAGGGAATGGTAGCTGAGACTGTTGGTACATCAGATATCCTAGTTGCAAGGACGCTACATTTTCATCTTGTAGTTGTTGCAAGTCCTGTGCTTCTTGCTGGATAATGTGCTCCTTCTGCCGATCCTTCCGAAGGCAATGGTTAAGGAATATCCGTGGTGTCAGGATCAGAACAGGGCTATGGGCATTTCTCTCTGTCACAGTCAGAACTTCTCTTACCAACTTTGGCTTGCTGAGATGGTTCCCAACTTCGGTTATTGAAGGTTCTGGTCTGCCATAGGTAAGGGCGATCCTTTCCGGTAGCCACAGTGCTGCCGACATTATAATGCCAGAACAGACTGTGCCTTCCAGAAGGAGTACCAAAGAGGAAAAACCCTGCAGGGGAAAAACCTCTACTGCAGGCGGAGACTCCAGGAAAGGAAAGGAGGCGAAAAGGAGAAGACCAAGGAAAAGGCCAGAAGACCCCAGCAAGGAAAAGTAGACCTGAGACAAGAAACTCCAGGCAAGAGCAGAAGGCTCCAAGGATTCCAACTGGAACGTGAAGAGCTAACAGGAAGCGAAGATTCACCAGGCAGGAGTAAAGAACACCAACAGGAGCGAGGACACACCAGCAGGAGCAAGGAGTATTGCAAAGCAAGGAGAAGAAGGATTTGGCCCCTTATATACCCATAGACAGGAAGTTAGCGGTCACCATCTTGGATAAGGAAAAGGTGAAAACAAAGACAGGAAAGCTCACCATCTTAGAATGGTGTAACAAAACCCTTCCCACAGCCTTTTGGGAGCAAGACTGTGGAATCATGGGAAGAAGAGAAGTAAAGAAGATGGCCCTCATGCAAGAGAATAGCTACCTGAATGTTATTTTATGGCCCTGTGGCGTGCCTGAAGGAGAAGGAAATCACTGCGGGATGCTGCAGTGAAGATGAGGGTGTGCTGGGCGTGCCCGCAACGTTCTAACAATAACAGGCCGCCACGGGAGACCACGACGTGCCTGAGCAGGTAAGTGAGGCCCCGCGGGCTGAATCATAGCCCGCAATGGTGTGGTGGCAAATGCCACGGGCTGCTGTGTGGCCTGCGGCGGTATGGAGGAGGACGCTGCAGGCTGTTGTGCAGTGATATGGAGGAGGGTGCAGCGGGCTGCTGAGTGGCCCGCAGCAGTGTGGAAAAGGACGCCGTGGGCTGTTGTGAGGCCCGCGGCCCACGGCGATTTGGATGAGGGTGCCACGGGCTGTTGTGCAGCCCGCGGCATAACAGGATTAGTGCACACTAACCTAATATCAAGAACTTTCTGTAGTTCTTCCACTTGACTGAAGCTCAAAGAAGATCTCAAGACTTTGACTCAGGGAGTCACGGGGGCTTGGAGTAGCTGTGCAGGAGACAGAGAGGAGCAAGACGTCAAGTGAGGTGAAGCCACGGGAACCACTGGTTCACTTAAACTTGAAGGAGACTGGAACGCTTCTCGGTTCCGGCAGGATTCTTCAGATAAGTTGGAAGCGCAAAGCTTGTTCAGCAGGGAGCGAGGCCAAGCCACGACTCAGGGTTGGGCAGGGTTTACATACCCTCTCGAAGGCTCAAAAGGTGTAGCTAGATCAAGTGTGGCAAGTGGGGCACATGGCCGTCTGGTAGGTTCCCGAACTTTGAAGAAAACACCCGTTAGTACACTCGCTTTGACCTTACAGAACGGGCAGGTGCAACTTGATGATCGGAACCAAATAACAGGAAATGAATAAATCTTTTTTGTTTGAACGTGCATAATGGAAAACCACACCACAGCCCCTGTAACTGCGGGTGCAGATAATCTAATGGTTCACAGGTTCTGGGGGATGCTTACAGGGATTCATGCACAATGGAATTACGATTTCTGGGGGACGCTTGTAAATACTCAAGCGCAATGGAATCACAGGTTTTGGGGAACATCAGTCACGGTATCATAGCGTGCCATAAAGCGCCACAGGGGTAATACAACAAGAACCCTGCACGTCTGACCGCTACGCGGGGCGCAGGAAGGGGTCGTGATAGAGAGGGCGCAGGAGGGGGTTGTGACAGAAGGGAGCAACCATTGTGTTTCTAGCGAATACACCCTCACAGGACATTTTTATAGCAGCATCGTGGTCATCTGTACACACGTTCACAAAACACTATTGTATAGACATTCAAATGAACAAGGAAGTACAAGTCTGACAAAAGGTCTTACAACATCTGTTTACTAATCAATGCTGATCTTCAACCCAACCACCACAAGGTTAACAAACCGCTACAAAATCAATGCACAGCATGTGAATCCAGAAAAGATTCACACTGCAAAACGTAGTTTCTTACCTCTGTAGGTGCAGTTTTGCAGGTTGAAGAAAGTTTTGGATTCACAAGCACCCCATTCACCTCCACCAAGAAGATGGAAGGAAGGTACAAGATACAAGAAAAAAAAAAAACAATCTGAAGATGGAGGCCAAAGGTGGGAGCTTCCGGAGGAAGCAGTACGACGTCACAAGGGACACCAAATGGGGGTCCATTGATACTGACCAGGAAAAAGTAGAAGGACTACAAAAATCGGGAGAATTTCAGACCCAACCACTAGATGGCGGAATAATGCACAGCATGTGAATCCAGAAACTATATGTTCTTTCCCCTAATACGGCAAATGCTTTGGAACAGTGCAAGCTGCAAAAAACACACAGATAATGTGCGTTATGCAACTCACACATATGACTGCAGGAATGCTGTCCCGCACTGCTTTCAAATAAAGAAAGGCCCACATGCTTGGTAAAATCAATATGCTGTCTTTCAAATAAACACAATAGCCCACAGAGATGGCTCAACAATGAAAAATAAGCATCGTCCATGGTGTGACTGCAAAGGCAAATGAATAAAAGCTTCCTGCAGGTCATGAAGTTTCCTTACTGTTTTTGGATTATAATCCTTCCACATGACTGGTGCAAAATAGAAGACACATAAGTCTGGGAATTGAATCCTACCCTTCTCGAGACACCAGAAGCCTTTAATGAGTAATGGTCCTACCAGGAAGACGACAATACAAGAGTAGATAGTAGCAGTGCAGATGTATCCTCAAAACCAGCTGCAGCATATCAACCTAGAGGCTGAGGAGCAGGTGAGGGCATGCAGCTGAGACACCATGGCAGATACTCGAAGACTGAAGGCACAGAACCAAGAATGCATCAGAGTCCTGTACAGGAAGGAAGGGAAGAGGGGACAGTGAACTGAAGAGGAGGAAAACTGCAAAGTGTAAGGGATACAGAGTTGGGTGACAAACTGTTATAGCAACGAAACTCCAAAACAAGGGACGTTGCCAAGGACCTACTAGGTGCGTGTATGGTGTTTATATACTGAGTATACCTTCCTTGTGCTAGCAATCCTACGTCTGACCCACAAGTGTAACATCTAACACTTACTTCCAGTCCTAGTGCTTCATCATAGTAATCTTCATTCAATTCATAAACACTAGAATAATTCCCTGATGCATGTGTACACCCCACAGCACTTTTACCCCGGGGTATTGCTGTTGCTGAAAAGGCCAGCAAGGTGGCTGAACCCTGCAATAGTAATACTTCCTATCTTTTTCCTTTCTTCAAGGCTCACTGTCTTCAGAGTCTCCACCTTGTTCTACATCTTTAACATCTCTTCCTCTGTGTGTTACCCAAACAAATATGACCCTGAAAATGGGAGTTTCACAATTTTTAGCTGAGGATCAGTGAAAGGATAGACTGAGACAGTATCCTGTGGCTGCCAATTCTGCTGAATTAACTGCTGCGCTTATAATTTGGTTAGAGGCCAGTGAATTTTCATAAAGCCTTCCAGCGATGTGTTGCTGCCTATGTTTTGGAAGGTCATCAATAAAGGTCTGAATTCCATTGCAGATTTTCCTCTGCTACCTTCCAAAGAGTGCTGCTTCACTGCCATTTTTAAAAACATGTGTAACAGCCAAAGCACACACTAGCATACAGACGTTTAATTTCCCCTTCTAGTGGAGCTGTAGCTTCCCAAGCTGTAGTGTGCCTCCTTCTCACTGAGGTTACTATAACTGAATCTGGTTTTGGTTCAGTTTTTAAGAAGTCAAGATCCTATTGTGGAGCCTTATGTTTCTTCAAAAGGCACGGAGTGTCAGTTTTATACAATACATTAAAATGTATAAATCGCGGCTGGCTCCGAAGAGGCGTCCTGGCGCTAGCAGCTACCAGTGAAGCAGGCAATTGGTCAAAGCCCGGAGCAGGTGGCCTAAATGTCAAACAAACAGGTCTTCAGGAGTTTACGAAAGACTGAATCGGTGGGAGCAAAGTGAAGAGTCGACGGCAAAGAGTTCCAGTGTTTGGCGGTCAGGAAGGAAAAGGATTGACCCTGTCTTCTTGCCCTGTGGACCCTTGGAACACGTAGAAGTTTTTGTCCATTGGAGTGCAGTGATCTCATCTGTTGGTAAGGGGATCAGTCTTCTTCTGAGATAGTGGGGGCTTTTTTGCTCATTAGCTCTATAGGCGAAAATTAAGGCTTCAAATCTGATGAGACTCACAATGGGCAGCCAGTGAAGCTTACGCAAGGAGGCCGCGCCCGAGGTGCGAGCCGGAATCTTCAGAATCACCTGCGCTGCAGTGTTCTGAATGATCTGCAGACGGCAAAGCAGATACGAAGGTAAACCTAGGTAGAGGTTATTTGCGTAACCAATTTTTGAGGTTACCAGGACATGAATGACAGATTTACGGTTTTCCCCAGCAATCAGGTGGATCATCTTTCTGATTGATCTCAGTGTGAGGAAACAACTGTCAGACACAGCGCTCACTTCAGGTTTAAAGGATAAGTTGGAGTCAAATATGACACCAATATTCCTAACCACAGATAGAGGGGTGGGAGGGGGACCAGGCGCAGAGAGCCACCAGTTGGAAGCGTCTGGGAGACAGTCGGTGCCAAAAGAGAGTATCTCCGTTTTGTCAGAGTTTAGTTTAATACAGCTCCCATTCATCCATTCGCCGAAGGCCTTCAGACAACCCTTGAACACAGACAATGTGGCATAGGTAAGGAACTTTCTTCTGCAATGTCAAGCACGCCCGGTACTTAAGGCAGCAAGGGTCTCGGAGCTGCCCTAGGCAGTAAAGTTTCTAGAATCACAGAAGCTGTGGAGCCTCCTGAAAGATGTTCAGTTAAGACGCTCCCTTGGCTAGAGGCTGGTGAAAGATCCTATTGTAGTCCATGGAGTCACCATATGGAGAAGCGGCTGGCGAAGTTGGAGTATAAAATGAAATAGTCATCTGAGTCTGAAATAGGAGACGTCGATCTGGAAAGAGATGTGTGTCTTTTTCTCATTTCTCGAGTACAATGGGAAAAGACCGGTGATCTGTGAGGAGGCATCAGAGTTGGTCTTCTTTTGCGTAGTGGAGACATTGATTTTGGTCTCAATACCATCTTAGGAGGCAACAGCTGTAAGTATTGTAAAGGAACCTGAAGTGGATCCTCACAGGGGATTTTTGGCCTTATCGGTCTGAAAGGTAGTGGATGCGGATGTGTGTGATTATATGAGGCAAAGTTTGAGGAGGCTTAGATAAGTAATCTACTCTTTTGTGGGGTCAGAATTATAGACAATGTTAAAAAACAAGCTGTTATGTCAGGGGACATACCTTGCTGATTAGGTGATGTCAGTCACTGTGAATTTAGAGGCGATGTCGAGGCCAACAACATTATTGCTGGATTACCTTTCATAGGTATCAGCGTCCTGGGTGATAGCAACAGTCTCAGTTTTTTCAACATCGATCGAGGTGGGGACTTAAAAGGAGTCCTATTGTGTCTTTTTTCCGCATCAAAAGATGTGACATCATTCGGAGAACTGTCTTCGACACCACTGATAGAAATCCTACAAATTCCCAAAATCAAAGCCAGTTTAGACTTTGATATTGCCAACAGTTTTGATGACATCGAACAATAGGAGCCTTTGTTGAATAGTGTATGGTATGCAACATTCATGGTGAGGGTCTTGGAGACAGCGGGTGTTTGATATGCTCTCCATTAAGTCAGTGAGAAGTAGACATCAAACCCGCCTTCAATGGAGAGCTGGTTGGAGTCGATGCTCTTGATGTTGATGCCAATTCCTTTGACACTGATCAATGTCAAGAATGATGTTGTCAGTGTTTTTCTGAAGATCTCCTTTCTCTGGATCTCACCCTGTGGGAGTCCTTAGGAGCAGACTGTCTTTCAGAGGAAGCATGAGAGGATGACATCTCTAGCCTTTTCTTATTTCTTTCCTGCGCTTTCATGTCTTGTATCATTCCTCTGTATCTGATGCCTTCTCAATCCTTTAAAGACCTTTTGGCATTTTGTATTACAGATATCATAGCTCTTGACTGAGTGCAGACACGCCGTACCAACACAAAAAACATTTTTCCTCCCAGAGGAGGCAATCATTTCTAAAGTGAAAATCGGACAGACTTAGCAAAAAACAACTTCACTTGAGAGAATGATGTTAAGGACACTGAGTAAATATGAACAAAAAAGTTTGCTATCAAATTTTAGTCAAAAATAAAGGTATGAAACCTTACATGTGCTCTGCCATCCTACTAACAGGACTGGGAAAAAAGAACTGACTATGTTAGGCAACTGCCAGTACAGTGCATCATGGGTAGTGTAAGCTCCTGGACTCCTAAAGAGACAGGACACTTATTCTCAACTTTCATTGTAAAACATTCAAGCTGCATTTCTTCCTTCCATTTAATACACTTTCACATCTTTCTTGCCCACTAGATGCTGCAGTGTAGGTTTGAATCTGCTCATTAAAGTTCATCTACGGATTTACAGGAAACAAATAGCCCCTGATAGGCTATTACGGAGTATCTGACAGAGACACCTAGCCGCAGATTCCTAACGTTTGAACTTCAAGGCGTCAGGGTGGATCCAGAAGATTTTTGACAGCAGTACCCCTGCATACCGATAGGTGGCATCGGTCGTCTCCGCGTGACGTCGTAGGCGTCGGGTTCATCATTGTGGTGATGTCCGCATCGTCTTTATAGGTGCCACCCCAGCGCGCTTATGACAGTTCTTTTCTTTCCGCGCCAGTCAGCGTAGATCAGTCGAAGAGAGCTACCCCCAGTCACTTTTTGGCAGACTTTTTTTTTAACTTTTTGTCGAGTCCTTTTGTTGTGTAGGTATGTCCAAGAAGACTTGGGGGTTCAAGCTGTGCGGTGCCTGTCACCGCGCCATGTCAGTCATGGACCCCCACCTGGTGTGTCTCTGGTGCATGACCACGACACGAAGATGTGCTCTGAATGCCGGGCCATGGCGCCAAAGGCTTTGAGGGAGCGGTCCCTAAAGCTAATCGCGGCCCAGCGTGCGGTGCCATGGAGGTCGCCTCGTCGATCTCGCTCCTGCTTCCCGGTCTCGGTCTAGAGGAAGGTCCGAGCACCGCTCCGGGTGGTCGAAGTCTTCTTCCTCGAAGTCATCACGGTCAGGTAAGAAGCACCGCGACGAGACGGAGGAGCCTCGGCGTTTGAGGCCTCGCTTTGCGGATCGGGTGCCTGTGTTGGCTTTGCGTTTCCCTCCCTTTCCGGGGCCGGAAGCGACTCCCGCACAATTAAAAGAATTTTATGACGCCATGTGCACCATATTTGGGCGGCCTGACCCTGCCGGCACAGCTTCGGGCCCCACAGGCTCAGCTGAAAGATCGTGTGGGTTCCGCGCCTCCGGCTTCGGCCCCGGCCCCACGGCCTCCTGTTGGATCCATTCCTGGATCCGGACTGGGCCCGGTCGTACCTCTGTGACCTTCGCCGGCGCCGCATCCGACACTGAGGCCCTCAGCGTCGCCGGTACCCACCGGCGGCACCTCCCCGTCATCATTCCATACAACACGGAAGGAACCGGTCGGGCGTCCACCGACGCCGAGGCAGACGGAGCCGTACGGCTCCATGCCATTCAACCTGCCCTATTTTGAAGGGCTAGGAATGGATGATGATGATTGGGAGGGGCAGCGGGATCCCTTAGAAATCCCGCAACCCTATCAAGACCTGGACTGGTATGAGGACCTGGGTGATGTCAGCAGCCTACACACTTCTCCAGATTCTGGCATGCTGTCTCCCCCTAACCTGGCTACAGAGGAGAGAGCATCATTTGCAATGGTGGTGTGTAGGGCTGCGGAGGTCTTGGACCTGCAGCTTCGTATGGTGGCAAAACTGCAGCCTGGTGTCCCCACCTCGGAACCCTTGCTGCCTTCCAACGAGTCCTTGACAGACATTCTACTGGGCACCTGGTCCAAGCCCCGCACAGGGGCTCCTGTGAATAGAACCACTGCCCACCGCCCTGCACTGGGCGACCCAGCTTTCCTCTCCACCCATCCCACCTCACAAAGCTTGGTGGTTCAAGCATCCACTTCCCGTGGTGCGTTCCCTTCTGCACCCCTGGACAGGGAATCCAAAAGGCTGGACAGCTTCAGTAAAAAGATCTATTCTTCCGCCAGCCTAGCACTGAAGTAGGTAAACACCGTATTCCTCTTGGGCCATTATTACCATTCAATATGGGATACGGTTGCGCAGGTGCTGCCAAGAGTCTTGCGGAAGGACCGGGCTCTCCTCTTCCAAGCTATTTCAGACGGGAGAGATGCAGCGGAGTTTGCCATACGCTGTGGCTTAGACACGACAGACTCGCTAGGCAGAGCGATTTCCTTGACGGTGGGCGTAAGGCGCCACGCCTGGCTGAGGACGTCTGGTTTTTCAGGGGATGTCCAAGCTAATCTTATGGACATGCCCTTTGATGGCTCCCGTCTCTTCAGAGACAAGGCAGATGCAGCGCTTGAGCGCTTTAAGGACTCGCAGGCTACGGCCAAGTCCCTAGGCCTCACCATGTCATTCCGGCCTGTGTCTGCTTTTTGCCCCTTTTGTGACTACGGAAGGGGCTTCCAACCGCCCCAACCCTATTTCAGCCAGAGGATCCCGCCAGTTCAGAAAACTCTGCGGGGCCGCGGACGTGGTTCACCCCAACCCCGTGGGTCGGTGGCCAGAAGTCGAGTCAAGCCACAAACCCCTCCACCACCGCAAAACCTTCCTAGTCCAATCCCTCCGTATCATAAACGTCCAGTTGGTGGCAGGATACGCCATCACCTCCACCACTGGCGAGATATCGCTTCGGGCAGGTGGGTGTTGCAAATAGTCCGAAGGAGTTACTCCCTCCATGCCTCCAACTTACGATCGGCTGACGTAGGATCACCTTGCCTTACTCTGCGAGGACGTCAAGACTCTTGGCCAAGGGAGCTATAGAGAGGGTTCCCAGACCAGAAATAGGCTGGGGTTGTTATACCCGCTATTTTCTGGTTCCAAAGAAGGACGGAAACCTTCGTCCTATCCTAGACCTCAGGGCCCTCAACTACTTCCTCCAAAAGGAGAAGTTCAAGATGTTCACCCTTGCTCAGGTCCTGTCTGCTCTGGATCCGGGAGACTGGATGTAGCAGGACGCCTATTCTCATATCACAGTACTGCCCGCCCCTCGTCGCTATCTGCGGTTTACGGAGGGCAACGAGCACTTTCAGTTTACTAAGCTCCCCTTCGGCCTCACCAGTGCCCCTCGGGTGTTCACAAAGCTGATGGTGGTGGTCGCAGCCCATCTGTGGAGATCAGGGGTCCCAGTCTTCCCCTATCTCGACAACTGGTTGTTGAAGGCGGGCTCGTCCCAGCAATCGTCTCCCACCTCCAGACTACGGCAAACCTCCTGCATTCGCTGGAGTTCACTATCAACGTGCCGAAGTCACACCTGACTCCCTCTCAGACTTTCCCTTTAATCGGAGCAGTTCTGGACATGGTGCAGTTTCGGGCTTATCCTCCTGAGCGACGAGTTCAGGATATTCAGGCTATGATACCGATGTTTCAGCTCTATCCTGGATTTCGGTGAGAATGACTCTGAGGCTGTTGGGCCTCAAGGCCTCCTGCATCCTGCTGGTGGACCATGCCAGATGGCACATGCGGGCTCTGCAGTAGGACCTGAAGTTCCAATGGGCACAGCATCGGGGAAATCTCACCGACCTAGTTTAGATATTGGAGGGCACCACGAACAAAACCACCTGTTTTGGTGGCTGACAAACCACGATTGGGTCGGAGGCATACCCCTCTCCCTTCCCCACCCGGATCTCACAGTAGTGACGGATGCGTCCCTTCTGGGATGGGCGGCCATCTGGGAGAGATGGAGATCAGAGGACTCTGGTCTCCGGCGGAAACAGGCTCCATATCAATCTGTTGGAGCTTCGTGCAATCCGATAGGCACTGAAAGCCTTTTTACCATTCCTCAAAGGAAGGCTAGTTCAGGTGTTCACAGACAACACTACTGCCATGTGCTACTGCAACAAGCAGGGCGGAGTGGGGTCGTGGACTCTTTGTCAAGAGGCCCTGCGTCTCTGGACTTGGCTGGAACGGGGAATTTCCCAGGTGGTTCAACATCTGGCCGGTTCTCTGAACGCCAGAACAGAGGAACTCAGCCGTCGGTGCCTTGGGGATCACGAGTGGCGTCTCCATCCAGCGATGGAGCAAGGTCTCTTTCAACAGTAGGGAGAGCCTTGGTTAGATATGTTTGCCTCTGAAGAGAACTCGCAATGTCAGCAGGTTTGCGTGTTGGAGTTTCCAAGGCGGTTCTCGCTCAGCTACGCTTCTCGTCTCCAGTGGAGCACAGGCCTCCTATAGGGCTTTCCGCCCATACCACTCTGCTCACAGTGCTCAAGAAGATCAGGAATGACGGGGCCCAAGTCATCCGGACTGCGAATGGAGAGTCTGGTATCGCAAGCTTCTGAAAATGAGCCTCGATTCTCCGATCAGGCTGCCTCTTCAGGAGGATCTTCTGTCGCAGCAGCAGGGGAGGGTCCTCCACCCGAACCTGTCCACTCTCCGCCTCCTTGCGTGGAGATTGAGCAGCGACAGTTGACAGCTTTTGACGTACCTGCCGAAGTCTGTGAGGTTATTCTGGCAGCTAGGTGTCCCTCCACAAAGTCGGTATACGCTTGCCTATGGCAAAGTTTTTGTAAATACTGTACAGAACGGTCTGTTGACCCTTTGTCTGCCTCTCTATCAAATGTTCTTCTTTTCATTCTCTCCTTGGCCCAGCAGGGCTCTGCTCTGGGCACTCTAAAAGGCTACCTTTCAGTCCTGTCTGCTTTTCTTCGGCTGCCAGATAAGCCAACACTTTTTAAATCACCTCTTGTGCAGAGATTTTTAAAGGGGCTTACCCATCTATTCCCCCTTCTCCTTTTATTATGTCCCAGTGGGACCTTAATTTGGCTCTTACTTTTTTGATGTGTGCAATGTTTGAACCTCTGCACAATTGTCCCCTCCAGCTGCTCACTACCTAAACAACCTTTTTAGTGGCAATAACTTCTGCCAGGAGCGTGAGCGAACTGCAGGCACTGTCATCTCAGCCTCCTTACCTGACCGTCTTTCCGGACAAAAGCAGTGCTCCACACTAGGGCATCTTTTCTGCCTAAGGTGGTAACACCTTTCCATCTGGGACAGTCCGTTACCTTGCCCACCTTCTATGCACCTCCGCACCCTTCCAAGAAAGAGGAGCGTCTCCACTGTCTGGACCCAAAACAGGAGCGTTATCGTTCTACCTTGATCGCACAAAAGAGTTCCGGGTGGATGACCAACTCTTTGTAGGGTATGTTGGAGCTAAGAATGGGCGAGCTGTTCAGAAGTGGACAATTTTACGCTCGGTCATCCTCTGCATACAAATATGTTACGACTTGGCGAAGAAACAACCTCCTGAAGGTCTTAGGGCCCATTCTACCGGGGCGAAGGCAACCAACACGGCACTCCAGCATGGTGTCCCGGTTCGTGACATCTGCCAAGCGGCCACTTGGGCATCTCTGCACACGTTTGCCAGACACTACTGCCTGGATTCTCAGGTTCGCTGGGAGGGCCTCTTTGGCCGCTCTCTCTTGCAGCATTTCTTAGTCTGAAGCTTTTCGGCAGTTTCACCTCTGGGGATTGTATTGCTTGGGTATCTGTTCAAAGGAAAGGAATCTGCGGCTAGATGTCTCTATCAGATGGACAAGTTACTTACCTTCTGTAACGCCTTATCTGGTAGAGACATGATCTAGCCGCAGATTCCTTATCGACCCATCCATCCTCCCCGCACTGCGGATTAGTTTTAGTGTCAGTGCTGTTTCCTCTTCAAGGCCCTAGTTGTTTTTTGACATATCACGGTCAGTCACTTCATGGCTCCATGCTTCTGGCATGGAAAGTCGTGAAAAGTACTCACTTCAGCGTGCCGGGGTGGCGCCTATATAGACGACGCAGACGTCATGACGACGACGAACCCGACGCATACGACGTCACGCGGAGTCGACCGATGCTACCTATCAGCACACAGGTGTACTGTATTAAAAAATCTTCTGGATCCAACCTGATGCCTGGAAGTTCAAAGGTAAGGATCTGCGGTTAGATCATGTCTCTACCAGATAAGGCGCTACCGAAGGTAAGTAACTTGCCATTGCTTGTAATAAGGACATTGGCACCCTGTGATATTTCAATGGACACTACATCTATGAAAACTGCTCTGGGGTCCACTGATTCAGCAAAGAATTATTCTAGCATTTAAGACAATTAATGACAATCCTACAATGCAGAATAGTAACATACTTATAAAACCATCCATTATTCACAGGATGTCTGCATATAACAGAGCAAAGCTATTGAGGCAATGATCTACCTTTGAAACTTATTTCATAGTAAAGAACTTTACATGCTGCTGCCATCTTACAGTTAGGTCAGGAGTATGTGAATAAGTTTAAAAAATAATCAAATGGTTGTCAAACCACCGGAATGCCTATAACCACACCAAATGTCTTCAACCAAACCAAATGATTATAACCACACCATGTATCACATCACTTGCAGTAGCTGGCTCCCCTCTGGTTTAACAAATTCTTCTAATTAACCTGCATCACAGATAAGTAAATTACACGTTTTACAATCAACTTTAGAAAAAGCCATAAAATTACATTTGTTATAGGATGAGTTTCTATAAACTGCTGCATTTAGCTAAAAGAGGAGTCACCCAGAGTGCAAATGCATTCATGTATAGACTGCCCGTACTGTTCAGTCACTTGAATACCTCTTATTTTCTCTGCAGTCGAGAGCACAGTGGAAGAAAAAGAATCACCTCCCCACTCGGCTGAACAACCAGATAGCCCTCAAGCAAAACAAGGTATTTATTTAACTATGTGATACAAGTCACACTATCATGAAATTATCTTCAAATCTGTGTATGTTTTCGGAGCAAAGTGAACATACTTCTTAAGTACAAGGTACTATTAATAAAAAAAGGATGATGATATACCTAAGTGTTTTACTGAAAATCAAGAATATAGTTCTGAAAAAATCTCAACCTCTTTTAGTTCTGAATATATTTACTCATCATGTGCTCGGAGGACCACCTCATTTGCCAATTTACATGTCTCGTCTGACAAAAAGATTCTGACTACCTTGCAGATGCTTGGTTATAGTCTGGTTCACCCTTGCAGCTATTTTAATGAACATGTTAATCAAATCTATTCTCTTGTTATGCTCTGGAGCTCCATCCATCTGAAGAGATATTGCTGGAAAAACACTTTGAAAGTGGCATTTTGTTGAAAATGTGACATGAAAGGTAAAGAATATGAAGAGTTTAAATGGGGAAAAAAAACAAATTAAGAGGTACGAACCTGAAGCGGCCCAAATATAAAATACAAAGAGAGCAGGCAGGGAAAGGAGTACCGGCAGAGTAAGCCCACAAAGCGGCTTAGAAATACCACCACTTTTTCTGAGTTGGAAAAGCCATATTTTCAATCAAATTTTTGTTTCATACATAGACCATGTGCCTTAATACTTTTGTTGCAACAACAATTGGGCAACACAACCTTCCCCCAGGCGGTTGGGTATACATACAATATAAACACACAATGACCTTGAAAGGAATTATTCAACATCAGAGAATTTGATTGTTTACAGTGATTGGTATCCTAGGTATCCAATCACAAAATCACATAAGGTTATTTGCAAAGATATTTAGTATAAACAATTTATTTAGTTATTTATAATTGTTTAATCATTTGAAAATAACAATGAGATGTATTCAAAGGATAAATAATCAACAATATTTAATTAATCATATCGCTTTTTTGTCATACTAGTAAAAAGGTTTTACACAACGAAGAATGTACCATGTGTCATCTAGAAGACACAGTCTGACTGACCCATAGGACCCCAAAAACAATTGGCAATGTAGTGGTGACTATGGTCAGCGTAAAAATCCATTCAACCAGTCCCAGAAAAAGTCTTTTGTAATTAATATTCAATATGCTTCAGTTATATTCCATACAGTCCATCCAGTAATAATTATAGTGGAATGATGTAGATGTTTCAGTCTCTAGTGTCCGCATATAGTACATGACACCATCTTCAGGAAAGAGCATTCATAAAAGACTCAAATTCTCAAATATAATTTGAAATGGTAAAGCCATAACCAGAAATTCAAACCGCCAAGCAAACACAGGAATACGCCTCATGAGAATGCATGCTGCGGGCCCATCACTTCAAACCACACGGTAAAAATCTGGCCGAACCAAAATCGATAGTGACTATGTGTACCAGCACCTTAAATAAAGGATGTAAAAGTATGAAAACCTTAGAGGAAGAGATCTCAACATAGAGAGACATCTTAGTTTCTATTTTATAATTTAATATTCTGGGTAAATTGTTTTTCGAGTGATAAAGAAAATATAAATTTGCGAATATGATTTGTAGATATTGGAGTAGTAGATAAAGTATTTTTCTCCCCCATGGTGGTTTCTCCAAACATCCAAAAGATGGAGATCTTCAATGCTTTGGCTAAGAGCCAGGTCCAAGCAGAAGAATGCCATAACGGGGCTCTGTCCTCTACGGGGTGTAATACCAGATTGAAATCCCCTCCTATTATCAAGCTATCTGTCATAAAGTGGGAGATTTTTGGAAACAAATCTACAAAAAAGTGCTCCCTGTCGTCACTGAGTGCATAAACCGCTTATTGATAGAAGGGTTTCTCCTAATGTGCCCTTAGTTCCCACCAACCACCCTTCTTTATCAGCAAACTTAAATTCTAGGGTAAGATCTCGATCTCCATGGAGGAGTTCTACTCCTTAAGTCTTAGCTTCATTGGTAGCATGGTACTGTGATGGGAACCTATAAGAACTAAGACAGGGAACATATTTGGTAAGGAGATCTGTCTCCTGTAGAAGAACTATATCTACCTCCTTGTGTTTAAGCCATTCGAGCATCCTTCTCCAATTAACTGGGGAGTTTAGCACTTGTGCATTCAGTGGGATTAAAGACAATGGTGTCACGGATAAAAATGTAGGGGCGGGGGGTGCCTTGTATGATCTTCATATTCCACAGAACTAATATAATACTACTATTTGTAGCGCCCAGTATGATAGTGTTGCCATGACAGATTCTCCACTGCAGCCTCTTTTGTGGCTGACGCTGCAGTTCTCAGAGACAATGCCCAGGACAGCTGGGACAATGTGCAGCTCGGCCCCACCCATCCTTCCAGCATTCTCAGTTGCAAACCTGCTTTAGTGTGTCCTTGCCAGCACACAGTCTCCCTGTCGGAGGCAGGATTCAATATTTCCTCTGAGGGTGGCAGACCTGCACGCATGAAGAGGCTTTATTAACATTTAAGCTACTGTGTTCAGTTCTCCATTAGTTGAGCCTCTTCAAACACCAGAGAAAGTTACTTAAATTATATTCTTGTAGCTCAAGTGTGTTGAGAAGGCAAACCCGTAAGAGTCTCAGATAGACAAACCCAGTGGTGACTACTTATGCTGCAATCAAAGGTGTCCTCCAGACTGCACACCTGAGCCACGGAACAGAAGTGTGCACCAAAAATGAGTGGCATTTTACAATCTGCCAAGGTCCTTTTCTCTACTAGCTGTTAGAATCCATAAATCATCAGTTATGTCTTGTCGAAGAATGCATAAAAATAAATTATGAAAACGAGTTCACGGTGTCCTTTACTACTCAATCACTTGTCATAAAATGCTTGCCATTCCCATATGAACAAGTATTGGTAAATACTTAACAATTCCTTGCACTTAAAATGCTGGAATGGCTTGAAAAAAAAAATAAGTTACTTACCTGTAACTGCTGTTATCAGTATTGGTATCTTTCATAGATTAACATGCCTGAATCATTCCCCGTCGTCGAGATGGGAGTACCACGGTAACATAATCAAGCAGTATGTAAATAATGCCATAGGCTATAATGGCCCTTAGCCATGTTTTACATAGCCTATCTATGTCCTTTTTAAAAAAAGGGCTAAATGTTGAATGCAGCCAATCAGCAGCTAGCACCCTCTAGAACTCTCCTAGCAGAGGCAGTTTCCCTCAGAATTTCCCAGCACAAGTGAGAAGTGAGTATCTTATTGAACAACAAGGAAACAGCCTCTACGGGGAGGAGGGTGGGTGCATGTGAATCTATGAAAGATACCAATACTGGATAACCGTAGTTACAGGTAAGTAACTTATTTTCTTATCCAGTATTGGGGTATTTTTCATAGATTCACATGCCTGAATCAGAGTAGCAAGCAGTCACATCCAATATTATCTTGTCTGTTGAGAATGGTGGGTGACTTTTAAAACATAGTGAACTCCAAACGTTTGAGGTAATACCAGAGGCACCTTAAAGGCTATACCTGTGCCTACTGCTTTTTTTTTTTTTTTAGATAAAAAGGTACGGAAGAAAAGAAATGCACTGAACATAATCATAAGAAAAAACTTAAGGTATTGCTTATATACTCACATTTTCATATACAGAGCATTAGCGAGAGGAAAGGGAAAAGAAAGATGTAAGCATATGAAATCACCATGAGAACAAAAGACTCTTTCTAAAGATTAGAACAAGGCTTACCTTAATGGAAGAGATGGCGAAGCACCGCCTGGCCCACTGCCGCATCTGCATCCTGTGCGGACTCCAGGTAGTAGTGCTGCGTGAAGACGTGAGTGGTCCTCCAGGTTGCAGCACAACAGATTTTTTCCAGAATCACACCCGCGAAGAGGGCAACTGACGTGGCAACTGCTCTGGTGGAGTGAGCCTTTGCTGTCCTTTCCAAAGGTTTGTTAGCTTTGATATGACAGAATTGTATCACAGCTGATATCCATCTTGCAATAGTGGCCTTTGTTATTGTAGTCCCTTCTCTGCCTTGGCCATAGGCAACTAATAATTGATCAGCCCTTCGAATGTCCTTCGTTCTCTGAAGGTAGAACTTAAGGCAACCTTTGACATCCAGCGTATGCAGTGTTTGCGGAAAAAAGGCTGGAAGTATAACTGGCTCATTGAGGTGAAATTGTGACGGTACTTTAGGAATAAATGTAGGATTAGTCCTTAGAATCACAGAGTCTTCTTTAAATATTAAAAAAGGCTTCATAATGGTGAACGCTTGGATTTTGCTTACCTTTCTGGCTGAGGTGAAGGCCAGCAGAATAGCGGCTTTCCATGTTAGGAATTTCAATTCACCTTTATGAATGGGTTCAAATGGTCTTTTCATGAGTTATGCAAGGACCATGTTGGGGTTCCATTCCGGCAGAGGTGCTCGCACTGTAGGAAAAGTACGGAACAGTCCCTTCATAAATTGTTTGATCAGGCTTGAGGCACAAAGAGAAGTGGCGCTGGAAGCTTTTCTATAGCGAGAGATGGAAGTCAGATGCACCCCTGAGGCGAAAGCTAAACCAGATTTTGCCAAGGAAAGGAGATATGGTAAAATCTGTTGTGGGGATACTTCAAATGGATGCAGGCTATTTCGTTGGCACCAAAAACAGAACCTTTTCCATTTCAACTTGTACGTTTTATGGGTACTTTCCGCCCTAGATTTCGAGAAGATGTCTCTACATTCCTGCGAAATGTTTATGCTCCTAAATTCCAGGAACTCAGGAGCCAGGCATTTAGGTGTAGAGACTCCGGATTCGGATGGCGCACCTGTCTGTAGTCCCTGGTCAGAAGAGTGAAGGACATCTGCAGATGTATGGGTCCGGCTTCTGAAAGATGAAGAATTTCCGGGAACCAATGTTGCCTGGGCCACCTGGGCGCAATGAGAATTAGGCGACATCTCTCCAGCTTAATTTTGGTCAGTTCTCTGGGAATCAATGGGATGGGGGGAAAGGCATAGGAATATATCCCTGACCATCGCATCGAAAGGGCATTGTCCTGAGACCCCGGGAGGGGAAACCTGCTGGGATAGGACCAGCATTTGGCGCTGATGTGTGTTGCAAACAGGTCCAGCGCTGGCTTTCCCCATAGTGCAGATACTCCGTCCAGCTGGAATTGGTTGAGTTCCCATTTGGTGCAATTGTCTGTAGCTCTGCTGAGAGCATCTGCTAGCATGTTGTAAAGGCCTGGAACATGCTCGGCCCTGAGAGAAATCCCATGCTCTGTTGCCCAGCTCCATAATTCTTGCGCTTCCTGAGAAAGCGTGAGAGATTTGGTTTCTCCCTGTTTATTTATGTAGAACATACTGGTCGTATTGTCTGTACGGACCAGCACAGAGGCGCCTGCTATTCTCGGTAGAAAGGCCTGTAAAGAGAGGAATATAGCCTTCAGCTACAGGCTGTTGATATGACATTGATTTGGAGATTTGGACCATTTGCCTTAGATTTGGAGATCCTGTAAATGACCTCCCCAGCCTTCCATGGAGGCATCCGTTGTCAGTATGTAGTCTGGTATTTCTTGTAAGAAAGTGAGACCCTTGGAAAGATGTGGACTGTGATACCACCATCGCATTGGCGTTTTCATTGCCGGGGTTATTAGAATGGTGTCTTCGAAGGATCCTGATGTTTATAGCCACTGTTTCGGAAGCTCTTCCTGCAGAGGTCTCATTTTGAGCCTGGCTAAGGTTACTAGGTCGATTGTTGATGAACACATCCCTAGGAGCGTCTTGTACCCTCTCACTGAAATGGACTTTCTTCTTGAGATAGTCATAGCAAGTTGCTGTAGACGTGCCTGTCGCTCGTCCGATAGGAAAGCCTTGCACTGGATCGTGTCCAGCCTGGCTCCTAGAAATGGTGTTATATGACGGGGAAGAAAAGAAGACTTTTTGATGTTCCCCGCCAGCTCTAGTCTGTTGAATAGGTGGAGACAAGCATCTGTGGTTCTGGCCGCTTGATCTGCTGTTGGTGCCTTCAGTAGCCAATCGTCAAAGTAGGGGAATACTTGGTGACCTTGAATACTTGGTGACCTTGAGAACGTAGGGCCACGGCCACTGGTGCGAGGCATTTTGTAAATATTAATTATCACAAACTGTAAGAGACAAGGGACTGAGCCTCCTCTGACTCCCTTACCACAATACTAATCTCACCCAACAGAGAAGGACTACAAAAGGAAAAATGAGTTCCCCAACATTGGAGAACAAAAAGGTGCTGTACTTCATACAGCCACCAGCGTGCGTATAATATACAACGCCTCAACAGAGACAACAAATAAGAGAGAGGAAAGACAACAAATGTCTTAATACTGCCCTCACACACTTTGCAGTGTCATGCTTCATCATAGGGCCGCATCATACATCCAGGTGCAGACCAACACCCTGGATGGAGCGCAGAAATTTTTAAAGCAGAATAGTGGTGAGGGTAGAATGAATAAAAAGGAACAAACAAACCACATAAAGGGACACACAACTTAAAGGAAAAACTGTTCCCTTCAGAAAAAGGGACCAAGTAGCGCAGATACAGATACAATTAAAACTACCTAGAGGGCAACACACAACTTTTATTCCTGTTGGCCCCTGGTAGGATTAAAACATAAGATCTGGGATATCCAGGGGAGGTAAAAGCCCCTATATCCCTACTGCAAGTACCAACATGTTTCTGCCAATATTTACCGCGCCCAACCGGGTCGCTCTGGCTTTCGTCAGGGTGTTGGTCCCTACTTTCTTGGTCTTCACCCCTATTCAGAAAACACAGAAAGTGCATTGGGAGGACATGAATCAGAGAATAACCCGCAGCATGGCTCGGGAAGGGGAACCGAGCACCAGCAGGGAACACATTTAGTAATGAACTTAAGTAGCAGGACATTGACACCAACACAGGAGAGGGTGTTGACAAAAGGTCTTGGCTTTGTACCAACGAACCACACTGCAAAGTGTGTGAGGGCAGTATTAAGACATTTGTTGTCTTTCCTCTCTCTTATTTGTTGTCTCTGTTGAGGCGTTGTATATTATACGCACGCTGGTGGCTGTATGAAGTACAGCACCTTTTTGTTCTCCAATTTTGTAAATATTCTCAGTGCGGACTTGAGGCCAAAAGGAAGAACCTTCTAATTGGTAGTGGGTACCAGCTACCGTAAACCTGAGGAATTTTCGGTGTTTCCGATGGATGGGGATGTGGAAGTATGCGTCTTCTAGATCGAGTGAGGTCATAAAGTCTCCTCTGTTGAGGCGACGCAGGATCTCGGCTAAGGTTACCATCCTGAACTTTTGTTTATTCAGGTACTTGTTGAGGCTCCTGAGATCCAGTATTGGTCTCCATTTCCCTGATTTCTTCATTATTAAGAAAAAACGGGAGTAGAAACCCTGACCCCTTTGCAGAGGTGGAACTTCCTCGATTGCACCTTTTGAGAGCATGATCTTTATTTCCTTGTGCAACAAGTGAAGACGAGGGGGAGAGGCTCCTTTGGGTGGAGTAGTTGGAGGTTTGCTTGTGAACTCCAGAGTATGACCAAAGGCAAATAGATCCAACACCCACTGGTCTGTTGTTATGCTCCCCCATTACTGGTAAAAAATTGCAAATCTTCGCACCCACGGGAAGGATGGAGGGGGGGGGGAGCTGGTACCCGGCGTTACTCATTGCTTTCTTCCGTTGTCCAGCCCCTGAGGCGGTGTACTCTTGCGGGCGCCTTGACGGGAGAAACCAGATGTCGCAGATTGGTGGTAGGTGGAGCATTGATGTCTGCCTGTATTGAGCCTGATAGGGCTCGTATTGCTGTTGCCTCTGAAAACCTCCTCTGTATGCGAGAAACCCGCATCCTTTCGCTCCCCTGAAGGGCATTTTTCTATATTGGAGGGTGGTTAACGATTTTGCTGTGTCAGTGTCCGTTTTTATGGAGAGCAGCGCACCATCAATATGCTTGCCGAATAAAGAATCTCATTCGAACGAAATGTCCAAAAATTTTGTTTGAACTTCTGGCCTGAAAGTGGTGGCCTTCAACCACCCCTGGGGTCTCAACACTGCTGCATTTGCTAGTTGTCGGAAACCTGTGTTAGCTATATCCATAGCACAGTCAATGGTCTCCGAAGCCGCTCTTTCACCCTCTACAAAGATCTTCCTCTCCTCTTGTTTCCTGACTTCAAGGATGAGGTACAATAAGGCTGCCATATTCGACCACATCTGTCGGTCATAACGGCCGATAATAACCAAAGTGTTGGCTGCCCGAATGGTAACAGCAGCCATGGTTGAAAAGCGCTTACTCATGATGTCCAATTTGCATCCCTCCTTGTCCGGAGGAGTCGAGATTGGAGTAGCCGGATTTTTCGATCTCCTCTGCGCCACCTGCGAAATGACGGAATCCAGCTTAGTGTGACCTGTCAGGCATGAAGGTGCATCTTCAGGGGCCCTGTACTTCTTGTGTATTCGAGGGAGCACTGGTGGTATTGTGGTCGGTGTTTTCATTATCTTTACTTCCTCCTGCCAGATATAATCTATTATAGGGATTGTATGAATAGATTTCCTGGCCTCTCCTTAAAATCATCCAGAAAGCAATCTGTATGCTTAACAGCCATTGGGAGATATAACCTCATGGACGCTCTCTCCATCAAGTTGTGGAACCACTCGATGTCTTCTGGAGGTGAATCCGCTTGGTGATGTGCCAGAGGAGAGGGTGTAGGGATGGCATAGTCATCCCAGGGATCCACCGGTGGGTGTGGTTCGGGGATCTCGCTTTCTTATCTCTGGTCTTCTGAAGAAGAGTGGTTTTCCTCATCAGGCGCCTGTGTTGGAAGGTGTGGTACCGTAGGTGTTGCTGGTCGGGATAAGGCTGGCGCTGCTGAGTGCTGTGGCTGATGTGGCGGTGGCTCACTCTGGACATCCGGGGGAGGAAATCTCTGCCTATTGTCTGCCAACATGGCTTGAAGGTCGTGTATTAAAGACGGTGGTAAATGCGCCATTTCCCTAGGACGACGTTCAGGGGGATAACCATAAGGTTGAAAAAGGCACGGAGGAACCAGATATGGCTGGTAATATTGGGGTTGTTGCTCATCCTCATTATCGTCCTCCTCGTCCTGGCATTTCACATGCAACTCGGACGGGCTATGTGCCACCACATATACCCCATCATCATTCTCCTCCTCATCTTTTGACTGTTGGAAGTATAATAAGTGCGAGGGAGGCAACGGGGAGATCTTTGTGAAGGATGAAACATCCGGGTGGAGAAGGTCTTCGTTACTCTGGTAATATTGACCGTCGTCGACAGTGGCATTGACGGTACCAATAACCCTGAAGAGGGAATATTCATCGTCGACGGTGCTGTCGTCGATGGTGTCATCGGTTGGCTCGTAGACAGGGTCGCCGACGGGATGCAAGTCGACAAGATGCTCGTCGACGGCGCCTTCTTCATCGACGAAGTCTTCGTCGACGAGGACATCACCGGGATAGATGTCGACGATGATATTCTCGTCGACAGTATGGTCCTGAAATGGCCATCGTCGTTCCTTCCGTTGACGGAGCTTACGACGTGACTGTGGTAATTGTTGTCGTCGATGTCAACGATGATTTTTTTGTCTTTTTTCCTTGTAGAGTCTGTAGATGAGGCTCTAGGATGTTCCTTCTCCTTTCTCACAGGAGAGGTGGGGACGGATGTTGTAGGCTCTGAGGAGACTTTATGATGTTTCTCCTTTCTATGGCCTTTGCTCTCCTGGGAGGGTTTGAGGTGTTTCCTGCCCTCACCAGGGGTATCATCTTGAGACCTAGATCTTTTGTGCGGTCTGGATGAGCCATCACTGTCTTCTTCAGAAGACTTCTGTTGCTTGGTGGACTGGAGCCACAAAAGCAGCCTCCCCTCTCTGTCCCTCAAAGCTTTAGAAGAAAAGGTCCAACAGATCTTGCATTGTCTTACCTAATGAGAAGGATGGAGGCAGTAAATACAGTCTTTATGTGGATCATCCACATGGACTCTCTTCCTGCCACAGGTCTTACATGGGCAGAAAAGGCCTTTCTTATCTCACATATTGAAAAGATCAACCTTCAGTAGAACTTAGGGAGACTCCCTTCACACACGACGTGCGGTGAAAATCTGAGGGAAACTGCCTCTGCTAGGAGAGTTCTAGAGGGTGCTAGCAGCTGATTGGCTGCATTCAACATTTAGTCCCTTTTTTAAAAGGATATGTTTAGGCTATCTAAAACATGGCTCAGGGCCATTATAGCCTATGGCATTATTTAAATACTGCTTGATTATGTTACCGTGGGACTCCCATCTCGACGACAGGGAATGATTCAGGCATGTGAATCTATGAAAGATACCCTTATACTGGATAAACAACACTGATACACACAAAAGTGTGATAGGAACAACTTGTCATCGGCCCATATGCAAAGTCCATTGTACTTCTTATATGTATGTTCTTTAAGCTCAACAGCCACTGAGCCATATATCTCAGTCTGCGCCTGTCTAAATGGTCTTTCAGAGGCACCAATAAGGCTAACAGATCACAATTCTGATTTTTGTTGTTCAGCTTTGGACCCCTCATACCTGCAGTCCATGCAAAGCATCTGTGAAATTAATACAAAGCCTAACAGCTGTTACTGCAAGAGTCATGATTCAGGTACTTTGTGATCTGGGGTCTGATTTACAGTTTGGTAGAAACACAACAGAGTACTCTGTCCGCCAAAACCTTGATCTGCCCACCTGATTTAAAGATGGGTAGACCTTTACTATTCTGTCAAAGTAGCACCTCCAACGGAATACTTCTCAGACAGCCTGACAGCGTAGTGGCCATTGGATGGTGTAGTGCTTCTTTTTTCCTGTCCGTCACCACCTGGAAATATCTGGCAGTGAGCGCAGGAAAAGAATAATAATAATTACCCCCACAGACCCTGGGAGAAAACTCCCAGGGTGTGGAAGTAATTTGTTTTGGCTTTTCAAATAAAAAAAACATCCCACTTTGGGAGTTTGTTTTTAAAAACAAAAAAATGTCAAAAGTTTATTGTACGGCTGTCAAAATCGACGGAAGCCATACATGAAACTTTTAGCACATTGAAAGAAACAGCCATCACGGCGGTTCCTCTCAATGTACAGAGATGACTGCAGAGCTCTAAATTTGGAGTTGGAGCACCCTCAGCATGGCAGAGATAATATCCTCTGCCATTCCAAAGGACACTACTCCATCCCCCAAACCCCAAATCAGGTCCTCTGCTTTGCAAATAACACTTTTAAACCGCCTTTGTTTATCATGGATACTTCTAATCGTAGACTTCTCATCTTTAAATCTCTCCAAGTGCCAAAATGGATCTGTAAACTTCTTGCAATAGCTGCTGTGCACCATCAGCCTCTGAAGCGGCTCTGTCCCGTCTCCAGACATGAAACAGAGCCATGTATTTGTGCCACCCCTGCACAGTGATGCCAGTTCCTCTTTTTACATACACATGAACACAGATCTGGAGCTTACGATCTTCGATTTGTAACTTTTTTCAAAGTTTTCTAACTAAACCTTTTTGAAACTGTGCAGAGATGTGCTCCCTCCATCCAAAAAAGGATAATGTTACTTACCCAGTGAACATCTGTTATTGGCATGTACAGCTGTAGATTCACATGCTTTGCATACTCCTGCCATCTAGTGTTGGGTCCGGATGTTTGCAAGTTGTTTTTCTTCGAAGAAGTCTTTTCCAGTCACGAGGTAGGTGACTACATCTTTCGGTGATATCGCGCATGGGCATCGACTCCATTGTTAGACTGTTTTCCCGGAGAGGGTAAGAATGGAGTTAGTAAGTAAAGAATAGAGATGTCCATGTGTATGCATGTAGAATAAGATAGAGAACTGCAACAGTTACAGGTACCCGGGGAGGCGGGTGGGCGCATGTGAATCTACAGCTGTACATGCCAAGAACATATGTTTACTGGGTAAGGAATGGTTTCTTATCTGTAACTTCTTTTCTCTCGCAGGGGAATTTCCATGATAGTCATAAGCGCTGAATAGTCCCGCCCATGCGCAGGGACCACGGAGCAGTTGTTATATATATATCTTAAGTGGAGATTTTCGCCTTACTTCAGGAAGGCCTGCAAGGACACTTAAGAAAAAGAGACAGATTATGCAGCCTATTTACCTAGGCTACACTGGCCAGGCTCTTCATCCTGAAGAGAAAAAGGGGGCCAGAATAAGTAAATTTGAGATAATTTTAGTGTCAGTCAGTAGAAATATCTCTCACAAACCCTTTTTATCTTTATGATAGAGATGAAGGAGCAGGGCAGAGTAGCCTCATAGGCTGTCATTATATGTCTAAAAGAACACTGTGCCCTTAAGGGACCAGGCACCACCAGTATCCCATCATGCATAGCAGGTGGCAGTTACTTCAGTTCTTTTGGAGGCTACTGATAACAGATATGTAGAAAAACAATTCTTCTGTCTTTTCCGCCGGGGAGGAGGGAAGGTCACTTATGACTATCATGGAAATTCCCCTGCGAGAGAAAAGAAGTTACAGGTAAGAAACCATTCCTTCTCTCGCAGGGGATTTCCATGTATAGTCATAAGCGCTGAATAGAGTAGCAAGCCCATCCCAAAGAAAGCGGCGAAAAAGACAGAGGAAAAAGCCAAAGGACTCAAGAAAAAAGATTTCTGAGTGAAGCTTGCCCTACTTGAGCGTCTGCTCTAGCGACAGAATCTAGGCAGTAATGCTTTGTAAATGTGAGTACTGACTTCCAGGTAGCTGCTTTACAGATCTCTAGAATTGGGATATTACGTAATAAAGCCGTAGTGGCTTCTTTTACCCTAGTAGAATGAGCCCTAGGTTTGGCTGAAAGGCTTTTGTTAGCTTTCTGATAACATAATAGGATGCAAGAAACTATCCATCTCGAAATGAACTGTTTTGAAGTAGCTAGCCCTGTACGGACTGGGCCATAGTTTACAAATAGCTGTTGTGATTGGCGAATACTCTTAGTTCTATCCAGGTAGAACTTCAGAACTCTCTTTACATCCAGGGAATGAAGGGATCTTTCCGCTGGTGTAGAAGGGTTCTGGAAGAATGTTGGAAGGGATATTATCTGATTGACATGAAAGTCGGATACCACATTAGGGAGGAATTTAGGGTGGGTCCTCATAACTACCTTGCTCGAGTGGAAGACAGTGTAGGGTTCATGAGAACAAAGGGCTTGGATTTCACTAACCCTACGGGCTGAAGTGATCGCCACAAGGAAAGCTGTTTTCCATGATAAATGTTGGAGAGATGCCTTGTGAAAGGGTTCAAAAATGTCTTGCATAAGGTGAGAGAGCACTATATTGAGCTCCCAGGGAGGAGAAGGGCGCCTGATTGGAGGAAAGACCTTTTTCAAGCCATCTAAGAAATCCTTAATCACCGGGATTCTAAAAAAGGAGGTTTGTGAGGGACATTTTCTATAAGCAGTCAAAGCTGCTAAGTGAACCTTTATCGAGGAGATTTGTAAGCTAGATTTTGCTAAGTGGAGTAAGTACGGAAGAATAACATCTTCCTGGCAAGAGGTGGGATCCACGTTTCTGGAAGAACACCATATGCAGAATCTCTTCCACTTGAATGCATATGCCGATCGCGTGGAAGGTCGCTTAGCCTCTTTGAGGATCTCCATGCAGTCCTGTGGCAGATTTAGATGTCCATATTGTATCAGCTCAGGAGCCATGCTGCCAAATTCAAAGAGGAGAGGTTTTGATGTACTATCTGGCCTCCGAATTTCGTTAGCAGATTCGGTCTGCATGGCAGTCGCAGATGTGGACGGATGGACCGGTGAAGGAGGTCCGTGAACCACCATTGGCGTGGCCATTCTGGAGCTATGAGGATCATCCTCGTTGACGATTGAGTCAATTTGATGAGAACTTCCGGAATCAGGGGGATCGGAGGAAAGGCGTAGACAAATTTCCCGGACCAATTGATCAATAGAGCATTCCCCAGAGTTCCTGTCTGGTAGAACCTTGATGCAAACCTTTGGCATTTTCTGTTTTCTGCGGTAGCAAGCAAGTCGACGCTGGGAGTACCCCATCGCTGAAATACGTCTAGTACCACATCATCGCGCAAGACCCACTCGTGGTTTTCTTGCAGGAGTCTGCTGAGTGAGTCCGCTTGAGCATTTTGGACACCTGGGAGGTATACTGCTGTGATCATCAAGCCCCTGGCAAGAAGCCACTTCCAGATCGTCTGAGACTCGCGGGATAAGACTCTGGACCTTGTCCCCCATGCTTGTTGAGGTAGTACATCATTGTGGTGTTGTCCATTTGAACAAGCAGGGAAGGGGTGTTGAACGAGGGGCAGAAAGCTTTCAACGCTAGATGGACTGCCCGAAGCTTCAAGAGGTGGATGTGGTACGAAGCTTCCTTCTCTGACCATTTCCCCTGGATCTGGAGATGGTCCATATGCGCTCCCCAGCCCAGCAACGATGCGTCCGTGACAATAGTCTGAGGAGGGATCTCCTGATGGAACGGAGTGCCCTGGAGTAGATTGGATGGGGAGCACCACCATTTGAGAGACGACTTCACATGGAGGGATAGTTGTATCCTGTCCTCCCAGTTCCCCATCAATTGGTCCCATTGATCCTCGAGACATTCTTGCAGAGGTCTCATGTGCAGACGGGCATTCAGTGTGAGGAATATGCACGAAGCCATCGAGCCGAGGAGAGAGGCAACTGTCCTGATTGTTGGATGGGAAGCTTTCATGAGCCTCTGACACTTCAGAAGGATCGATAAGCGTCTCTCCTCCGAAGGAAACACTTTTGCCTTTACTGTGTCGATTAAGGCACCTAGATAATGCAAGGTCTGTTCTGGGGTAGAGATGGATTGGTAGCGGTGGATCTGAAGCCCCAGTTTCTGTAAGAGGTCGCGAGTCCAGTTGAAATGAAGTTGCGCCTCTTGAGGCGAGGAGGCCTTGATAAGCCAATCGTCCAGATATGGATAGACGAATACTTTGTGTCTCCGGAGATGGGCTGCGACTACTGCCATGCATTATGGAGAATGTTCTGGGTGCTGACTTTAGCCCGAATGGAAGGACCCGGTACTGGTAATGGTCTTGTCCCACCACGAACCTTAAGAATTTGCAATGCTTTCTGGCAATTGGAATATGAAAGTACGCATCTTGAAGGTCATTCAAACAAAGCCAATCTCCTTGATGTAATTGAGGGTACATTTGGTGTAAAGCCAGCATCCTGAACTTTTCTCGCCTAATCCATTTGTTGGGTGTCTTGAGGTCTAGAATGGGTCTGAATCCTTGTTTATCTTTCTTCTTGACAAGAAAGTATCTTGAATAAATGCCTTGTCCTCGTTGTTGGTGAGGAACTGGTTCCATCGCCAATTTCTGTAAAAGGATGTTGACCTCCGCTTGTAAGAGAGGAAGCTGGAAGGTGGTTGGCTTCGGAGGGATGGACGGCGGAGGACTGATGAACCACAGGCAATATCCATTGCGCACAATATTCAGCACCCAGGAGTCTTTTGTTATGTTTTGCCACTCTATCGGGTAATGACATATGCTTACCCCCACTGGAATGGGGAACAGAAGAGGGGGAAGTAACGACTCAGGGCTTCGGCCCAGCAGGCTGTTTACCCCCTTGAGGGTGTTGCTGGGAGGATCTTCCTCTTGGTTGGCGTAGCTGATACGCCTGGTAAGGTCGTTGCTGTTGTGACTGAGGGCCATCCTGCTGTCGACCCTGGTACCATGAGGAAGAGTGACCTCTCTGGGAAGAGAACCGTCGATGGTAAGGCCGGAAAGATTTTCTCTGCTCTCTAGGCCTTTCCAGGCCCACAGCCTTAATGGTCTCCATCTCCACTTTCATGCGCGAGATCCCTTCATCCGCGAGGGATCCAAAGAGAGTGGTGCCTGAGAAGGGTAAGTTTAGAATTTTTTGCTGCGCCTCTGGCTTGAGAGAGGTGAGACGCAGCCACGATTGCCATCGGAGACCTATCCCATGGCAGTACTCGTGAGCGGCTAGTAGTGAAGAGTCCGCTGCCACACTGATCACCTGGTTTGAGACCATCAGGCCTTCGTTGAGGATTTCCATAAAGTCCTCCCTCTTGTCCCTGGGCAGATGGTCCAGAAATTGGTTTAAGGACTCCCAAAGGGCTCTATCATACCTGCCTAGCAAGGCAGTGGCGTTTGCTGCCTTCATGGTCGTTGCAGCTCTTCCGCACATCTTGCGGCCCACAGAGTCCAGTCTGCGGCTTTCTTTATCCGGAGGGATCGTGGATGAAGGAGAAGTGGCATGTTGTTTCCTAGCCGCTACCACAATTACCGAATCTGGTGCTGGGTCAGAGCGGAGAAAAGCTGGATCCTGCCCTGGAGGTCGATACTTTTTTTGAAGTCTCGAAGGACCTGTTTTTATTGATGCTGGAGTAAGGAAGAGCTCCATGGCCGGTTCAAGGAGGCCTGGTACCAGAGGCAACAAGGGTCTAGCAATAGATTTTTGCTGAAGTGTTTCAAAAATAACCGATGTTGTCGGAATTGGCGTGGATAAGGGGATATTCAGTTTTGTAGCACCCCTTATTGAGACTTCCTGGAAAGTCGAGATATCATCCACCGGTGAGATTCGTGGAGGTGGAGAGTCAGTCAATGTTGGTGAGTATTGACCTGTAGATGAAGAAGATCTTGATCTCGAATGATGGTGACGACGGTGACGAGACCTTTGGGACGAAGTAGAGGAGCGACGATGGCGATGATGTCTAGAGCGATGGCGTAATCTAGACCTATATATATCCGTGGTGTTACTCGAGCTGGAGGCGGAGGCGGTGGCGGTGGAGGAGGAGGAGGCGGAAGAGGAGGAGATACAGGCTGTGCTGATGAATGCTGCAACGATGGAGAATATGTCCTTGAATATTCAGAGTCCGGTGATGAATAGATGCGCCTCCTCTCTTTCCTGGACTCCTCAAGCCTGGGAGATAGAGAGACTTCAACGTCGAATGCCTCGACGTCGACCTGCTCGTCGACTGCGAGTGTCGACGGCGCTTCGATGCGCGGGAGCGCCTTGACGTCTAGCTTCCAGTGTGCCTCGACGGCGATCTTCAGTGCCTCGGCGGCGAGCTCCGTGCTCGACGCCGATCGCGTCCATGCCTCGACTTCGATCTCCGTGCCAGCTTCGACGTCGACTTGTGATGTGAACGCCTCGACGTCGATCTTCGCTGCCGGTGTCTCGACAGAGACCTACTTGGAGTCTTTGACATCGTCCTCCGGCGCTTGCTCGACATCGTGTCTTGAATCGACGGCGAGAATATCGGCACCGTACCTCCTCTCGACATCGATGTCCTCGACGTCGACCGGGACCGATGTCGTCTCTGTGTTCCCTTCTTCCTGGGACTCTCTGTGGAAGTTGTTAACAGAGACTTGGTAGAGGTTCTACCCTCTCCAAGTCCTGAGGTCCCACCTTCAGACTGCAGCCTTCTCCCCTCCTCTGCTCCATGGAGACGAATCTTCTCCCGGTCTCTCAGGGTGCGCTTGGTGAAGTTCCTACAGTGTTGACATGACTCAGGAACATGACTGTCTGGAAGACAGATGATACAGACCTCATGGGGGTCTGTCTTGGCCTTCTTTCTCCCACAAGCTGGGCATTTGTCAAAGAGGGATGGCATTTCTTGACAAAATGCTGCTAATTTCTGTCAGGAAAAAACAGAAAAAGGCAGGGAGAGACAAAAAATGTTGAGTGAAACGTTTAAAGTTGAAATTCATTTAAGAATTTTGAAGACAAAAAACAATTTGGTCGAGCTCAATGCTCCAGGTTCCTGTCAGCAGGAGCCGGAAAAAAGAACTGAAGTAACTGCCACCTGCTATGCATGATGGGATACTGGTGGTGCCTGGTCCCTTAAAGGCACAGTGTTCTTTTTTAGACATATAATGACAGCCTATGAGGCTACTCTGCCCTGCTCCTTCATCTCTATCATAAAGATAAAAAAGGGTTTGTGAGAGATATTTCTACTGACTGACACTAAAATTATCTCAAATTTACTTATTCTGGCCCCCTTTTTCTCTTCAGGATGAAGAGCCTGGCCAGTGTAGCCTAGGTAAATAGGCTGCATAATCTGTCTCTTTTTCTTAAGTGTCCTTGCAGGCCTTCCTGAAGTAAGGCGAAAATCTACACTTAAGAAGATATATATATATAACAACTGCTCCGGGGTCCCCGCGCATGGGCGGGACTATTCAGCGCTTATGACTATACATGGAAATCCCCTGCGAGAGAAGTAACATTATCCGTTCGAGGCATGTGAGCTGTAGATCACATGCTTTACATAGATTATACAGCAGTATTCTCCCAAAGCAGTGGCTAACCTGTAGCTATTGGAGTTGTCTGAAACAGTGTTCTAAGTACTGCCTGGCCCATATTAGCTTGTTGTCTCGCTAACACATCTACACAATAGTGCTTGGTGAATGTGTGCGGTGTAGACCATGTTCCAGCTTTACAAATGTTAACTATGGGGATGTTTCCTAAGAAAGCAATAGTAGCCCCTATTTTGCGAGTGGGATGCGCTCTAGGGGGTATAGTTAAAGTTCTTTTTGCTTTTGCATAACAAGTTTCAATGCATTTTACAATCCACCTGGCAATAACTGACTTGGATATGGGCTTGCCCTTGTGTGGTGGTGCAAAAGCAACAAAAGTTGCTTGCTTTTACGAAATGATTTTGTCCTTTCAATGTAATATAGAAGGACTCTTCTGACATCTAAGGTGTGTAGAGCTCGTTCTGTCACTGAATCAGGTTGAGGAAAGAATACTGGTAATTCAACCGACTTATTGATATGAAAGGCAGAAACTACCTTAGGTAGAAACTTGGGGTTAGTACGAAGAACCACTTTGTCTCTGTGAAGTTGGAAAAAAGGTTCTTCTATGGTTAGTGCCTGTAGTTCACCCACTCTCCTCAATAAAGTGATTGCAATAAGTAAAGCAGTCTTCCAGGAGAGAAACTGTGGCTCACATTTATGTATAGGTTCAAAAGGTGGGCCCATTAATCTTGTGAGGACTATGTTGAGATTCCACACTGGGGCAGGTGGAAATCTTGGTGGTATAACTCTTTTAAGTCCTTCCATGAAAGCTTTTATTACTGGCACTCTGAAAAGCGACAAAGGTTGCCTATTTTGTAAATACGCAGCTACTGCAGCGAGATGTAGTCGAATAGAAGTGTAAGCTAATCCTGACTGCTGCAAGTGTAAGAGATAACAAATGATATCTTGTATTGAAGCATCAAGAGGATTGATGATGTTGTTATTGCAATAGATAACAAAACGTTTCCATTTAGCTGCATAACAGGCTCTTGTAGTAGGCCTTCTGGCCTCTCTGATGATGTTCATACAGTCTGGTGGGAGATTTAGATAACCAAACTCTATGATTTCAGGTGCCAGATCGCGAGGTTCAGTTGCATGGGATCTGGGTGTCTGATTTCTCCATGGCTCTGTGTGAGGAGACTGAATGTGAGGTGTAGCTTTTGATGTGGAACTAGGGCCAGCTCCAACAGGGTTGTGAACCACGGTTGATGGGCCCATGTGGGAGCTACTAGGATCAGTGTGAGGGATGTTTGTGTGAGTTTCCGAGCCACTAATGGAATGAGTGGGAGAGGCGGAAAAGCGTAGGCAAATATCCCTGACCAGTTCATCCATAGTGCATTGCCTTTGGAGAGCGGGTGTGGGTACCTGGAGGCGAAGTTTGGGCATTTTGCGTTTTGGTGTGTGGCAAAAAGATCTATTTGAGGGACTCCCCAACTTTGAAAGTATGGGAGGAGAACTTGAGGGTGAAGTTCCCATTCGTGTATTTGCTGTCTCTGTCTGCTGAGAAGATCGGCAATCTGATTGTTCACTCCTAGGAGGTGTTCCGCTAGGAGATAGATTTTGTGGTGAATGGCCCACCTGCAAATGTCTTGGGCCAAGTGCGACAGTTGGAGAGAGTGTGTCCCCCCTGTTTTTGTATGAAATACATAGCCGTCATGTTGTCAGTACGAACTAGGACAGTTTTGCCGACCAGGTGAGTCTGAAATGCTTTGAGCGCTAGAAACACTGCTAGCAGCTCTAGATGGTTTATGTGGAGAGTTATTTGCTGTTGACTCCACAATCCTTGCACTGTGTGGTGTTGAAGATGAGCCCCCCAACCAGTGAGGGACGCGTCCGCTGTTAGCATTGTCTGTGGAACTGGGTCTATGAAGGGCTGTCCTTTTGATACATTTTTTGTGTTCCACAACTGCAGAGAGCGATGAGTACGGCCGCTTACCAACACTAATGGGTTAACAGACCCTGCGATTGGTTTCACTGACTTGCTAAGCATTCCTGTAGGGGACGCATGTGAAGCCTGGCATGGGGAACGATCATGATGCAAGATGCCTTCATTCCCAGTAGTTGCATATACACTCGGCTGGAAGCGAGTGATTGGACTGAAACTGGAGAACTAGTGCCTGAATGTTGCGAATTCTGGCTGCATTGGGAAAGGCCAGAGCCTTTTGAGTATCTAAAGTAGCTCCTAGGTAATTTTGAGTGTTAGAAGGTTGGAGATGCGATTTCAACACATTGACTGTGAACCCCAGTTGGTGCAGTAACTGTATTGTCCTGTGAGTATGTTGGAGACACTTTGGATACGTACTGGCTTTGATGAGCCAGTCGTCCAAGTAGGGGAAGACATGAATGTGTTGCCTTCTCAGATGAGCAGCGACTACTGCCAGACACTTTGTAAAGACTCTGGGAGCAGTGGTGACTCCGAAGGGGAGTACCTTGAACTGGTAATGATGGCCCGCTACCACAAATCTGAGAAATTTGCGATGAGCGGTATGTATTGGAATATGGAAGTAGGCGTCCTTTAAGTCTAGAGTAGACAGAAAGTCGCTGTGTTGCCGAAGTGGCAGCACTTGTTGAAGTGTTACCATGTGAAAATTGTCTGACGGTATGTAAAGAATTAATTCTCTGAGGTCCAAGATTGGTCTGAGAGAACCATCCTTTTTGGGTATGAGAAAGTAAAGGGAGTATACGCCTGACCCGTGGTATTGTAGTGGTACGGGCTCTATAGCCCCTTTTAAAAGGAGAGACTGAAACTCTTGTTTGAGGAGGTGTAAGTGATCCGGTGACAGTTTGTGTGAATGTGGAGGAATGTTTGGAGGATTGTTGGTAAACTCCAGGCAATAACCAGAACGGATAATTTCCAGTACCCATTTGTCTGTAGATATCGACTGCCAGCAGTGGCGGCCGCTCCATTAGGGTGTTGGAGCGCCGCCCCACTGCTTTCTCGCAGTGCGAGAAGGAGAAAATAAAATGGTATTTTAAATACCATTTTATTTTCTGCTTCTCACGCTGCGAGAAAGCAGACGGCAGGGGTAGCAGCCTGGTTGGGGGCGGGCGGGAGCGTATGCCTCGTTGGGGGCGGGCCAGTGGGCGGGGCGGGAGGAGTGGCTTGCACCACTCTGAGTGCCCTGACTGCTTGGTCGGCCCTGGGGCTGACCAAAGCAGTAATGCGCACTCTACATTTTCTCTATGTAGAGAAAATGGCCTCCCTACTGGTGCCCGGCTGGGCGCCGTCCGGGACTCCGCACCATTCACAACGCTGCCATTGCAGTGTTGTGATTGGCTTACAGGAGGGGAGGGAGCTGCAGCATGCCTGTTCCTCAGAACGCGGGACCCCGGCCGAGGAGCAGAGGCGGCGCGGACATGGTCAGGTAAGAAGTTTTCTTTTTCTTTTAATTTTAAACCCCACTCCCCCGCGACCCCCCTCCCCCGCGAGTATTGCGAGCGAGCCGCGACTGCCTGCAAGTAGACACCATAGCATCTCAGCCGGCAGGGCGAGGTTAGGTAAATACAAAGCGCAGGAAATAGGATTGCTGGGCTGGGAGGTTCACTGCAGTCTTCAGGCCTGGTTTCTCCCCCAGCCTCTGCTCATTACCAAGGCCTGCACATGGCTCAGCCGCCTTTGTGTTCCTTGACATGGGGACAAACAAAGGTGCTCAAACTTCAGGCACCTGTTGGACTGGAAATGTGAGCCCGCGTGGGGGAGGGCACGAGCCGCGCCGCGTCTTCGCCTGTTTCTTTAGTCTTCCGGGTGAACCAAATTTGAATTTCGGATTCATGCATCCCTTCTGAGTATCGTGGTCTTTTGTGTGGCGTGCACCTGTGAATGAAAGCAACAATGTTCACATCTCCAGGGTGAAACTGCAATAAATCTGCGTCTTTGTAATGAAACGCTTTATAAAACTGCAGCAACTGAAGCTAAATGCGAGTTATTATAGGAGAGGAATAAAAAAAATAATGGTAAGAATAAGCGATCCTGAAACAGCCTGCAAAACACGACAATACAGTAGATGAGCCCGCTGTTAATCCACTGAGCTGGCTTACAGTATCCCCAAGCAAGCGCGTCATTTGATGTGGATTGAGTTTTTGTTCTAATTTATTAAACACCTTGGGCCGCTGTTTGCCTTGTAATAATGAGCAGCAAGCCCAGGACAGGACCTCTTCTTAGCGCCTTGAGGCGCTGCACGAAGGAGACCGGGCGCGAGTTCAATGCAGATTAAAGTGACAAAGTCGTCACATCAGAATTCTATGAGTCTGCCTTTTTAAATGATTTCCCTTGTTCACCGGGTCTGTCCCCAAGAGAGCACAAGAGAGAGGTTTGCACACAATCTGATCCCGATCACAAAGGAAGGATCAGTGTGTTTTTGTGTGTGGGGTTTTAAGAGTGTGCAAATTTCGTCATGGAAATAGATTACTCAGCAGCCACAAGTGACACCACTGATTCAGATTTTCAATGACTGCCATTAGTTCTCCACACAGTACCCCATACCCCACCCATCCACACCTCCACCCCAGGTTTTATTCTCGAAGCACAAAAACGAACGAGACCTGAAAACAAGACTCCAACAAGGCCGCTGTGAAGGCGCCGAGCAGCTGAGAAGGGGGTGGTGGCAGCTTTGGTGCTCTTTTCTGAACAAGAGTCTTACCGGCTCCTTTTGCAGAAACTCCCCTCCTGGGACGAGATGAAAACCAGAGCAGAATATTCTTACCACACGGATTACTTCCGAAGGAAGGGACACGTTGGTTCCGCGAAGAGATGTTCTCTCAAGACTCACCCAACACTACCTTCCTTTCCCTCCTCTCTTTCGCCCGTCCTTTCTTCCCCCACTCCCTCTCGACGTTTCGTCCCAAAACCTCTACCTTTCATTCCTGTCTCTCACCCACTACTCCCCCTTTCCTTCCTCGCCTCTCTGCCTCTCACCCACCACATCTGCCTTTCCTCGTTCTCTCACCCACCACAACCCTTTTCCTTTCTCTCCCCTCTCTCTCCTCTCACCCACAACTCCTTCTGTCTCTCTCCTCACTGCCTCACTCACCACTCTGCCTTTCCTTTCTGTCCTCTCTCTGACACTCACACTCCACTTCTCTCCATTCCTCTTTCCCACCAAATTTCCTCCTTTCATCTTCTTTCCCTTCTATGCTTGTCACCAACTCCTTCCCCTGCCTTCCGTTATTCTACCACTTCCCTCCTTATTTCTCTCCCTCTCACTCCTCTTCTCGACCACCTCCCCCTTCCCCTCTTCTCTCACTCACCACTCCCTCTACCTTTCGATCTCTCTGCCCCAGCTTCCCCTTTCCTTTCTCTCCCCTCTCCTCTCTCCTCTCACCCAACACTCCCTCTACCTTTCTCTCTGTCCACCCAGCTCCCCATTCCTTTCTCTGCACACTCTCTCCTCTCACCCACATCCCTCTACCTTTCTAGGTCTCTGTCCCCCCAGCTCCCCTTTCCTGTCTCTACATTCTCTCTCCTCTCACCCACCACTCTCTACTAGACTGATGCCATCTATATTCTATGAGCGAGAAAGAAGCACCCATTCCTTGCCCACAAGGGAACGCGCGGGCATCTTGAAAGCAAAACAGGCTTGTTTAAGTGGAAAAACATGATGTGCATGTGGCTGGAATTAAAGGTGCGTGCTTTTTTAAGCTACCTACATCATTATCATATGAAATCTCTTTATTTATGTCATAACTACACTTTCACAATTGCTTTATCAACTCTCTCGCTTCCTCAAATTTACTTAAATGCACCATTTGCCTGCTCTTTTTCAAACTTTTTTCGGGGGGGCGTTGGTTTGAGGAGAATCTCCCCGAACCCCACCATATGGTGGCTGGACTCGCTCGCTACACTCGCTCGCCTCCGGGCACTCATACAAAACTTTTACGCCCTACCACTTTCAAATGTCACCAGCCGCCAATGACTGCCAGACAGATAGGAAATGTGAAAGACGGCCCCGACAGGTGTTAAATGGTCGGGGTAGGGTGTAGGCAAGTCACTGTTTGGTATTGGAGGGGGAGGCGCGTGTGTTGGAACGTCTACCTCTACCCTTGCCATTGTTGCCTCTGTAACCCTCTCTGAAGAAACCCTTAGAGGCAGAGGGTTGATTGTTGCCTTTATAGGTGGTAGAGGCAGTGTCTGAGGAGGTATTCTTGGATCCTCCGCGATAGAAGGCGCGCCGAAAGGAACCACGTCCTGCAGTTAATTGAAGGGCTCCCATAGATTTGGCCACCTCTGTGTCCTTCTTCATTTTTTCTAATGATGAATCTACCACAGGGCCAAAGAGGTGTTCCTTATCAAATGGTGTGTTCAGGATAGAAGTTTGAACCTCTGGTTTAAAACCTGAAACGAGTAACCAGGCATGCCTTCTTAAAAGAACGCTGGAGTTGACAGCTCTGGCCGCAGTGTCCGCAGCATCTAGGATGCACCTGATTGAATTATTGGATATGAGCTGTCACTCCCGCACTAGGTCTTGCGCCTTGGACTTGTGCTCATCAGGTAGACATTGGAGCAACTGCTCCATTTCATCCCAATGAGCCCTGTCGTACCAAGCTAAAAGTGCTTGTGTTTTGGAGATGCGCCAAAAGTTTGCAGCCTGGGAGGCTACTCTTTTCCCCGAAGCGTCTAGCAACTTAGGTTCTTTGTCTGGGGGTGGAGCATCTCCTGTGGTTTGGAAATTGGCCCTTTTGCGTGCGTTGGAAACTACCAAGGAATCCAATGGTAACTGCCCCCTTATGTATGCTGGATCTGATGGTGCCGGCTTATACTTTTTGTCTACCCTAGGGGTGAGAATATGTGCCCTGACTGTATCATTAAAAATGTCATCCAGGTGTCTGATCATACCCTTGAGCATGGGGAGTGTGTGCGAGGATTTTTGGGTACTACTGAGCGTTTCGAAAAGCAAATCCTCTTCCAGGGATTCCTTATGCAACTGAACCCCATGGTAGTTAGCAGCTCTACCCAACAGTTCTATGTATCCTACACTGTCGTCCGGTGGAGAAGGCTTGGTAGGGTACAGATCAGGATCATTCCCTGTGGGCGAATTGGTGTTGTAATCTGTCCAGGGGTCTGTAGGTGTTGGCTCATTGTCCCCATCCCCATCATCCTTATCAGGTATATGTGGTGGTGAGTTCTCAGGTGAAATTAGTAAGGGTTGAAACTGAGGAGAAGGAGGTGATGGAAGAGGAGGAGGAGAAGGGTTAGTACCGACATTTTTCCTTTTTAAAGGAATATGGCAGGCCTCTTCAGTTTCAGGTTTGTGTTTTATTGTCACCTTGGTGGCAATATGTCCAGTTGTTGGATGAATATAGAGCTCCCGCTGTTTCGGATCCGGTTTGGAGGGCGGAACATCAAAATGGTGCTCTTTTGGTGGAATCAGCACATCCGTTTATTTCGGTGCCGAAGGCTTCGGTGCCAGTGTTTTGAGTGTCGAGGTTTTGGATGCCGAGGATTTAGGATCCGAAGGCGTTTTCGGCGTCGGAGGGGGTGGGGCGGAGCCTGACTTTGACTTCGATCCCGAAGGTTTCGACTCGGTGCCCGATTTCGAACGGCTCTTTTCAGAGCCGGAAGGCTTTGGGGTATGTTTTGGTGCCGAGCCAGAAGGCGGGGCATCGGAAACATGTTCTCGGTGCCGACCGTGGCCTGGAGGCGGGGGTTGGACCGGAGCCTTTTTCTTGGGCTGAGGTGGACTTTGGGGCAAGGGAGGATCTGTACTCACGGTCCCCTGCCCTTGCGGGATGTCTTCGTCCCCCTCGGAGCCGTAGTCAGAGATGGAGATTGGGTCTTGTTCTTCCTCGGCTCCCATGGCGTCTGCGGTCTCTTGTTCCGAATCTTCTCCGAAGAGGTCCAGAATGGAACTGGTGTGTTGGCTCTGCATGTTGCGACATCGAGCCCGACGGTCGCAAAGCGTTTTCTTTGATCGGAAAGACTTCCACGCGTCGCAGTCCTGTTCTCTGTGCTCCGGAGACAAGCACAGGTTGCACACTTCGTGTGAGTCGGTGCA
This sequence comes from Calotriton arnoldi, assembly GCA_963921515.1. Classification (NCBI taxonomy): domain Eukaryota; kingdom Metazoa; phylum Chordata; class Amphibia; order Caudata; family Salamandridae; genus Calotriton; species Calotriton arnoldi. Next base: position 5,039,258 of record CAWUFW010000214.1, on the reverse strand, counting down.
CGGAAACTTCGCAAGGCACTGAGGGCAGAATTTAAATGGAGTCCGTTACATCTACTGCGAGGCGGACCGACGGCCTTCCATGAGGTACCCGATCGAAAGAGGGATTTTTCAGTAAATATGATACGCGAAGAATGGAATTACGCGATCTAAACAATACCGTCGAGCGTGAGTGTATTCAGACCCTCCAGCTTTTCGCGATTCACGAACAAAATCGCGAAATCAGCTGAGAAGCGCGATGGCCGCGATATTTACCATTTCGGCCGCGAAAAAGGTGTCCCAGCTGCAATTTTTAAAAAAATGGTGGCTTCTTATTGGATGTACGCAAACACGTCACTACGTGTTTCCGTACAGCATTAGAGATATGGGGCAGAGTGAAAGGTACACGAGAGAAGCAGGCGAAAAGGCACATGGGATCCACAAACATCAGTGGAGAAAGGAGGGGAAGAGTAGTGGGGAGCTGCGAGAATGAAAGGTAGCGTCTATTGCTGTTTTTAATTATCTTTTCTTTTGCCCTCTTGATAATGCTGTTGTTGTGATGCAATGTCATCAGGTAGCGCCACCTGCTGGAAAGTTGCTAGAAATAGAAATACAGTGAAATGAACGCAAGTTCGTCATCATATCTCTCCTTCCTCCATTCACTCTGCCACAAGCATAGTCAACGCAACCAGTCTCTGGCTGTGCGTGTGGCAAGCCTGCTCATCAATTAGCAGGCAGGTCATATTTTTAGGCATGTCACTTTGGCTTTAGCTTAAGTGACCTTTGAAATCCCAGGCCCCCTCTCATCCTCTGCTCCCTTTCTGTAGGTAGAGGGGCCAGTGAGGAGAGGTGCTGGAGAGGAGAGGGGATCTGTGGAGGGAGGTGCTGGAGAGGAGAGGAGAGCTGAGCTGGAGAAGAGAGGGGAGCTGTGAAGGGAGGTGCTGGAGAGGAGAGGAGAGCTGGAGAGTAGAGTTGAGCTGTGAAGGGAGGTGCTGGAGAGGAGAGGAGAGCTGGAGAGGAGAGGGGAGCTGTGAAGACGGGGCCTGGTGTGAGAGGGGGGCCAGTAGATAGGGAGGCGAGTGAGGAGGAGAGATGCAATAAAAAGGTCTGTGGAGGAGAGAGAGATGCTGCTTCTACAGGAGGGGTGAGGTAGTGAGGGGGGACAGCTGGGGAGCTGAGGTGATGCGAAGGTGATGGCAGAGGAGGAAGTGAAGGTAGTGCCCAGGGTGACGGAGGAGACGGGGCAGGGAGAAGGTCTGGCAGGTGGATGAGGCTAGTAAAGGGAAAGGTTACCAGGAGAGGCTTACTACTGCTGGGCGTGAGAGGCACAGCCTGCCCTCCAGATATAGTCACTCTAGGACTGTTTAGTCGCTGACTGCAGTATTTAGGTGTCTTACTGATAGTATTAAGATGACACCTTTGCCCAGAGAGTGTAAAAATATAAAAATTACAAAACTACTGTCACAAAATGTCACACATTACGCCACATATTTTTTGTTGATGAATAATTTAGACAATGCACCTGCTTAATTTGTGCCTACCATCCGAATAATTCCAGTGCCCTTGCATAAAATGGACGCGCTACCTCGGTCATCTTTTGAAGTTAATATACACAGTGAGCCTGAAAGTATCTAAGTACTGTATTAAATTGCATTTCGGCAAAGTAATGAAGTTGTGCAGGATATGTAAGGCTTACTCAGAGCCGTCCATTCTCCTTCGCCTCCTGGGGGCGTTTTCCAAGAAAAACCTTCAAACAGTAAGCTATCAAGCCAGGCATGTTCACTTATTATAAGACTATCAAGTGATGGAGAACAGTTTCTACTGTGTTGTTAACAACCACTTCAGGTATATTTTTTGAAAGAGAAAGTTGGGTACCATCATGTGTAGAAGTGGACTAGTTACCTCCATACACGAAATGAGGGGGATCTGTATGATTTATTACACAACAATTTAAAAAGCACTTACAAATTATTATATTTTTATTTAATTCTTTAATGCCGCTATTCTTTCTAATGCAGGATGTTAGAGTGCTTTGCATCACACCCACATATTAACAGAGACAAAAATCAAACACATGTGACTCAAATGTATATCAAGTTGCATATGGAAAAAAGGGTTACAAGGTGTAAGAGTCCCCTATCATCCATACTGGAAAGCATTAGGCTGTATTAGAAAGATTGCAAGGTACGAGCTGCAAGTAACAAAAAGATCTCTGTGCCAAAAGCCTGGGGAGGGGGTTGCTCGCAGAGGAGGTGGGAAGAGTCTCATATTTGGGATGTAGACTGCACACACATCACCTGTAAGTCACATTGAGGTGGGGGCTGTATTGTATAAGGGCTCACACCCACCCCCATGCCACTGATCTGCGTAGAGCAATATTTTTTTAATTTTATTTTGATAATCTTTTTATTGGTGCGTAAGATTACTGAACTTACAAAAAGCACGTACATTGCATCTCCCATCTCTTTTTAAGGTTAGAACAGATCCATCCTGTAGCATATTACAATAATGCGATTTTAACTAACAGTGAACAAAACATTGCACGTTTTCCCATCTATAGGCCTCAGTATGTCTGCCATGGCGTAGAGCAATATTTAACATCCTTACATTAGCCGTGGCAATGCACCTCCACCCACTACGATCCTGTGCCCTAGGGCACCTGAGGAAGAGGTGTCGTGCCTCGTGGGTCCAGGAGGCAGCGGTGCCCCAGCAGGGGTGTGTACATGGGTGCTAGAACATCCCAGGGAGAAATAGGACCCTCTCAAACGAGGTTAGGATTGGAGCTATGCTTCCGTAGAGCGGCAGAACTTTAAACATGCCTATTTTAAAGTGGAATACTCTGCTAAAACATTTTCTATTGATTTAAGGCTGAAATGAATGATTATGAGTAAAATAAAGTGCCACAAAAATGCCGCTAAATTTCCATATTTGTGCCGCTAAATTTGCTAATCCATGCCGCAATATCCTGGGGGGTCTGTGTATTGCGCACCGAGGGAAACCGGAGAAACGGTGTCAAACCGGACCGCAGAAATTCACGTCCGAACCCGATGGCAGACAAAAACAATCTAACAATGGAGTCGATGCCCATGTGCACTATCACCGAAAGGAGGAGTCACCTACCTCGTGACTGGAAAAGACTTCTTCGAAGAAAAACAACTTGCAAACATCCGGACCCAACACTAGATGGCAGGAGTATGCAAAGCATGTGATCTACAGCTCACATGCCTCGAACATATAGTTTAAGTTGTACTGCGTGTGTTGCAAGAGGGCGTATATCATGGAACCGCATGACTTCCTTCTCTCGTGCCTCAAAACCAAACATGACTTCAGGTCCTACGACAAATGCTCCCTGATGCATCTGAAGGCCGTCAGGGAGCAACAAGCAAAACTAAACTCCATGCCACTGAGCATTAGAAATTAAGTGTCTAGTTTAGGGGTAGGAGAACCCTGTCCACCTACCAGATTTAAAGTTGGGAGGACCACCAGGTCTACACTGATGGAGTAAAATGTGGTTGTCGGCATAAACCTTCCTCCAAAGGCCAGAGGGAGTACAGGTTTTCAGAGGTAAGTCATCTGACTGCCCACCATATTTAGAGTGGACTGTCAGATGGCTTTTTTTTTTTTAGGGACAGTAAAAATAAATAATTGCCCCCACACCACTGGAAAAAACTCCCATGGTGTTGTTACCATTAGTTTTTTTTCCAAACAATAAACTTCCATTTGGGAGGGTGTCTAAGAAAAAGAAAAATCTTTTAAAAGTTTGGTGAAAGCGTCTGTCACCAATGAGACACACAAAACTTTTAAATGTCTTTGTATGAACCGATGTCATGGCAGTTGATACAACCAAGAGAGTTCACCGCAAGGCCAGCTGCAAACTCTAACTTTGGTGCGCAGAGTAAAGACAGAGTGGCAGACATAAAGTACTCTGCCACCCCAACTGCCTTTACTCCGTCCACCAAATTCTAAATCGGGCCCTAAGTCAGGCATGCTCCAAGTCTAAAGGTTGCTCCTGGCCCATTGCACCTTCTTTGGGTAAGTCCAAGACAAAGTCGAGAAACAAGTCAAAAAGAAAACACAAAAAGTCCAAATGGGGCTCTTCAGAATCTCTATGCTCCTGCTCCAGGGGGAGGTCTCATATTCAGTGCTCCAGAAGCCCAACTTCCGCATCAGCATCCAAATCTGATCTGATTCTGCTCCTGCACTAAATGCTTGCCAGATCATAGTCAACTCCTCAGCAAACTGTGGCCTTGAAGGAGGCAATGCTGTACCTGTATAAGATGGGCCCCACCAGCAAGTACTCTCCCTGAATGACCTCCTCAAGTATCTCCATCCCCAACGCTTGGTCATGCCTCGACTCCCTTGCTCCAGACCCCACCAGTTATTCTTTTGTGGGTGCCATCCAGGGGCGGCTCCTCCATTAGAGTGGAGGAGCATTGCCCCACTTAAAAATCCCCCAAGATGAAAAATAAAATGGTAATTAATTACCATTTTATTTTTCATCCCCGTCACGAGCCGAGCGTCAGGACAGGGGCATGGCCACTGCTCAGTGACAGTAGCATGTCACTCAGCAGGGAGGAGGGTGGGCTGACTGTGCACTGTTTAAAGTGTGCATGTGTTTTTAGCTGGCCGTCTTGAGAGGGTCAGCCACACACGCGCACTTTAAACCTCTTAAGACAGCTGGGTTGAGAGACAGTGCAGGCCTCCAGTGCGCTGTGGAGCACCGAGTGAGGCCGATCCCACCAATCCTGGCGCTGCTCACAAGTTGCATGTGAGCAGCGCCAGGATTGGGCAAGGGAGTTCCAGCATCCGGTTGCAGTGACGGAGAAGTTCCAGAGCGAGGACGTCGGGTCAAGTCGGGGAAGCTTTATTATTTAAAAAAATATATATTTCCCACGGGGGCCCCCATCCCGGTAGATGCCACCCGCCACTGGTGCCATCCACAGGTCAAAAGCATTGGAACAGGATTCCACTACTTAAATTGTGGATCCAAAACTGGCTTCGGTTAGGACACACCCCATGTTGCACTATAATATAATCAAGCCTCAACCTCTCTGAGGAACACTGTCCTCTTGTCCCCTTGCCTCGGAGGTTGTATTTCAGGAGGATTGAGGCCCTATTTCTCTTTGACTGCATTGCTCTTCAAGGTCTTGAGCAGGTTGCCCACAATGAAGACAATAATGAGGAGGAAGATAGTGGCCCCTATGGAATAGAGTGCTTTGTTTGTGCTGTTGAATGCAAAGCTGTAGAGGCTCTCATTAGATACAATGTGTATAACCAAACCTATGTTGAACAGAATAAAGAACTGTATGAAATGATTCCCCTTTACCAGACGTGTCATTGTGTGACAGCGAAGGATGAAAAAAAAACACTGTGGATGATGACCTTGTGTATTCAATTAATTCCAAATGTCTGATTACAAATGAGACCAATTCAGGAATGATTAAGCAAACAATGGTTGCACACACTAGGGGAAGGGAATGATCTAGTGGTTGTTACAAAGTTGAAAGGGAAATACAATGGTGGAACAAAGAGAACATGATAAAGAGAACACAATTCCAATGACCTACTCCTCGCGCCATCATAGCAACAGATGCATCACATCAGGAATGGGGTACGTATATGAACAATCTGAAAATCAGAGGCTAACTGTCAAAGCAGATTCAGTAAGACAAAATATTTGGAGTAAAAAATGATTTCTCTTCTTAAAAGATTTTGAGGGCCAAAAGTACAAAACAAGGTTGTACCAATTGTAACAGACAATGCAACAACAATGTATTATGTCAAGCATGGGGGTGGGGGACGCTATATTTTCCCCAGTCATAGATAACACACGAGAGGGGAATGGGTGACCATAAAAGATGTAATAGTAATCGCACTTACGTATCATGTGTGGAAAATGTTCCGCCATATAGTTTAAGCAGACAAGTAGGCATGACTCCTGAAAGGGAGGGAAAATAAACTGAACTAAACCTCTGTTTAAATTCGTGGAGAAAGTCAAACATAAATCTATTTGCAACACATGAGAACACAAAATTCACCCAGGTATTACTTTCCACAGTCCAAAGGGAATGCACTGACAATAAGCTGGTGCTGGAAATGTGCATACACGTTTACTCTTATACTAGTTATCCAGACAGTAATAAACACTTTTGAAATATCAAAATTTGTTTATACTAGTGGTACCAGATGTCCATGTCAAATATGGCACTCATCTCATGGAGATGTCTTATCAAAATGTAATCAAAATTCCAGCAAATAAAAAGCAACTTACAATACAGAGGGGAATGATTTTTCAGCCTAAATGGAACACTCTACAAGTGGGACTCAAGGCTTCTGAGGTCCTAGAATTTGGACATCAGCATCGCCCTGATAAATGTAAAGCTAATATTGAGGCACGAAAGCAATCAACAAGGAAATGTTATGAAGCAAAATGGCATAGACAACTCAATGTATGGAAGAAACATATACAAAGGTTAACTAGTGCAGCAGTAATTATTTCTTCCCAAACTTGCTTATTAGAAGCAGGACTCAGGTATGCATCAATAAGATCAGCCGTAGCGGGATCAACAAATCACATCATCAAAAATAAATCTTTACAATGCCAGTACTTAAATTGTCCCTGGAAGGATCCAAAAGTTAGATCCCCTAGATCGAATTCCACCACCTCAGTGAAACCTAAATCTCATTCTGGTGGGTCCAATAAATGAGCTTTTTGAGCCAACCAATAAATAAGACAACATTAAAAGACCTTATCTAAGACAAGTTTTCTAGTACCTACCATATATTGGATAAGAGTTATAAGTTACATGGACTCACTATTGGGAAACCATACTTAATTGTTCCTAAATTAGTGATGAGGACAAACCCTACTTAAATTCCATAGAAAAAATACAACTACATAATCTATGCACAGCATGTGAATCTAGAAAAGATTTCACGTTTCAAAAGATACCAGTTACTTACCTGAGCAATTGTTTTGCACCTCGAAGCTCTTCTTCGGTCACATGATCTACCCACCTCCCTGATAAAGGAAGAGAAAGTGAAGCGTAAGTGAAGAGAAAGGGGAAAAAATGGAAGTTACATACAGGGCCACTGTGGGCTTCATCTTTATTGAATCATACTGAATCCCCACTGATTGAAGCCCAAAGGCTAAAAATAAATGAATCAGTAAATGGGAACACTTTCAGACCCACCCAGAAAACGGCGGAATAATGCACGAGATGTGAATCTAGAACAGCTTCAAGCTGAAAACCATTGTTACAGTTAACTGGTATCCTATTACTGCAATACATGAATAAATTAAAGTCAACTCAATTGGAGCTTATCGTTTTAATTTTAGGGGGATTCATATTGAGGTCATCCCCCTGCTACGCGCTATTCACATTTCTCACAAAATATCTTTGGTTAAGGCTGCTATCACATCATGGTGAATTTATTTCTACACTTTTGAGGCCTGAAGTCTAAGTCCTGTGGATAGAAAGCTCTACATCCAATTTAGATTTGGATCCCTTCCTGTGAACTCCTTCACAGCTGGTGGCGACGGCCTCCTGCTGTACAGTTGCATTGCCCTGGCTGCCCTAGTTCTGTTGAGTCAATTGCACATATCTTCTGTGGTTGCCCGATGTATAACTCCCGAGATGTAAATGGTTGGCGCCCGTTTGTAGGTTGTTGGTAACACGTTGTCACCAAGAAGCGCTGCGCATCTTGAAAACTGATTCAAGACCACTAATTGCTTGCGCAGTAGCTAGGTTTCTTGGAAAAATGTGGATAATTAGAAGGCACACACTAAAGATGTGATATGGGTGCCATATGTTTTTTTTCCACCTTCCCAAACCTCTAAATGAGAACTAGGCAGTAACATTGGGCTTTTCTAATGTAGCATATGGTTTGACCTTTTTAATTGGGATTTTATAGTGGGATCTGTAATACACTTTATCGGGGCTTCCTTGGCTGCTGTTAAACCTTTTATCTTTTTTAATTGTTTTTTTAAAATTGTTTTTATTCATACTGACATATCGCTTACAAATCACTGACAGAATATTGACAACCAAATATCGAGGTCCCAAAATATCAGGACCTAAATATCGATGTCAAGAATATCGACATCGTATCTACATCATGGTAAGTACAAAAATATCGGGGAAAAAATATCGTTGTAAAAAATATCGTTGTTAAAAATATTGTTTTTTTAAATGTTTAAAAAATAATATAAAATAAAGTAAATAATACATATAATTTTAAAAAAAGATAGTTATAATTATAAAATGTTTAAAATTAGAAATAATAAATATAATGTAAAAAAAAAATTAACCATACATATATAGAAAGGAAAATGCTACTTACCAGTATGCATCTGTTCTTGGCATGTAGAGCTGTAGATTCGTATACTTGTGCATAGATCGCCATCTGGTGTTGGGCTCGTATGTTTGCACTTTGTTTTTGTCTTGGAAGAAGTCTTTGTAGTCACGAGGTAGGTGACTCCTCCTTAGGACGATAGTGCGCATGGGCATCGACTCCATCTCCAGATTGTTTTGCCATGGAGGGTTATGATGGAGTTAGTAAGAAATAGAAAAAGATGTCCATGTGTAATGTATCTAAATAAGATAGTACTGGAACAGATAGAGGTATCCGGGGAGGCGGGTGGGCGTATACGAATCTACAGCTCTACATGCCAAGAACAGATGCATACTGGTAAGTAGCATTTTCCGTTTGAGGCATATGAGCTGTAGATCGTATACTTGTGCATAGACTATACAGCAGTTACCTCCTTAGCGGTGGCTACCTGTATCTGTTGCAGCGGTTTGAAAAAGTGTTCTTAATACAGCCTGGCCCACACTAGCTTGCTGTTTTGCTTGCACGTCTACACAATAGTGTTTTGTGAACGTGTGTGGTGTAGACCAAGTTGCTGCTTTGCAGATGTCATCTAGGGGAATGTTCCCTAAGAATGCCATAGATGCCCCCAGTTTACGTGTGGAGTGAGCCTTAGGGGGAATGGATAAGGTGCGTTTAGCTTTGGCATAGCATATCTGGATGCATTTAACAATCCACCTTGCAATCCCTGTTTTTGAGATAGGATTGCCTTTATGAGGTGGGGAGAAAGCCACAAAAAGTTGTTTAGTCTTTCTAAAGGATTTTGTTCTTTCAATGTAGTAAAGTATGGCTCTTTTTACGTCTAGCGTGTGAAGAGCTCGTTCTGCTACTGAGTCTGGTAGAGGGAAAAACACTGGGAGCTCTACAGACTGGTTAAGGTGGAAAGTAGAGACGACTTTAGGTAGAAATGTTGGGTTAGTCCTAAGAACCACTTTGTTATGATGGATTTGGAGAAATGGTTCTTGTATGGTTAATGCCTGGAGTTCACTAACTCTTCTGAGAGAGGTGATCGCCACCAGGAAGGCTACTTTCCAGGTGAGAAATTGTAATTCGCATTTATGCATAGGTTCAAATGGGGGACCCATGAGTCTGGTAAGTACCACATTTAGGTTCCATACTGGAGAGGGTGGAACTCTAGGTGGAATTATTCTTTTAAGTCCTTCCATAAATGCTTTGATAGCTGGTACCCTAAACAAAGACAAGTGTTGTCTTTTTTGGAGATAGGATGCTATTGCAGCGAGATGTAGTCTAATGGATGTATACGCCAGGTTACATTGTTGTAGATGTAAAAGGTAACAGATGATGTTTTGAATAGAAGCATCTAGTGGGTTGATTTTGTTATTTGTACAGTAAATTACAAATCTTTTCCATTTTGCGGCATAGCAAGCTCTAGTGGTAGGACGTCTAGCCTCTTTAATGATGTTCATGCAGTCTGGCGGGAGATTAAGGTAGCCAAACTCTTAAGATTTCAGGTGCCAGATCGCAAGGTTGAGTTGACTGGGATCTGGATGCGTTATCTCTCCATGGTTCTGAGTGAGAAGCTTGGGTGAGAGGCGTAGCTTTTGATGAGGAACTACTGATAGTTTCAAGAGGGTTGTGAACCATGGCTGTCGGGCCCATGTTGGAGCAATCAGGCTCATTGTGAGGGAATGCTGTTTGAGCTTCCGAACCACTAGCGGAATGAGCGGGAGAGGCGGAAAAGCGTAAGCAAATTTGCCTGACCAGTTCATCCATAGCGCATTGCCTTTGGACAATGGGTGTGGATACCTGGAAGCGAAGCTTGGGCATTTTGCGTTTTGGTGTGTGGCGAACAGGTCTATTTCTGGGTGGCCCCACATTTGAAAGAATGGAAGCAGAACTTGAGGATGAAGTTCCCATTCGTGGATCTGCTGTGTTTGGCGACTGAGTAGATCTGCAATTTGATTGTGTACTCCTGGGAGGTGTTCTGCAAGGAGATATATGTTTTGAGGAATGGCCCATCTCCATATGCTTTGAGCTAGGTGTGAAAGCTGCAGAGAGTGTGTCCCCCCGTTTTTGTATGTAATACATTGCTGTCATGTTGTCTGTACGGACTAGGACAGCTTTGCTTACGAGGTGGAGTTGAAAAGATTTTAACGCTAGGAAGATTGCCAACAATTCCAGGTAATTTATGTGGAATTGTTTTAGTTGAGAGGTCCATATGCCCTGAATGGTATGGGTTTGAAGATGAGCTCCCCAGCCAGTGAGCGATGCGTCTGCTGTTAGCACTATCTGTGGATCCGGGTCGAGGAACGGCCGCCCTTTGGAAAGGTTTTGTGTGTTCCACCATTGCAGAGAGCGATCGGTGCGGTCGTCTACCAACACCAGATCTGTTAGTTGACCTTGAGCCTGGTTCCACTGATGTGCCAAACACTCCTGTAAGGGACGCATTTGGAGTCTTGCATAAGGGACGATGAGAATGCAAGAGGCCATCATCCCGATTAGTTGCATGAACAATCGCGCTGGTAGTGAGTGTTGAGGCTGAAATTTTGCTATTAGAGCTTGTATGGTGCTTATCCTGTCTGGGTTGGGGTACGCTAGAGCTTTTGTAGTGTCTTTTGTAGCCCCTAGATATTGTTGTATGCTGGAGGTGGGATTTGGTGAGGTTTACCGTGAATCCCAAGTTGTTAAGCAGTTGGATTGTCTTGTGTGTGTGTTGCACACAACTGCTGTGTGACTTGGCTTTTATGAGCCAGTCGTCTAGAAAAGGGAAGACATGAATGTGCTGTCTTCGTAAGTGGGCCGCAACTACTGCGAGACACTTGGTGAAGACTCTGGGTGCTGTAGTCACCCCGAATGGGAGGACCTTGAATTGATAGTGTTGACCATCTACCACAAACCTGAGATATTTCCTGTGAGCGGGGTGAATGGGAATATGAAAGTAGGCGTCCTTTAAATCCAGAGTGGAGAGAAAGTCACCCTGTTGAAGCAGTGGGAGCACCTGTTGGAGAATGACCATGTGGAAGTGATCCAACTAAATGTAGAGGTTTAGCGGTCTGAGGTCCAATATGGCCTGAGAGAGCCGTCCTTTTTTTGGAATTAGGAAATGGAGGGAGTAAACCCCTGTGCCTTGATGAGGCAAGGGGACTGGTTCTATTGCATGCTTTTGTAATAGAGAGAGAACCTCTTGTTTGAGAAGTGTCAGATGTTCCGAGGACATTGGACGTTGTCTGGGAGGAATATTTGGGGGAGTAGAGGTGAGTTCCAGGCAGTAACCATACTGGATAATTTGTCTTACCCACTTGTCTGTTGTGATTGAATTCCAGACAGGTAGGAACTGTGAGAGACGTCCCCCGACAGGAGTGGGATGATCGGGGGGAAGGGCAGGGAAGTCACTGTTTGGTGGTAGGGGAGTTGCGGTTATTGTTGCTGCAACCTCTTCCCTTACCATTGTTGCCTCTGTAGCCTCCACGAAAGTATCCTTTGAAGGACGTTTGAGTGGGGCTTTTATAGGAGGAAGAGGGATGTTCTGAGGCAATGGTTTTGGAGCCAGCTCTGTAGAAGGAGCGGCGAAAAGAACCTCTAGGTGAAGGGAATTGTAAGGCCCCCATGGACTTAGCAGTGTCCGTATCTTTTTTCATTTGTTCTAAAGATGTGTCAACTGAGGGCCCGAAAAGATGTTCTTGATCAAAGGCTGATTTAGAATAGCAGATTGCACCTCCTGTTTGAATCCGGAGACTCGGAGCCAAGCGTGCCTGCGCAACAAAACGCTAGTGTTAATGGCGCGAGATGCAGTATCAGCCGCGTCGAGCGCACATTTAATTGAGGTGTTTGTGATTAATTTCCCCTCTTGTATAAGGTCGTTGGCCTTTTGTTTGTACTGGTCAGGAAGGTCTTGCATGAGCTTTTCAAGCTCGTCATAGTGAGCCCTGTCGTACCTGGCCAATAAAGCTTGGGCATTGGCAATCCGCCAATGCTTTGCAGCCTGTGACGCAATACGTTTACCAGATGCGTCTATTAGTTTGGACTCCTTATCAGGAGGGGGGGTGTCGCCTGTACTCTGTGAGTTTGCCCTCTTGCATGCATTAGACACCACAAGAGAATCCAAAGGGACCTGACCTTTAATGTAAATTGGGTCATTGGGAGCTGCCTTATACTTTTTATCTATCGTGGTGTTGAGAATCCTGGCTCTGACAAGGTCCTTAAAAACTTCTGGGGCATGTTTGAGCATGCCTTTTAACATTGGCAGGGTGTGCGTGGACTTTTGCGAGGGTGCAAAGGTTTCAAGTAAAAAATCTTCATCTAAGGGATCAGAATGTAACGGTACCCTGTGGTATTGGGCAGCCCTATCGATTAGTTGCGCAAACCCAATATTGTCATCTGTAGGTGATGGCCTAGATGGATAGAGGTCCGGGTCATTGTGTAGGTCAGGATCTGTGTTGTTGTCATCCCAAGGGTCTACGTCTTGTGGGATGGTATGTGCATCTAGGGTGTATTCCATCAAACAGGGGGTCCCTCAGGGCTCTGCGCTAAGCCCTACACTTTTTAACTTGTATGTCCAGCCGCTGGCCATATTAGCCAAAAGGAGAGGGTTGACGATCGTGTCATATGCTGATGACACCCAACTTGTAGTCGCCCTCTCCAATGACTGCCAAAATGATGCGGCCAAGTTTCAAGGTGGCTTGGCGGATGTAGCAGAGTGGCTGACTGCCAATTGCCTACAGCTCAACGCCAGCAAGACTGAGGTCCTGCTGGTTGGGAAGGATCATGAGCTGTGGAGCGGGCATTGGTGGCCCTCCTCCCTGGGACCCCCCCCCCCCACTCCAAAAAAGGTGGTGAAAAATTTGGGTGTATGGGTTGATTCGGCGCTGAGCTTCCAAGCTCAAATTAAGAGGGTGGCGGCGACATGTCTTGGCATTCTGCGCAGTCTTAGACCCATGTTGGGTTTCTTTGACCCTTCCATCCGGCAGACCATTGTGCAAGCATCTGTTCTATCTAGATTGGACTATGCCAGTGTGCTCTATCTTTGGGTCAATAAGACCGAGATCTCAAGACTTCAGAGGGTCCAGAATGTCGCCGCCAGAACTCTTCTTGCCTTGCCCAGTCGCTGTCCCACCTCTAGTACCATTCGGCGGCTACACTGGCTGCCAATGGAGAGGCGGTTGGAGTTGAAATCTCTCTGCTTTGCTTTTAAGATCCTGAAATCCTCTACCTCTGGTATATCTGGCCTGCTCTCGACCTACACTCCCTCGCGTCATCTGCGCTCTGCAGGCAAACATTTGGTCTCTATACCACGTGTGAAGAGGGCCCGTGCTGGTGGTCGCTCGTTCCGCGTCCTGGCTGCCAAGCTCTGGAATGATCTACCGTCCCACATCCGGAGCATGGACAACTACCTGACCTTCCGAAAAGCGCTAAAGACCCATCTGTTCCCTCATTAGGTCCCCCTTCTTTTGATCCATATGTCTTCCCTGACTCTTCTTGTTTTCTCTTAGGAGGGATACTCGCTGTTTAGTCTCTATTTTTGCTCAGCGCCGGGACGCCCCGTTGCTGGGGCAGCTGTGCGCTCTACAAGTTATCTTAACATAACATAACATCATCATCCCCATGTGGATCTATATTCCCACCCCTATCGATATGATCATCCTCAGTATCTGATGTTTGAGGTGAAAAAGTATGTTGTGCGGAGTGTGGTGGAGAAATTAGATGATTTGGATCAGCTGGAGGAGGTGAAGGAGGTGGGGAGGTGTTAGTACTCATCTCCTTTCGTTTCAAGGGTATTTCAGATTCCTCTGAAGTGTCCAGTTTCCTCTTTTTTGGAGGCTTGGCGACGACTTTGCCAGTCTCTGGGTCAATACAAAGAGTTTTTTGTTTTGGATCCGAAAAATCAGGTACAGGCTGTGTGGGTAAAATGTCTTTTTTTGGTGCCAAAGATTTTGGCTCAGAATGTTCTTTGGACCTAGTCTCTGAGGCTTTCTGCGGAGTCTTGGACTCCTTAGGTTTTGTTGTAGGAGTTTGTGGCTCCAAGACTTTTTCGGCTCCGACGATTTTTTGGGTTCGGAAGCCGTGTTCGGCTCCGAAGATTTTTTCGGTTCCGAATGTTTGTGTTTCGACGCCGAGGGCTTCGGCGTCGAGGTTGTCTTAGGCGTCGACGAAGAAGGGCGTGGCCCATCTTTGGTCTGATGCTTCGGTGCCGAAGGTGACTTTTCGGCACCGGAATGGGGTTGGCTCGAGCCCGAGCCGGAAGGCTTATTTTTAGGTTTCATAGCCGGGCCCGAGGGCGGGGCGGCTAACACATGTTGCCGGTGTCAACCCGAGAGCGAGGGTGTTACCGGAGCCTTAGGTTTGTTTTTTGGGAGAGGGGTTTCGGTATTCACGGACCGCTGAGCCGGGGTGAGGGTCTCCTCTTCGACGTCGGAGTCGTCGGCCTCGGAGATGAAGATGTCTTCTTCATCACCTTTTGTTCCGGCTGGACATTGGAATCTGGTCCGAAGATGTCCGGAATCGAGCTGCTTCCGCGAGACATTTCATGACGTCGAGCCCGACGGTCACGGATGGTTTTCTTCGACCTGAACGATGCACAGGCCTCGCAGTTCTTGTCTTCGTGCTCCGGGGAGAGGCAGAGATTACAAACCTCGTGCAAGTCCGTGTGTGGGAACTTAGCACCACACCCGGGGCATTTTTTGAAAGGAGTCCTTTCCATTGACTGCTGGCGTGGTCGGCGCGGATAGGCCCAACGGCACGCGTCGAAGATCAAGGTCGAGGAGTTAGTTTTAAAGATGCGCGTCGTAAGGGAAAAGCGATCGAGACAATACCGTCGAGTGGAGAGGGATTGCGCGTCGAGGGGAGATTCGAAACCGATATCGACCCGGAGCGTAACAAATCACATCCGAACCCGAGGGCGGAAAAAAACAATCTGGAGATGGAGTCGATGCCCATGCGCACTATCGTCCTAAGGAGGAGTCACCTACCTCGTGACTACAAAGACTTCTTCCAAGACAAAAACAAAGTGCAAACATCCGAGCCCAACACCAGATGGCGATCTATGCACAAGTATACGATCTACAGCTCATATGCCTCAAACATATAATATATATATTTACTTAATAATATTAATAAATAATTATTATAATAAATTATACAATGTTAGAAACATATTAAAAATTATAAATACATATATATATATACACATATACCAGTAAAATAAAAATAAAATATATATATAATAAATCAAAATATTAAAATATTTTTATTCTTTTACAATAACATTTTACACTACATTAACAGCAATAGTAGGGAAAATATTGGATAGCGGAGGGGATAAAATTACTATTCCCACTCCAGGGAGTGCAACAGTAGAGAAAGTGTTGAATAGCGGAAAGGTAAAAATCACTATTCCCACTCCAACGAGTGCAACAGTAGGGAAAGTTTTGGATAGCGGAGCGGAATAATTTACTATTCCCACTCCAGAGAGTGCTTTAGTAGAGAAAGTGTTGGATAGCGGAGGGGAATAATTTACTATTCCCACTCCAGCAATTACAACAGTAGGGAAAGTGTTGGATAGCGGAGAGGTAATAATTACTATTCCCACTCCAGCGAGTGCAACATTAGGGAAAGTGTTGGATAGCGGAGGGGAATAATTTAAAATTCCTACTCCAGGGAGTGCAACAGTAGAAAAAGTTTTGGATAGCGGAGGGGTAACAATTACTATTCCCACTCCACCGAGTGCAACAGTAGGGAAAGTGTTGGATAGCGGAGGGATAACATTTACTATTCCCACTCCAGCGAGTGCAACAGTAGGGAAAGTGTTGGATAGCGGAGGTGAATAATTTACTATTCCTACTCCAGGGAGTGCAACAGTAGACAAAGGGGCCGATTCCGATTCGGGCCGGAAGCGCACCTAACAGTATTCGTCCGGAAAAAATACCAGCCGAACGCGTGTTTCCCGACCGACTCGAACACTCTACCGAACGAACAAGTACGATGCGCATAACAGTCCAGATTCCGACCCAGCCGTACTTTATTTTTTTATTTTTTTTTAAATTATTTTATTTAACATTTTTGTGAGAGAGCAACCACATTAGGCATACATGTGTACATTCAATAAACATTTGTAGATATATTACAGATCGACAATGCATCTATTTCGCCGGAGACAATCTGGGCTTCACCATAGAGACAGCAAACTTCCAATATTGACATTTGGAGGTACGGTGTGTTAAAAACAATCAAGGCTAAGCTTCCCACATCCCAACAACACACACAGAAGTCATCCATTCATAAGCAGGACCATAATACTTTCCGAGCCCACACCAACACAATAGCGAGTACAGCAGACTAGGTGTCTGAGAGAGCGGGGCAGTTCTCCTTCCGACTGGGTCTAGCTCCAGTGTCCTGACTCCCGCGCATACGCAACCAATCACTAAATGGACCCCAGATATCCCTAGGCTTGGACGCTGTCGGCATAAGATCCCAGTAGTTAGCCAGCTGCTCTTGACAGTAGGCCACATCTTTCAGCCATGTGTTTATGTGCAGCTGGTGCGGAGAGCCCCAATGTATGGCCAGTCTACGCCGCGCAAGAACCAGCAGCATTGCAATTAAACGACTGTATTCTGGTTTGGATTGGGCTACATAGCCCAGCAGCATAATCAACGGGGTACACTCCAGCACCTCGCCTGTAATATCTCCTATGACATTTGCCACCCTCCCCCAATATTCAGAGACACTGGGGCACTCCCAAGCAATGTGCATAAAGGCTGCACCCTCCCGCCCACATTTCCAGCAGTTAGACGTTGAACGTATCCCTATTTTAAATAGGTGTTGTGGTGTGCGATAGAAGCGGTGCAGAAATTTAAAGTGGATTAAGCGTAGTTTGTAGTTTGGGGATAGACGTTTCGTTTGTGAACAGCAATAGGCCCATATATCGTCTGTGATCTGGTCTGGTAAGTCCTCGCGCCATTGCGCAAGCGCCCCAGGGTCGGACCATGGCATGTGTAGCTGCGTGTAAGTGTATATCCTGGTAACCAGTTTCCGTGGCGACGGTGTGGCCAGCAGGTTATCCAGGGAGTGCAACGTGGGGGAGAGGCCGGAAACGATTCATGTTGCTTCTTGCATGCCACTTTAAATTGGTGGAGTAGAAGCCTATCCAACATTGGTACAGGGCCGCACGATTGCGCAGTAAGTTCAGGTAAGAAAGTCCCCTCTGGGTATAGATCTGCCATTGTCCTAAGTCCCATTTTATGAGCCCTCGCCACTGCCCCCTTATCCTGTAAGAAGGGGAAACTGGGATGGTACGCTAGCGGCACTAGGGGTGCATATAGGCATTGAACTCGGGATCGTCGTCTCAGGCCCTCCCAAGCCCATCTAGCCGTCTCCACTGTGTTAATTTCAGTTGGGGATCTACGATAGGGATAGTACACCGCCACTTGCAGTGGTATCTGATCCGCAATATCTCGCTCCGTCGCCACATGTGGTTGGAAAGGAGTAGGATAGACCCAGTAATGCAAGAATTGGGCCTGTGCACTTAAAGCATACAGTTCAAAGTCTGGGGCTCCCAGGCCGCCCCTGGACAGTGGACGTGTGAGAATGTCCCAGCTGATTCTGGGCGGACCTCCCGCCCAAACCATAGAGATCGCAGCCGAGCGAAGCTGTTTAAAAACGCCTGCGTCAGAGGTATCGGAATGTTCACAAACAAATATAAAAATTTAGGGAGGACTATCATCTTCAATATTGCTATGCGTCCTGCCAGCGACAGGGGAAGTGCGGACCAGAATTTTATTCTATCCGTGAACCAGTCAAACAACCTCCCAAAGTTGAGGCTCCAGAGAAGCTGGAGGTCCCTGCTAAGCCATATGCCCAAGTATTTTACAGTTTCCTCCTCCCACTTTAGCGGGAAGTCCAAGGATTGGCTCAGGGGGGCGGTCGTCAAGGGCAGTATCGAAGACTTTCTCCAGTTTACCGTGATACCAGAAAGGCCTCCAAACCGAAGCATCTCCCTCAGCAACGGATTTAGGTTGTCATCCGGGTATCTGACATATAGGGTAATATCATCCGCATACATAGATGTGATGAGATTGCGGTCCGTGAAAACCAGGCCCCTTGACGAGTGGTATTGGCGTATTCGGGCAGCTAGTGGCTCCATTGCAATAGCAAATAGCAAGGGGGAAAGCGGACATCCTTGCCGGGTGCCTCGGGAGATCTCAAAAGCGTCTGAAAGGAGTCCATTTGCCAGCAGGCGCGCCATAGGCCGTGTATACAGCAGTTGGATAAGTTTGATAAATTTAAGACTCAGGCCCAGTCTGGTGAGGATAGTGAAAAGGTAAGACCATTCAAGTGAATCAAATGCTTTAGTAGCATCCAAAAAGACTGCAGCAGCTGGAAGCTTGGGCTATATTTGATGTACAACCGAAAAGAAGGTACGAAGATTGTGGGCTGTCGAACGACCCGGAATAAATCCGGATTGATCCGGTCGGGTAATGAGGGGCATCAGTGGTTGGAGTTTATTTGCGACAAGTTTAGCTAGGATTTTAGTATCCACATTCATCAGGGATAGTGGTCTGTATGAATCACAGCTGGTTGCTGGTTTGTCTGGCTTTAAAAGGTTTATAATAACCGCCTCTCTCAGTGTTGGTGGAAGAGTCCCCGATTCCAGGGATTCCTGATAGACATCAAGAAGACGAGGGGCAAGTGTCTCAACGTATGTCTTGTAGAAGAGCGTAGTCAGTCCGTCCAAGCCAGGCGCCTTACCTGACGGCAGACTCCTAATCACCCGCGTAACGTCCTCTAGTGTGAATGGGAGATCTAGATATTCCCTATGCTCAGGGCTCAGCCATAGGAGCTGTACAGAATCCAAATATTCCGTGAGTTCTGCGGAAGTAGACGTGTGCTTTGTGGTATAAAGGTCAGAATAGTAAGCAGTTAGGCGCGCATGTGTGTCCACTTGGCCTCGGACAGGCGGGGCGCCCATATCTGTCAGCTCAGAAATAAATGTAGGTGCTGGGGTTTGTTTCAGCAGATTCGCGAGGGTTCTGCCTGGTCTATCTCCCTCCCCGTAGCTTCTGGCTTTAGTCTCCTTACCCAGAAATCTGGTCTCCCTCTCCGCCTCCTCCCCAAAATCGGATATGGCTTGTTTTATCGAGGCTAGTACTGTTACGTCATTCGTGGTATAGAATGTGTTTTCAAGACCTCGTATGGTGCTCTCTAGCGTCGTTAAGGTTGTGCGTATAGATTTCAAGACCCCCGAGCCCTTGGAGATGCATGCACCCCGTATAACCACCTTGAAGGCCTCCCAGAGCGTTGCTGCAGAGTCTACTGACCCCTCATTTGTAGTGAAATAATTATCTATTTCAGTCGCTATTTCCTCCTGAAATACAGTATCTAAAAGAGCATGTGGGGGAAGCCGCCAGCTAAAGGCCCTCGGGAGTGTATTTGGGGCGCGCCAACTCAGCAACACTGGGGCATGGTCTGAGAGTGTACGCGGAAGGTGTCTTGCCTCCACCGTCCATGTCAGCACATCCGCAGAGAGTAGCCAGTAGTCTAGGCGGGACCAGGCCTGCTGGTGAGCAGTGATGCAAGTCCCCTCTCGTAACTTGGGGTTGAATTCCCTCCAGACGTCCCGCAACCCATTCTCCTTCAGTATAGTGTTTAGTAGTTGAGTAGTCTTAGTGTGTGGGTTTCGCGCCGTTCCCTCTCTATCTAGAGTATTATCCGACACGACATTAAAATCACCGCCCCAGATAACAGTATCACAGCCCATTTGTACTATCTTGGCCCATACATCCAACAAAAACTGCGGGTCGTCTGTATTTGGGCCATAAATGGCCACCAATGTCACACGCGTGGAACAAAGACATCCAGTCATCAAGACGTAACGCCCATCTTTATCTGCCAGTGTCTCTATCGTTTTCCAGCCCAGTCCTCGTCTAATCAGTATAGTGACCCCCTAGCATAATTGGAAAAGGTGGCTGAGTGAACCTCTCCCCAATATCTGTGTTTAAGCTTGGAATCAGTGCCACAACTCAGGTGCGTCTCTTGTAGAAAGCAGACATCAATACGGTGCCTGCGTAAATACGTGTGTACCAGTCTAGCTTTTTTGAAGTAATTTAGTCCTCGGATGTTCCATGTTAGACAGTTAACTACAGCCATGACCAATGGTATATATCAGTGAGTGGACAAGCTGCCTTGGGATAATCTCCACATTCCCCATGTTGCCCTCCTAGTCTAGTGCATTTGAGAAGCCGATCTTTCATTGCCCTCTTGCTCCGTATGTAAATCAAAAAACAATAGTACATTTCTCTCTTCTTATGAACTCCCATCCCCTTCCCCCTCCCACTACAACCTCCCAATTAGGTCGAGAACTACCCTCCCCCTGTGAAACCCTCCCATAAACAAACATATAAAATACAAACTCATGGGAGATCTCCCTGTGAGGGCGTGGAACAACGGCTAATACCCGCCTGGTGGCGGGGTGGTCAGGCTAAAGGATATCAACGTGAATAGCCTCCACAGTCAGCCAACTTCGGTTTACCAGACATATCGCAAATCACATAACCGTGTCAACAGTGAATTATTCTCTCGCCCCCCTTCCTGGCGTTCAAATGTCCCATATCAATGCTTTAGAAGCTGTAAGCAGATTCAACTATTGGTGCGCAAGTGTCAAACAGTTAATCATTATCAGCAAGCAACGTGTGTGAGTTCTGTCTCTCTTTTGATGGGCTCTGCTGCGAGTTCCGTGGACAAATATGCTTTGTGTATTTAAGAGCGGATTTGGCGTCCGTAAAGAAGTGTGCCTGGCCGTCATAGGTGATTTTTAGCTTTGCCGGGTATAACATCGCATATGGGATGGAAGATGACTGTAGCATCCGTTTTGTTGGAAGAAACTCCCGGCGCGCAGCCTGCACTGCTGGAGTGTAGTCAGGGAAGAAGGATAGGGTGTTTCCCTGGTGACTTACAGGGCTCTTCACCCGGGCCTCCCTTAGGATTGCATCTCGGTCCGCATAATTCAGTATACGCGCAAGAATAGGCCGTGGTGGAAGGCCCGGTGCTGGCCTGGGACCCAGTGTACGGTGGGCACGCTCCACCGCCAGCAGTGGAGACAGGGCAGGCCCAAACAGATCTTGGAGGAGAGTAGTGATGTAGGGTTCCATCTTTGAGATGGCTGTTGACTCTGGAAGGCCAAGAATCCGAACGTTGTTCCTTCGAGAGCGGGTCTCCTAGTCTTCATTCTTTGTCCTGATCACCTCCATCACTTTCTCCATGTTGGACAGCTGGGACTTGACCTCAGATTGTGAATCCTGGGTATCCGAGAGCCTATTTTCCACCAGGTCTAAGCGCGTTTCATGTGTGTCTACCCTCTTCCGAACGGCATCTAGGCTAGCCGTCAAGGAATCTATTTTCCCGTCTATTGTCTGTAAGCTTGAGCGCACATCCTTTAGAATGGATCGCAGGTCATCCCCAGACAGATCTGGTTCCTCCCGTAGTACCGATGCACCTCCTTGATCCGTCGGGGCGTCCATGTTGCGTGTCTGACGTCTTTCAAAGGGAATTTTCGATTGCTTAGGGTCGGTCTTACCCATAGTGTCTTAAGAGCAGTCCCTCACGGCCTGACCACGCAGGTGTATCTAGTATCCCGCAACGTTTCGAGAAACAAGACAGTATTTCTCCTTCCCTCGGGCAGCGTCAGGTGGATCACTCACAGTCAGGCAGGGCCTCCAACCTTCACCCTTTCAATATGCACGGGCCCGTCTCAAAATTCTCCCCACAGGGGTGAGCCCTCAGCCGGTAGAGTCAAGACGACAGCATGGGCCCCCAAGATGTAGCGCCCTCACTTCATCAGCAGCAGATATCCAGCCAGGCCGCTCCAGGGTAACATAGCATGTAGGGTCATTTTAGCACTGAGAGCGAGCCATGAGGGATCAGGCACTCCGCACCATACAGCCCATGGGGGTCAGTCACCACCTCATCGTGCACTCCATAGATTCACCGATGGATCCCAGCACTAGCACCACAAGGATCCAGGGCTCCCAGCCTCAGGGACCATCGGTCAGACCGGGCTCAGGACTTCGCATCAGATCTGGGACGGGCCCTGCAGTCACGCACCAGGGCAAGGAAGGCCCCGGCAGGCCACAGCGCGACAAGCCACTCACCGGCCCTCTACGCCGATGAGCGAGCTCCGCCACCGGCCCTCCGTGACCCCCCGCTTCCCGTCACCTGCACAACAGCCCGTTCGCCGTCTGTAGAGGCAGGCGAGCACCCCAGCCCCAGTGGAGGATCCCTTCCCTCGGCCTTCAGCAGCCGATCACACCCCTCTCAGCAGCAGCACGCTACCGCTGGAAGCGGAGCGGGCGCCTCAGTACCGCGAGGGGTCTCCTTCGGTGGCCACAAGCACTACACTCACCTCCTCAGCCTGTAGGTATTTCGGGCCGCCCCCGATGTTCAATCGCCTCTTCGTCCGGCCCACGGCCTCCAGTGCGAGTCCAGCCGCGGCCTCAGTTGATGTTGCCAGCCGCAACTCCTCCGGCGGGTGCCCCTCTCCACCGTCCGCCCTCCGGGATCTTGACAACGCGCCTATGGGTATCTGCCCACAGGAAACCAGCAGTTGGGTCCTCGCCTAGTCCCACATACAGTTCAGGCGGTCATTGCAAGACCCGGATCCCAGATCGGGGTGCTGCGCAGTAGCCTTGGAGATGGCGGCGGCCATTTTCTATATACAGACGCGCCCGCGGCTCTTCGATAGTTGAGCGGGTTCCAGGCCTCCCAGACACACGAAAGTCACCACATCGTGTCCGGGGGTGCTGTGTTTGCGATATCTGTCATTTTCCCCGGTTTCCGCCGACCTGGGCCATGGTATTTGCCGTTTGTTCAAGCCCGACCTGCAGAGCCCCTTCAACAGGCGACCATCCTGCAGCGCGTCGTGGCCACGCCCCCCGACCCAGCCGTACTTACCCAATCCAGCTCCTTTTCTCCGCCCGAGCCGGATCCGTAAACGCCGAATCGAGTCGCACGGAACCAAATACACAGCACCTTCCGGCCGGACTAGTACGATGCGTTTTCCGTACGCGCCGAACCCGTCGCTACGTCCGGCACGTTTCAGCATCCGGGAGAGCCGCACATAAGCTCCGTTTCGCGTCACTAAACGATCCACGGCTACGAGACGAACAAGCCAGCGACGAGTACGAGTCGAAGACACGCGAAACCCGAACGAGACGAACCAACCATGAATCCCATCGCGCAGGTCCTACCAATACTCTACATCTATTACCGGGACCGATTCGGACGCGTACGGCGCAGACGGTAAGTCAAACACCAACAATACAAACTAACTACACATACCTAAAATATGTCACACACACATAGGGATGCACAAATGACGTACACTAGCAACTGCACAATAATAGGGGTGGGATGGGCATCACCAATGCCATACACACCCATAGGGGCCTGGATTCCTGCCACCACCACCACCCCTACTCAGGGGGGCCTGGATGCCCATCACCACGACCATCCCCACTCATGGGGGGCTGGATGCCTATCACTACTACCACCCCTACTCAGGGGGGGGCTGGATGCCTATCACTACCACCACCCCTACTCAGGGGTGCTGGATGCCTATCACCACTACCATCCCCACTTATGGGGGGCTGGATGCCTATCACCACTACCATCCCCACTCATGGGGGGCTGGATGCCTATCACTACTACCACCCCTACTCAGGGGGGGCTGGATGCCTATCACTACCACCACCCCTACTCAGGGGGGGGGGCTGGATGCCTATCACTACCACCCCCCTACTCATGGGGGGTGGATGCCTATCACTACCACCACCCCTACTCAGGGGGGCTGGATGCCTATCACTACTACCACCCCTACTCAGGGGGGGGCTGGATGCCTATCACTACCACCACCCCTACTCAGGGGGTGGCTGGATGCCTATCACTACCACCCCCCCCTACTCATGGGGGGCTGGATGCCTATCACTACCACCACCCCTACTCAGGGGGGGCTGGATGTCTATCACTACTACCATCCCCACTCATGGGGGGCTGGATTCCTATCACTACCACCACCCCTACTCAGGGGGGCTGGATGTCTATCACTACTACCATCCCCACTCATGGGGGCTGGATGCCTATCACTACCACCACCCCTACTCAGGGGGGCTGGATGCCTATCACTACCACCACCCCTACTCAGGGGGGCTGGATGTCTATCACTACTACCATCCCCACTCATGGGGGGCTGGATGCCTATCACTACTACCACCCCTACTCAGTGGGGCTGGATGCCTATCACTACCACCCCCCTACCCATGGGGGCTGGATGCCTATCACTACCACCACCCCTACTCAGGGGGCTGGATGCCTATCACTACTACCACCCCTACTCAGGGGGGGGCTGGATGCCTATCACTACCACCACCCCTACTCAGGGGGGCTGGATGCCTATCACTACCACCACCCCTACTCAGGGGGGGCTGGATGCCTATCACTACCACCACCCCTACTCAGGGGGGGCTGGATGCCTATCACTACCACCCCCCCTACTCATGGGGGGCTGGATGCCTATCACTACCACCACCCCTACTCAGGGGGGCTGGATGCCTATCACTACCACCACCCCTACTCATAGGACGGGTAATGCATGACACAACCAGAATACTCCCACACTACCACCACCCCTACTCAGGGGGGGCTGGATGTCTATCACTACTACCATCCCCACTCATGGGGGGCTGGATTCCTATCACTACCACCACCCCTACTCAGGGGGGGCTGGATGTCTATCACTACTACCATCCCCACTCATGGGGGGCTGGATGCCTATCACTACCACCACCCCTACTCAGGGGGTGCTGGATGCCTATCACTACTACCATCCCCACTCATGGGGGGCTGGATGCCTATCACTACCACCACCCCTACTCAGGGGGTGCTGGATGCCTATCACCACTACCATCCCCACTCATGGGGGGCTGGATGCCTATCACTACTACCACCCCTACTCAGGGGGGGGCTGGATGCCTATCACTACCACCACCCCTACTCAGGGGGGGGCTGGATGCCTATCACTACCACCCCCCTACTCATGGGGGGCTGGATGCCTATCACTACCACCACCCCTACTCAGGGGGGCTGGATGCCTATCACTACTACCACCCCTACTCAGGGGGGGGCTGGATGCCTATCACTATCACCACCCCTACTCAGGGGGGGCTGGATGCCTATCACTACCACCCCCCCCTACTCATGGGGGGCTGGATGCCTATCACTACCACCACCCCTACTCAGGGGGGCTGGATGCCTATCACTACCACCACCCCTACTCAGGGGGGCTGGATGTCTATCACTACTACCATCCCCACTCATGGGGGGCTGGATGCCTATCACTACCACCACCCCTACTCAGGGGGGGCTGGATGCCTATCACTACCACCACCCCTACTCAGGGGGGCTGGATGTCTATCACTACTACCATCCCCACTCATGGGGGGCTGGATGCCTATCACTACTACCACCCCTACTCAGGGGGGCTGGATGCCTATCACTACCACCCCCCCTACCCATGGGGGGCTGGATGCCTATCACTACCACCACCCCTACTCAGGGGGGCTGGATGCCTATCACTACTACCACCCCTACTCAGGGGGGGGCTGGATGCCTATCACTACCACCACCCCTACTCAGGGGGGCTGGATGCCTATCACTACCACCACCCCTACTCAGGGGGGGCTGGATGCCTATCACTACCACCACCCCTACTCAGGGGGGGCTGGATGCCTATCACTACCACCCCCCCTACTCATGGGGGGCTGGATGCCTATCACTACCACCACCCCTACTCAGGGGGGCTGGATGCCTATCACTACCACCACCCCTACTCATAGGACGGGTAATGCATGACACAACCAGAATACTCCCACATAAGGAATCACAGAAAATTACATCCACCCAAACAACATGACAAGCGTGTGTAGTCCATGTCAAATGCCTACAACACTAAACATGACAATGAACATACAATGTGACCCACTAACACATGTGTCACACATAAAAGTGTGTGGCCTCCACAATACAAGCCGACCATGGCCACTGTGGCAATGGGGCCTAAAGCCCCATCACCACAGTCACCAAAAGGTAAGTGTGGGGTCCAAGGCTGATGGACCTTTTGATCAGTGTGGCAATGGTGCCTAAAGCCCCATCACCACAGTCACCAAAAGGTAAGTGTGGGGTCCAAGGCTGATGGACCTTTTGATCAGTGTGGCAATGGTGCCTAAAGCCCCATCACCACAGTCACCAAAAGGTAAGTGTGGGGTCCAAGGCTGATGGACCTTTTGATCAGTGTGGCAATGGTGCCTAAAGCCCCATCACCACGGTGATCATAAGGTAAGTGTAGGCATGGTAAAAGCTGCCAAAGACAAACTGAATGGATGAATCCTGGTCACACAACAACTAAAACATCTGTGGCATAGTACTGCTTGTGTCCCATTGCAACATATATTGGGGGAGGCTAACAGTGCAGTGTCACAGAAACATCGCTTTGTCCATGTGCATACAAACATCACACATGGGGGACCACATTGCCAACAATCAGCCGATTCCACAATGACAGAAGTGACCATCATGATGCTGACCCACATATCTGCACCTATGGACACACAAATGTATATAATCTGTGGAGACTGTGGATGTCAGGTGAACAAATACCATACCATGGCAGCAATGGGACATACAAACCATGATCATTGTGCTGACTGATGACCCAGGAGTACCAGGGAGAGCAGGGGAAAATCACCAAACCACATACAGCCAATGGCACACTACAGAAATGCCAATGCAGTGATGCAAATGCACTGACACAAACAGGCAGACTCACACTTCCTATCAAAGACAACAGGTGATGGGGGTGTGTGCCAGTGTCCCCAGGCAACCACACAACACATGAGGAGGCCTGAATCCCAATTACACAGATGTGTATACAGTGCCACACACAAGTAACTCATGGATTGGATTCCCCTATGTGGGAAATCTGGCATTGTCAGATGAGAGGGAGCCCAAATTACACATGTCACACAAGCTTGTAGGAACAGCAACTAACACAGCAAGAGACACACCCACCACAGCACTACCCCCAGGGACCCCACATTGTGCAGACACTAGCCTGCATGACAATTCCACTGTGATGACAAAGGTAGATGTTGATCACACTGTGAACCACAGCCATGTGTCCTCAGCTACAAACTACCATCACACCTACACAAGCTCCAATCAATCAGCAGGGCCTGCCAGCCAAGGCCAATATGGAGGTAGTGGTCTAGCCGTGCAACAACTCACATTTGCACACTCAACACCACACACCCTCATCTGCAACAATGTGCAGCAGTGAAGCTCACATGGACTGGTGACATTGCACATGCACCCATGACAATCCCAGGGGTGGTGGGGGGAACTAAGGTGCAGAAACCCATCACACATGCCCACTCAACATGACTCGTCTATGTATGACACACTGCACAGTACGCCGTACATGCGCATGATGTGAAATCCACCACAAACAATGGGATCCTGGCCATAGTCACACACCAACGAAGAAGCCAAGGTGAGACACAAAGAACACACGTACACAACTTCCGACATTGCAGCTCTGACCCTGAGGAGTGGCAGCAGTCACACACACAACGCGTCACAATCACTGAAAGCTAACACAAACTCAAAATCACATTACTTGTGTAAACAACAAGTGCCAAGGGGAATCCTGAATGTGTCCCATCTGCGTTTGCCCACATCCCCAGCCCTGACAACAAAGACAACCTGGGATGACAACCTCATCAACATCAGTTTGCCATGCAACCACATCACGGAGAAACCAGGTCCAAGATGCTGGATGAACACATACCAACTCTGCAACCATCAGAAACAGGAACATCCCTAGGGACACAGCCTGTGTAGGAAAAGGGAAGGGAACATGCACAGACATGCTCACACAACACGGGCACACGCAATGTCACCAGATTACACACAGCCATGAGGGCACTCCACTCCTGTGGAAGCTCCGCTGTGCCAAACCTTGTCTGTGCACGACTCAAACATATCAGCAGGACACTCCGTCAGTGAGTCAACAACTACAACACACAGAAGCCTCTGCTCACATCAGCCTGGGTACGGGAGTGTCACGTCAGTCATCTGCATACACCCAAAACACGTGGCAATCCAGTTGTACTGTATACACAGATGAGTCCTCCAAAATTGATGTGCAAAACTGCATGTCCAGTGGAGACGGGCACACAGTCAGGGTACTAGGAACATTGGACAGTGGTAAGCCCAACAGATGTGCAACAGTGTAGGACAAAGATGGTAATATACAAATGCTAAACATACATCCCTGTGTCAAATGCTGAACATTACACCCTCAGACTGCAGCAAGGGATGCTATAGATCCAGACTAGATTAGGACACATATCCCATGGGCCACATGGAGCCCATCACAGCAAAACTTCATTTACCTGATCTGAACACAATTACAACAGCAAATGCACGATACTACACATCTACATCATGTACCACCAAAGATTAACCACAAGTAAACAAAAAGAGGCTTTATTCAGCAAGTGTGCAACTCAAATCAAAAGTCCAAAATTAACAACGGCAAATGTCCAGTCCAAATACACAGTCCCAACAGGGTGATGTGTGACTACTTGTCACAACTTGCTTGCCTGCACAGGTACCAACAGGGGACATCCCCCTTGGAGGGGCATACGAGGGGCAGGCCAGGCACCGCAGGGACAGGATCAGGGGATGCCAGAAGGAGGCAGGGAAGGTGAGGTGGGTGCAGGAGTGTCACCGGCAACTGCAGTGGAGGTGTCTGACTCAGGGGGCCGGCACCACCGCAGGGCTCAAGTCCGATGGTGTTGGTGCTGCAACCACTGCAGTGGGCTGGGCAGATGGAGTGGGCTGGGTCCCCAATGCAGTGCCCGAGTCAGATGGGGTTGTTGTGGACTCCACCGCAGTGCATGACTCCAAGGGAGTGGAAGGGGGGCAGAAGAGCTGGGCAGGACAGAGGGGGGACACGGTCTCCACACCAGTGGCACATACAGGCAGAGCGTCTGGTTTGGGGGTGGAAGAGCAAGTGGCAGGGGGGGAGGGCCTGAGCACTTTGGGGATGCGGTATCGGTGTGTGGGGGAACCTGGGGCAGGGTGTGGCGGTGGAACCTGTGGAGTGGTGGCCTGGGGGATGGAGGTGGGTGACTTGCAGGGCGGTGGCAGGGTCTTGCTCTTCCGGGTCCGGGGGGACTTGCGGGTGGGGGGCTCACTCTGCCTGCGCCTGGGGGAGGGTGTCCGGGGGCGAGGGGCACTCTCCTCTCTGTGTGTGGACTTCCTCTTCCCCCGGTATGCTGGATCAGCGGGATTGGAGGGGAAGAGGCCGAGGTCAGAGAGGAAGAGCTTCTGTGTATGTGGGGTTGCAGGTGAGGCAAGGGAAGGGGTCTTGGAGGGAGAGGATCTTGAGGATTGCGGAGTGACTGTGGTTGCCTGTGTGTGTGTCAGTTCCCCATCCCCTGTGTGTGTGGAATCAGTCCCCTGAGGATGCTTGTGTGCACGTCTTGCCTTGGTTTTGGGTGGGTGTGTGCTGCTCGTGTCTGTGTGTTGGTGTGATTGTGCAGGTGTGCTTGTGCTTTGGACAGGTAGGGTGGTAGGATGTGTGGATGGGGCAGAGGTGGGAGGGGTGAGGGACTGTTGGAGGATGGACACTGCTGCCGTCAGGGAGGAGTCCATGGACCTATTGCTCCTCTGTAGGGCAGACATACCCGTTGAGATGCCCTCCGTGAACGACACCAGCTGTGTCAACAGTGTGGTGTGTGCATGGAGGACAGTCAGCATTGCTGTCTGCCCTACATGGAGCTGCCGAAGGAGGTACACAGACTCCTCACTCAGGGCAGCAGGGGACACAGGGGCAGGGGGTGCGGTGCCTGGCTTGAAGGAGACACGCTCCCGAGCACGGGAGCCTCCACGGACCTCAGGAATGGGAGCCAATGGGAGGGCGGTGGTGGTGGTGGTGGCGGGATCAGACAGAGTAGCTGGGGTGTGGTGGCTGCTGACACCCGCCTCCACAAGGGAGTCATCCTCCGAGCTGCTGTGGTCCTCAGCTGAGGTGGATGGTGCTGAGGACTCCTCGGTGTGGCTCCCCTCGCCCTCCGTGCCACTGGGTCCCTCTGACCACTCGTCGGACGCTGACCCAGTCTGGCTCCGCTGCTCCTCCTGGTCCGTGGAGCTGTCCCCTCCTGTGGCTGTGGATGTATCTGCAAACAATTAGGGAAACAGACAAACATCAGTCACCTGCACTGACCGCACACACCACAGTAAGTACAGCACATCACAGAGCAAGCCCTGGCATCACTAGTAGAACATTGCCAAAAGTCATCACACAGATTAGGAGAAGCCAATTGTCAGTCTGATGGTCAGCCATGGAACAGACACCCCTCCTGCCCTTGCACCCATCTGTCTGGTGCCCGTCTGATGGTAAGACCCCAGTGTGGACACATGCACCACCTACACAGTAGTTGGACATTGCTGAGAACACGGTGAAGTATGTGAACATGCCCACCTCACATCACTTGCCACTGAGTCAGTGCAGGTGTCTGGATAAATGGACGGCCTGAGCCTAAAAAGAAATGCATGTGATGCATACCAGCACCAGACCCCATGAAGCACCCATGTCCGGATAGTCAATGCCACAATGGGGTGCCTGTTGCACATGTCACCACCCTGCAGGATCACCCGTAGGAAGTTTAATGCCATGACACAGGCATGCCTGCAAAGTCATACATCACTGTCTCGTCACATGGCCATGTTAGCCAGCAAACAACAGTCTGCACTGTGTCACTATCCTAGGACATGGGGAAGGCAAGTAATGTAACTGACAAGTGCACATGTTCATCCCCCACTAACCACATCCTCTGAACCAGTATTTGTACACTGCACACCATTTGGACAAATGGGAGACATGAAACACTACTCCCTGAACCAGAGCACCTCACAGTGTGCTGTGAATGATGAACAGCTGCCTGAAAGTCACAGTCTCATACACCTGTCTGCACAGTCAAGTGATCAAACACCTATGAGTCACAGAAGTCTTGTCTCACATGGTCCAATAGCAGATGGCATGCTGACCCCTAACCGAAGGACATCACAGGAGTCACGACAACGTAGTCACAGCACAACGACACAGAGGCAGACACCTGAGGCAACTTTTCACTGAGCACAGCATGTCAGATGATACACGGGAGTGGGAGTACAGAGTGTATTGTATGCCCTGTAGTAGGCATGACTGTCCGGCTCCACCTGCAAGAGGGATGAGCCCTGGTCAGTGGGCAGGTGGTTAAGCATGTGTGACACACTTGACATACATACTCCTGAGGCCCAGACAATTTACCCACCCGCAGAATGGGGGTGTGGCAAATACCCCAGGGACATGTGGTGAATTAGATGTGCAAGTGGATCACATATCAAAGTTACACCCAGACTACATAGCACGACTCAGGCATTGTGTGAGCAACTGACCCACCCATGAAGGCAAACACAATGTCACGGGAACAAAATCTGTCACCACCTTGAGCAAAGTAAAATGCTAGGACCCTGTACCCAAGAGACACAATTATCCTGAGCGTAAGGAGCACACTGGCGCATCAGATGGGTAGTGGCCAGGTTACAATAGAGGGACATGGGTACTGGACAACAAGACTGATGTACTGGGGAAGTCAAACCAGGCCAGAGGAGGGCACATAGCATGTTAGACAGAGTTCACAGTGCAGTCTTAGACTCACCCCCTCCTTGCTGCTGTCTGCCCTTCAGCTGCCCATCCAGCTCCGGAAACACCACCGGCAGGATCTGGAGCATGTGGGGGGTCAGGGTCCGGTGTCCGCCCCTCCTGCGAGGAGGCCATAGCTTCAGCTGGACCCTTGCGATCCTCCGGGTCCAGCCACGAAGGTCCTGCCACCTCTTCTGGCAGTTGCGGATCCGGCGCTTGTAGACCCCCACGGATCGGACTGCCCGGACGATGTCCAGCCAGATGTCCTGCTTCCGATGGGCATCAACCTGTGAGGATGAGAAAGTGAAAAGGCCATTACTACACATGCAACATATCCGTGCATCACACAGTTGGAAATACATGTCTCAATCACAGGGGCATATGATGTACACAGGCAGTGCAACGAGGGCTATGGACAGTTTGCCAGCAGTTACTACATGGTATCATTGCATGGGTAGTGAACCTTGTTTGAATGCACTGTTACTCCACTGTACCTGTTCAGTGCAAGTGACTACACACTTTGGGGGGTGCGAACTACTCAGTGGGCATGCTAGCCAGTGGTGTGCACACTGTAAATCCTGCTAGTCAGGCAACATGCACAATTAGTGAGGCAGTGGACCGCACACTCACCTGCTCCCCTGGTGTCCCATACAGCTTGCTGTACTGTGGAAGGAGGCTGTCCAGCAGGGCCTGGTTCTCCTCATGGGTGAAGGCTGGGGCTCTCTCCACAGTACGTGCCATTGCAGCAGCCAGAGGATGCAGAGACAGCAGCAGTGTAGTGGCAGATGTCGTCCTGGAGCATGTAGTGCAGGCAAGTGAGCTCTCAGGGGAACAGCCAGCATTATATGTGTGCTGCAGAGGCAGATACTGTCCCATGTGTCCAAAGTGATAGGTCCAAGTCGGTAGCATCTTCTGAATCTGGCCAATCCATGGAATAGCAGCTCCAATACACGCCCACAGCATCCTTCAAAAATTCAACTTCATGACACCCATGAATTTGCAACATTGTTGTGGCTGGCCAACTGAATTCACTGCATCAGACTCGTTGTAAATTCAAAAACCGCATCCGTTGCCATGCCAGGACCCAGCCAATGCGTGCACACCGATCGGACCATTGCTGTACAACGCGTACCCGCTCACATTCAATGCAATGGTCCGAGCGGGCACACTGATCGGACCATTGCTGTACAACGCGTACCCGCGATACGACGCGTACCCGCTCACATGCAATGCAATGGTCCGAGCGGGCACACCGATCGGACCATTGCTGTACAACGCGTACCCGCTCACATTCAATGCAATGGTCCGAGCGGGCACACCAATCGGACCATTGCTGTACAACGCGTACCCGCGATACGACGCGTACCCGCTCACATGCAATGCAATGGTCTGAGCGGGCACACCGATCGGACCATTGCTGTACAACGCGTACCCGCGATACGACGCGTACCCGCTCACATGCAATGCAATGGTCCGAGCGGGCACACCGATCGGACCATTGCTGTACAACGCGTACCCGCGATACGACGCGTACCCGCTCACATGCAATGCAATGGTCCGAGCGGGCACACCGATCGGACCATTGCTGTACAACGCGTACCCGCGATACAACGCATACCCGCTCACATGCAATGCAATGGTCCGAGCGGGCACACCGATCGGACCATTGCTGTACAACGCGTACCCGCTCACATTCAATGCAATGGTCCGAGCGGGCACACCGATCGGACCATTGCTGTACAACGCGTCCCTGTACAGGTCACACGCATGTGTCACCATGCTGGTCAATGGTGAACCTATGCCAGCCACATATACTTTCCAGGGACTCTGGGGCACACCTACTACACCACACCCAGTCCACACTGTATCTAAGGCATGTGTGGCAGCATGACCTTATCTGTGTATGGGTGTGTACATGTTGTTTTTGGGCTGGCACTTGGGGGCAGACACACCCAGGCTGTGCACATGTTAATGGGGACAGGGTCCTTTGTGTGTCGTGCACATGCCCACTGGGATGTGCAACTGTTCATTTTTGGAGCATGTTGCATGGTCACATTTCCAGGTTGTGTATATGTATGACATGTCACATACCCCAAGGCTCATGTGGGAAAGCATGTACATCACAGGGTGGCCCATTGCCACAATAGTCATGTCCCTCCGCAGTCTGTGTGCATGTTGTGTTTCACATGTCTGACTCCATGTGCACAATGGGAGACAGTCTCCACATCCACGTTGTTTGTGCATGGACTTAGATGTTGTGTGTGTGTGTCACTGACGTCCATGTCTGTCCTGCAGAGGCTACAGGGGGCACTACCTGTGGGAGTCATGTTTGATTTTTCTGACATGTACATGATACGCCATGTCATGCCAGTGTCCATGTGGCAAGACAGGCTCCCTGGGAATCTACCTGTCAATGAGTTGAGATGCCTGTGGCGCATCTGTCCAGACGTCACTGTGGTATGTGTGTGGAATGTGAGTGCAGTAAATGGGTACTGTGACACAGCCAAATGGTTTCACATAGCACACCCTGGGACCTGTTGTCCACACATGTTGAACAGAGATGTTACATGATGTCCATGTGGGTGCCATATGTGTCCAAACAGAACGAGACACACATCAAGTACTAGTGTTTGCTGATGATGTAGCATGTGAACTACAGTATGGTGAATGGCACATATGTGGGGTGACTGACAATCTTGACTTCTTCACCTCTGCACTGCAGGGCTCCTGCTGTCCATCGACCATTCCCAGACCTGGCAACGATGGTGGAACGTGACAGCATCTGACGGTACCGCTTCACCAGGCAGCTGATTGAGGATTTGGCAGTGCTGTTGGACCCACATTTGCAGCCTGGCCGGCCGTATCCAACAGCGCTGACCCCCAAGGTGAAGGCGATGGCAGCCCTACACTTCTTTGCCACCAGTACCTTTCAACACACTGTGGCATCTACTGGTGGTATGTCACAGACTATGTTCAGCCGTGTGCTACGCGATGTTTTGGTGGCGATGTTGAGATGCCTTAACCAGTACATCTATTTCCCACAACGTCACCGACTCACTGACGTCAAGAGTGACTTCTATGCCCTGGGGAAGATGCCACATGTCATTGGCTCCATTGATGGGACACATGTGGCTTTGGTACCACCACAGGCACATGAGCAGGCATACAGGAACAGGAAACATTACCATTCTGTCAATGCTCTGGTGGTATGTCTTGCAAACATGACCATCACACATGTTTGTGCCCGTTTCCCCGGTTCTGCACACAATGCCTACGTGATGAGGAGTAGTCGCATCCCGAGGATGATGTCACAGATGCCGAACCAGCGTGCTTGGCTTGTCGGTGTGTACTGACTTTGTCCCATTGTGTGTGTTGTGCTATGTTGCTGTCCGCACACTTTTCAATGTTGGCTAATGTGCAATTGTCTGTCTGTAGGTGACTCGGGATACCCCAACATGCCGTGGTTGCTGACACCCCTCAGGAACCCTGTGACACCAGCCCAGATGCGCTGCAATGAGGCACATGGTCGGACGAGGAGGGTGATTGAGCGGACCTTTGGTCTCCTGAAGAGCCGCTTCCGCTGCCTGGACAAGACAAGAGGCGCCCTCCCATATGCCCCAGCAAAGGTGTGCAAGATTATCATCGTCTGCTGCATGCTCCACAACCTGGCAGTGCGGAAGGAGTTGCCTCTCATCCTGGATGACGATGACCAACATCCGCCACCTGTGGAGGATCCAGGCCTGGGCCACGATGCCAGTGATGATGATGATGATGGTGATGGTGATGTCCGCACACAGCTCATCACCAACTTCTTCAGCTGAATGTGAGTATCCAGAGTGTTGTACTATCAATGAATTTGATTTGCATGATATGTGTGTGTGGTGCTCTGGTGCTGTTTGAGTGTGGCCATGTGCAACTTGACTGGATGCATGCGGAGATGTGTCCTTGCAAGTGGTCTGTACTTGCCAACAGTGTAGACATGCTAACTTGCTTTTGTGTATTTAACTTGTGACAGGTATTAGACATGAGTATTGCCATTCTGTGCTGTTCTTCTGTGATTTTGAGTGTGTGTCATGTCTGTCCTTCACAGGGTGCTGCTGGAGTTGTTAGAACAACTTGGATCCCCCGAATCAATGATTCAACTTCCAAGGTGGCAGCAGTTGTTCCCCTACAGGTGATGTGCCACACACCCCTGGACTTTCTATCTTCTGCATTGTTTGACTTTGTGGCCACAGCCAGGTGGGATTAGCTTGCATTTGTAGTGGAAACAACATGTAGCAAATGTGTAATAAACCTGTTCTACATTTTGGGGTGTGCGTTGTCCGTAGTCACACATCTGAGTGACATTTGCTTACTGCACCTGTGTTGTAGTTGACACAGACTGTGAATATGTGTGGTGTCTGTGCATTGCACTGTATTTCCAGGCAACATCAGTGTAGGGGATGAGTCATATGGCCCTGGTGTGTATGTGTTGTGTGGCCCTAGTGGTGTGTCGCCCTCATATGTGTCACGTCGCCATGACGGTGTTGGACTTGCTGTAGCAGTCAGCATGCACAGTGTCATATTTCTGATCACCATCTCCATGACAGAGACCACGTTGGAATCACAACAGAGGCAGATATGGTTTCTTGGTAAGTTTATTTACAAAAAGTGTGGGGATGGTGCACAGGATGGTGGGTGCTGTACATAGAAATTGGAATCCAAAGTTCCCATGTGAATTGGAAGTCCTGGTAGATGAAATGACCAGGGTATAGTCCACAGTCATCTGATGAATTTGTACAACTAGAGCTCCCCATGTCATGTGGGCGAGTTGGGTTGCCATCGACAGGGCGTGCAGTTTGCACACAGAGGAAAAGTTCCAGAACAGGTGTTGGCTTCCTGGGGGATGTAGCTGGCCATCGGCCTCTCAGTTTGGCCTCCTCGGACGGCCCCTCTTCTTGGGGGGGGGGACCCTCAGGTGCAGGCTGCTGCGGTGCAGGGTACTCTCCGCCAGAGTCCTCCTCCCTCCCTGTGGCTGTTGCGGATGTAGTGGCAACAGATGTTGTGGGCGCACAGGGAGGTGAGGCCATGTTGGTGCTGATCTGGCGGAGGCATGTCAGTATGTCCCTATGCACCGCTGTGAGTTCTTGCAATGTGTCCCACTTGGACTCCATGCGAGACATGTGTGTCTCGACACGGGACATGTGGGAGTCCAAGCGGGCATGATGGGCAGCCTGCTGCTGTTGTATGTCCTTGAGGATCCCCACTACCTGGGTGACCTCTCCGGTGCTGGTCTGGTACGCATCTGCAATGCGTGCCAGTTGTGGGTCATCACGCAGTCCTGACCCCTCTGCAAATAGCGACCTGTGTCTACCACCCCTCCCACCACCCCTGGCAACACGTGCAGGGCCTGTGGTGCCACGCACAGGTGACCGTGTGCCCACTTGGGTGTTGTTAGTGGGCTCGATGGCAGCGGCTCCAGTTTGGTCCTGGGTCCCTGCGCTGTGGTCACCTGTGGTCCTTGGTGTGTCCGTGTTGGCAGGGGTGGCCTGTGTGTTGGCAGTTGTTGGAGGGGTGGGTGCAGGGGGTGCAGATGTTGGTCCTGCTGGTGCTGCATGATGACTGGCACCGGAGGGTCCAGCTTGTTGTTCGCCATCCGAGGAGTGCAGAGGCTGATCCACACCAGTGAGCTCTGTGTCCCCCGGAGCCTGGGACAGGGACTCCTCCTCATCTGCTGCTGAGTCCCCATCTTCACCTGTTTTGGGGAGAGACACAGATTGTATGGTATGTTTCTACAGGCATCAATTGTTAAAACACCGGACAGTTGTGACTGTACCTCTGGATGCGGCCCTGGACAATGCATTCTACTCAGTTATGACAGTCAGAGAGTGATATTGGTGTAGCACATTGTCCTGCCAACCTGTGGCATGTCAATGTGAATGTTGTGGTGTGTGCCTGACCAGCATTGGTGGTATTTGGTTGCCATCCGGGCCGACTTCTCCCCCAGCCCAAATATCCCACCATGGAACATGCTTCCATTGCAGGGAGTGCAAGTTGTCTTTCAGGATGTCAGTCAGTGGTGTCCTGCTGTTGGTTGTTGCACAGTTGCCTGCAGGGCCTTGTGCTCCCCCAGCAGTACCCAGTGTCAGCCATCTTGTGAGTCCTTTTCCACTCCCTGTGATGTGGGCATGGTTCAGGGTGGTGTTGATGGGCCAATTGTGAGGCTGAGCAACATCTGTGACTGTCACTCCCATCATGCTATTGCCTCCACCCCCCTTCCCAGCATGCCCATCCTTCCTTCCTTTTGAGTGGACTTCAGTGTGTGTGAGTGTGAGAGCAATGGCAAGATGGCTGACAATGTGGTTGTGTTGTTTGTTGGTGCACAGTTGCCTGCAGGGCCTTGTGTTCCCCCCAGCAGTGCCCTGTGTCAGCCATCTTGTGAGTACTTTTCCACTCCCTGTGATGTGAGCATGGTTCAGGGTGGTGTTGATGGGCCAATTGTGAGGCTGAGCAATATCTGTGACTACCACTCCCATCATGCTATTGCCTCCACCCCCTTCCCAGCATGCCCATCCTTCCTTCCTTTTGACTCTGCTTCCCTGTGGGGTGGGGTGCCTGTGCTGACAGGTTGGCTGAGAGTGTTCTCCTTGCGGTTGTTTGGCTACCAGTCCCAAGAGTGTCCCTGTGCTTCACACAGTATGAGCCCGGCTGGTTGGTCTTTGTGGGATCTTGAGTTAGAATGTGAGGCTTTGCATTCTCCCAGGTGGGTTCTGTGGAGTTAGTGTTGGGGTGTGTGTGTGAGGGAGGTGCTTGTAACTATGGTCAGTGCTGTGAGTCCTCCTTCCCACCCAGCCAGATATCCCACCATGGAACATGCTTCCATTGCAGGGAGTGCAAGTTGTCTTTCAGGATGTCAGTCAGTGGTGTCCTGCTGTTGGTTGTTGCACAGTTGCCTGCAGGGCCTTGTGCTCCCCCAGCAGTACCCAGTGTCAGCCATCTTGTGAGTCCTTTTCCACTCCCTGTGCTGTGGGCATGGTTCAGGGTGGTGTTGATGGGCCAATTGTGAGGCTGAGCAACATCTGTGACTGTCACTCCGATCATGCTATTGCCTCCACCCCCCTTCCCAGCATTCCCATCCTTCCTTCCTTTTGACTCTGCTTCCCTGTGGGGTGGGGTGCCTGTGCTGACAGGTTGGCTGAGAGTGTTCTCCTTGCGGTTGTTTGGCTACCAGTCCCAAGAGTGTCCCTGTGCTTCACACAGTATGAGCCCGGCTGGTTGGTCTTTGTGGGATCTTGAGTTAGAATGTGAGGCCTTGCATTCTCCCAGGTGGGTTCTGTGGAGTTAGTGTTGGGGTGTGTGTGTGAGGGGAGGTGCTTGTAACTATGGTCAGTGCTGAGTCCTCCTTCCCACCCAGCCAGATATCCCACCATGGAACATGCTTCCATTGCAGGGAGTGCAAGTTGTCTTTCAGGATGTCAGTCAGTGGTGTCCTGCTGTTGGTTGTTGCACAGTTGCCTGCAGGGCCTTGTGCTCCCCCCAGCAGTACCCAGTGTCAGCCATCTTGTGAGTCCTTTTCCACTCCCTGTGATGTGGGCATGGTTCAGGGTGGTGTTGATGGGCCAATTGTGAGGCTGAGCAACATCTGTGACTGTCACTCCCATCATGCTATTGCCTCCACCCCCCTTCCCAGCATGCCCATCCTTCCTTCCTTTTCAGTGGACTTCAGTGTGTGTGAGTGTGAGAGCAATGGCAAGATGGCTGACAATGTGGTCGTGTTGTTTGTGGGTGCACAATTGCCTGCAGGGCCTTGTGTTCCCCCCAGCAGTGCCCTGTGTCAGCCATCTTGTGAGTACTTTTCCACTCCCTGTGATGTGAGCATGGTTCAGGGTGGTGTTGATGGGCCAATTGTGAGGCTGAGCAATATCTGTGACTACCACTTCCATCATGCTATTGCCTCCACCCCCCTTCCCAGCATGCCCATCCTTCCTTCCTTTTGACTCTGCTTCCCTGTGGGGTGCCTGTGCTGACAGGTTGGCTGAGAGTGTTCTCCTTGCGGTTGTTTGGCTACCAGTCCCAAGAGTGTCCCTGTGCTTCACACAGTATGAGCCCGGCTGGTTGGTCTTTGTGGGATCTTGAGTTAGAATGTGAGGCATTGCATTCTCCCAGGTGGGTTCTGTGGAGTTAGTGTTGGGGTGTGTGTGAGGGGAGGTGCTTGTAACTATGGTCAGTGCTGTGAGTCCTCCTTCCCACCCAGCCAGTTATCCCACCATGGAACATGCTTCCATTGTAGGGAGTGCAAGTTGTCTTTCAGGATGTCAGTCAGTGGTGTCCTGCTGTTGGTTGTTGCACAGTTGCCTGCAGGGCCTTGTGCTCCCCCAGCAGTACCCAGTGTCAGCCATCTTGTGAGTCCTTTCCACTCCCTGTGATGTAAGCATGGTTCAGGGTGGTGTTGATGGGCCAATTGTGAGGCTGAGCAATATCTATGACTCCAACTCCCATGATGCTCTTGGCTACACTGACTTTACCAGCATACACAGAATTCCTTCCTTTCAGTGATCTTCCCTGTGAGGTGGTGTTCTAGTGGTGTCAATATATCTGGGAGTGTTTGTTGGTTCTATTTGTGCCACTGCCTTGCTGTATTTGTTGTTAGGTTTGTAGATGTCATGACACAGTTAGATGTCACTATGAGATGGCAGGTATTGTGTTTGTCTGACTGGCATTCACATCTTGGGATGAGTATGTTTTGTTTGCTGTGTATTTGGTAAGGGTGCATGGTTTGCCTATCCCTTTGAGGGTGCTGTGTGTGTATTGTCACACCATATTGTGTATATAAGTTGTGTACTCACCAGGCTCTGGGATGTCTGTTAGTCCATATACGCTCACTGGTGGTAGGATGGCCTGCACCTTCTCCTCCCAGGGCCTGAGGTATATTGGTTTTGCAGGAGGGCCACTGCTGGTGCGCTGGCTGATGATGTAGTCCTTTTTTAGTAGGTCCCGGATCCTCCTGCGCACATCATACCACCTGTTCTGGATGTCTTCCTTTGTGCGCAAACATGGTGATTGTGTCTGTGGTTGCTGTGTGATGGTGTTGTTTGCTGGCAGGTCTGTGGAATTTGCAAAGGCTCATGGTAGGGATTTGTGGCCTTTATGTAGGTGGGGTTGGGGGTGTGTCCTTGTTCCATTTTTTCCCCCACCCCCAGTATTTATTGGCTTTGTGGTAGCTTGTTTGGCCATTTTTTTTTACTTTTTTCCCTTGGTGCTTTGGGTGCATGTAGGAGTCGTTCTTGTGTCCGAGTCGGACGCTGCTGTTGTCTGGTGCGATGTTGTCCAACTCGTTCCCGCTGTGTTTCAGGTTGGTTTCATGTGCGGCGTACGAGTCGGTCGCGGAGTATTGGGTTGATTCGGCTGGGTTTTGTGTGCGTGTGGTCGTACGGCTTGTGCTCCGTGCGAGTCGGTCGTGTTTCGCGACGCATAGCATCGTACTCACGCGGGTCGGAGTTCGCGGGTACGCTTCGTTCGGTCGCTATCCGGGTGCGTGTCGGTCGGTTAGTTTCGAGTGTTTTTCCGGCCGGATGGCTTGTTTCCGTCCGGCTCGGTCGCTCGCTTTGTATTCTGTCCGTTTCGGTCGGGTTTCACATGCATTTCATCGTACTACCCGGGTCGGACGGCGCCGGTTCGTGTCGGTCGGAATAAATTCCCGCACCGAGTCGGTCGGTACGTTTTCCGGCCCGAATCGGAATCGACCCCAAAGTGTTGGATAGCAGAGGGGTAACAATTACTATTCCCACTCCAGTGAGTGCAACAATAGGGAAAGTGTTGGATAGCGGAGGGGTAACAATTACTATTCCCACTCCAGCGAGTGCAACAGTAGGGAAAGTGTTGGATAGCGGAGGGGTAACAATTACTATTCCCATTCCAGCGAGTGCAACAGTAGGGAAAGTGTTGGATAGCGGAGGGGAATAATTTACTATTCCCACTCCAGTGAGTGCAACAGTAGGGAAAGTGTTGGATAGCATAGGGGTAAAAATTACTATTCCCACTCCAGCAAGTGCAACAGTAGGGAAAGTGTTGGATATCGGAGGGGAATAATTTACTATTCCTACTCCAGGGAGTGCAACAGTAGAAAAAGTTTTGGATAGCGGAGGGGCAACAATTACTATTCCCACTCCAGCGAGTGCAACAGTAGGGAAAGTGTTGGATAGCGGAAGGGAATAATTTACTATTCCCACTCCAGTCAGTTCAACAGTAGGGAAAGTGTTGGATTGCATAGGGGAATAATTTACTATTCCGACTCAAGAAAAATAATTAAAATTTAATTACCAAACAATTAATTAAGTATAAGAAATTTGCCTCCCACCATATTCCCCTATAAATGACACCACCAAAGTTCTAAAACATAACACTATTAACATAATTAATTATTAATTAATTAAAATTAACAAGCAATTTAAAAACACTAAATAATAATTTAATTCACACAATTAACAGTATAAGAACTTAAAATACATTTTATAATAAAAATAAAAAAATATATTGAAATTAAATTACTTCCCAGCCTACTCCCCTATCAACACACAACCCGCTCTTAAAAAATGACACAAATAATCAATAATTAATTAATAATTATTAATAACCAATGAATAAATAATTAACAATATATTATTTACCGCAATTTACAATATAAAATTTTAAATACATAAATATTAAATAATTAAAAATATTAATAAATTAATTATTATTAAATTACTTCCCACCCTACTCCCCTATAAACCCACAACCCACTCCTAAAAAAATAACACAATTTACATATTTACCAATTAATTATGAATAATTAACAAACAATTAATAACTAATTAATAATAAATTATTTACAACAATTAACGATATAAAATGATAAATACTTCATTATTAATTAATAAAAATTATTAATTCATTAATTATAATTAAATTACTTCCCACACTATTCCCCTATAAACCCACAACGCGCTCCTAAAAAAAATAACACAATAATGTTTTTTAGCAAATAATTATTAATAATTAACAACCAATTAACAACTAATTAATAATAAATTAATTACCACAATTATAATATATAAATATTAATTAATAAAAAATATTAATTAATTATAATTAAATTACTTCCCACCCTATTCCCCTATAAACCCACAACCCGCTACGGAATAAAAACGCAAAATTTAATTAAAAATAATTAATAACTTCAAAAAATTATTATTAAATTTATTATAATTAAATTACTTCCCACCCTAAACCCCTATAAACGCACAACCCGCTACGGAATAAAAACGCAAAATTTAATTAAAAATAATTAATAACTTCTAAAATTGTAATACATATATTAAAAAATAAAGACAATACTTAAACAAAAATATAGAATACATACATTTAAAATACATACTAAAATACATAACACTAATATAAACATCAATATTATTAACAGCGATATTTTTACAAACGATATTACTGTCTTCGATATAAAAAAAAACGATATTTCTTACCTTACTGTCGATATTCTGGTCCACCATATTCTTGCAGTCGATATTCTTGTACCTCGATATTTAAAACTCGATATTATGGTACTCCGAAAATAAAAAGTCGATATTCTGTCTGTTCACCATCTCTTACCAATAATTTATTGTAATGCATCATGTGAATTTATGTCATGTATTCAAACTTGAAGTTCTGTACTGTAAGCACTTGCACTTTTACGGTCACAACACATTTAAAGTATTATTGCAATGTATTCAATTTTGCAATTTTGTACTGTAAGCACTTGCATTTTTATGGTCGGAACTACCGAATAAAGTTTGAATTCTACTTTGTCTAAGTCCTGTGCTGCATTGGAACAACAGTGCAACAGTCACTAAT
This sequence comes from Calotriton arnoldi, assembly GCA_963921515.1. Taxonomy (NCBI): domain Eukaryota; kingdom Metazoa; phylum Chordata; class Amphibia; order Caudata; family Salamandridae; genus Calotriton; species Calotriton arnoldi. The sequence goes on along the minus strand of CAWUFW010000214.1, from coordinate 4,995,295 downwards.
GTTTGTTTAACACCAGAACAGTATTCTTGTTGGATGTAAAACATATGCAGATGGCATCCTACCCTACATTTTGTGAAGCACAAAAGTGCTGCAGTGTCACCTAGCCTTACAGCAAATTCCTGACAACCGCCTATTGAAGTGTGTCACCAAAATGAAGAATGGATCTTACTTTAAAGCTGAACTGCACCATAAAACATTATGGGCATATGGGGAGATGGTGCCAAGTGTCTATCACTGAAAAAAGCAATTTTACAACTGGGCACCTCCTTTTTCTGTTACAAGGGACAAAGTGTGAAGGAACAATAGGTGGTGAACCCAGACTCTTGTCCCACTATTCCCCTTTGAACTAACACACCTGTGCTGTAGACCAAAGAATTACAGTATCAAAATATGTTGTTGTAAAACCCTCACAGTGTAACCAGACCTGTGGCTATCCACATTTCTCTCTCACAATGCAAGCCATTTTTAGAATCAAGCCCTGTCCTGCACTGCTGAGCTGCTGAGGAAAATCAGATTACTTCGTATTGCCTATGTTTTCTACCCACCATACATTGCCTGTTTCCAGAATTAATAATTAATAGTCATTCTGTTTTTTCACAGGGACTCCAACCAATTTGGTTCAACTTTCATTCTCCATATATTCAGAATAGATGGACTGTCGTTCATTTTGAATCAGCTTTGCAGGGATTAGTATGGAGAAAGATTATTCTCTGTGGAAGCAGCAATCATCGTAACTTGCTGCATAACAGCATTTGATATATAATGAAAAGAATGGAAGCTCTGTGCCTGATAACTATTTTCTGCCATGCTGTCCAATGTCCTGCCCAGTGCCAATAGATCCAAATGTGTTAGATATGTGCTGTATAAGCTAAAATAACACAACATCTGTACTTCATTGGTACTGTTGTGGTGCCTTTATATGGTTTAGCAATTTGTGTTTACCATTTCCATGGAACTATGAATTAGTTCAGTAATGGGAAAGGAGGAGCTCTGTTTTACTGACTTTTGCTTTGTTGCTTTGGCGTTCTGGTGAAAACGAATTTCTAAGGAAAAACTTGCATTCCATGAAAGGCATACATCTTGAGATTCATTGAAAGGTGGCACAACCTCTCTCCTGGCTTGATTTGGTTGCTACCAATCATTTCAGAAGAGCGTAAACACTTGGACCATAAACACTGCTATACACTTGGTTGTTTTCTTGGCAACAATTATTTCTCAGAATGAACATGGTATCATGTTGCCTACCCTCATTGATCTAGAACGGTGACTGTACTGACGGCAAAGCACATCAGTGTTATATTTGCGCTTCAAGAAACACTTTTTTATGAATCTCACGTAGGATCTTTACTGAAGGTTCCCCAGTAACTGCAGCAGCATTGTGTTGTCCTAATATTAGCTTTCATGTCTTTTTTTTTTTTTTTTTACTTCACAGTGGAGGAGGTACCTAGCCTACAGGCAGAGCTTTCATATTACTCTTATGAATACGACCCCGATCCTTATGCTTCAGACATAGAGGATGTCTTCGAGACTGTGGGAGAACTAACACCAACACTCAGTATGCTAGATGGAGAAAAGAAACCGGAAACAATCAAGACAACAGAATGGTAAATTACAGTGTGGTCATTAGAGGGTTTATGTTTTATATAGACTGCCATCTCCCCCTCCTAACTCTGTCAACTATCTACTGCTTACAAGACTTTAGGACTGTTTTTCCTTCAGAGCCTACTATGTTGTGTTTACCACAGTAAATAACTGAGTGAAGTACGTACACAGTTTACACGCCAAACCAATTCATTTCCAGCTTTCCATGAGGAAGTGAAGTAATAAAGGAAGGAATGTTCTATCTCCCAATCCCTTCCTGCGCTATCTCCGAAAATTACTCTTGCCTGTGCTGCTGGCCACTGAGACCCCAATTACAAGTAAGTGGAATTCCAATCCTTATAGAAACCCCTTTTTGTGTAGAGATCAGCATTATGTGCTGTGCAGTAAAGCTACAACCTCAAAATTTTCCTAAGGAAAACTTTGGCAGGCCAAACCTGATGAAATTTACCAAGGATAAAATGCTAGCTAAATACCAACCCATGCAGAATTTGGTGAGAAAAGAAAAATTGTGCATGTAATTCCTCATTTTGCTGACGAAAACTCAGAATAAGAGGTTGTTACTGCTCCCAGTAAATACTACACTTTGTGATATCAATATTCAACAGGTGCAGTAAATAGATCATCCCATTCCAAGCCAGTTGTGATCAGGGCTTAACTGTTAACACAGCAGACTTTTTATACATCCCTTGTTCAGATTAAAGATCATTCATTTTGACTTCTGTTTAAGGCATAGGGATGAACTTGCAAAATATTCCGCTATTTTAACCACTTAACTGCGGTTGACGAACCATTCACATCTGCAACAGTACCTTCAGAGTGCAGTGAAAGTACATAGTTCATCCACTGCTGTCCTTTTGAAAACCCTAATGATATTTACACCACAAAGAGTTTTCTTTTTTTTAAAGTTGGGACATGAGGCAAGAACTTCCCTCGCATCCGAGTTTATTATTATTGTTTTGGGATAAGTGTGAGGCGCAGCAAGCTTACGTCTCACTGATTTGAAGTGAAACTACTTGGCATCACTAGTCAGCGCCATTAGGTGCCGACTGGTGTCACTTTGGTTGGGGCACAAATCCAAACAGGAGAAAAATCACTGGAAAGGGCCTATTCCAGAGGTACCTCTCTGTAATGGATCAATACCAGGGAATCTCCGCAGGAGTGCGATCCCCAAGCAGGAATCCACTCACTAGCATCAGGGATTTTGTTTTGAATGGGAAAGGCCCCTGTAGTCATGGGCAAGTGCTCCCCACTGCTTCCCAAAAAAGAAAGAAAACATATTCTGCACGCTTGGGAGTGGATTGAGGGGTTTGTTCCCATTCTGCCCTCAGCGGCCAGAAAGCCCATTTGATACCAGGGAGTATTCATTTTTTTTCAAATGAAGGGTTGGGGGCGGCCCACTCAAGCACTGGGCCACACATGCACCCCAAGTTGGGGAAAATACTCTTTCTTCCTCCCTCCTCTCCATGGGCAGAAAGCACTCTAGACACCAGAGATAAAAAGTACAGCTGACAACAGTGATATATATATATTTTTTAAAGAAAAGAAAATACGGAATAGGGCACCCCACTCAGGTATTGGGGCTTATCCCCACCCCTAGACCACCAACAGTCTACCGCTGCTGGGAGGCAGATGATAGGGGGGTATAGCAATAAAGTCCACTACACCAGGAGATATACATATTTTTTTTAAATGAATAACCCAACCCTAAGGGGCCGATTCCGATCTCGGCCGGAAATCTCTCCGACCGAGCCGGACCCGGAGAGATTTCCGAACGAATCGGACACTGGCAGTCCGACCGAACGAGTACGATGCGCACGCATGCAATCGGACTCGAGTCGGTCGGACTCCCATTGAGTCAATGGGAGCCGGACGTACAACCCGTACGCGGGCTCCCATTGACCCAATGGGTGCGAGGCGAACAAGGGTGCCCCCTTCAGCGGGTACGCCTCGAAGCGACTCGCGGCGTACATGCACAGGTAGGGGGGACCCATGGGTCCCCCCTGTGTGCGACTCACGCGGCTACGCGTACAGGGGGGTCCGACACGGACCCCCAAAGTGCGGCTCCGACTGCTCTTTTGAGCCGGACGGCGCGAGTCGTCGGACTGCTCGCGGCGCGCATCGTACTTGACCGGCCGGGGAACGTCTCCATCGCGCGGTGCGCGTCGTGTCCATGCGAGTCGGTCGGAGCGTTTCGGACCCGCGAACAAGTCGGTCGGCGATTTCGCGTGCGCTCGCATCGTACTCGCTCGGCCGGACGCACGTACGAATCGGTCGGGAAAGAGGGCTCCGAATCGGATCCGGTTAAGCCGAATCCGATTCGGTGCCCTACCGGCCAAGATCGGAATCGGCCCCTAAATCTCCAACAGTATTGCTGGCCCCCTTGGGCAAAAAGTGGAGCTTTTATTTTCAATCTGCCCCACAGGAGACTATGGGGGGTGCAGAAATTCCATTATATGCCAGGGGTATTTAAAACCCATTTTTCATTCATTATATTTTACCATTTGAACTGCATGGTAGGTACACAATGAAAAACATTATTAGCTGCAGCACAGCTGCTGGCTGTGTGTTTCGCATATTTATCAATAGTGACAAAACGCTATATATACCTGCAACCAAAGGGGTCTGACGAATGTAAAGGTATATTGTAAATCAAACTTTGAGACAAAAAATTACAGATGAAAATGTTGCCACCTACTCTTATTTTTTGCTATTTATTTTCCTTCATTTTTGATTACAACAGTTATTTTCTTTGAGAAAACCATGAGTGAGCTACACAACAGGCCACTGTCTGAATTTTGATTTCTGAATTTTGACTACTTTTCAGAATTGTATAACTTTCCGAGTTCACCAATGGGTTTCACACGTTTCCAACACAAACTAGTAAACAGAAAGCACAAAAAGTAGGAAAAATCGACTGTCATTTCGGAAAATGCAAAAACTGTGGCAAAGAAGATTGATTTTTGTTACAGTTGTGCTTGTTCCTAAAAGCTGGGGAGAAGCTGTTCTTCAGCAAGGTTTTTGTTAGAGCTGTTTTTAGAGAAAGAAAACGCTTTCTTCACACAGCACTTTTTCCTTTTGTTTTTAAATATACACAATGTTCCTATATTTTGGCTTTTTCTCAGTTCCCTATGGTGGAATCCACAAATCCTGGTTATCTTTAGAGTTCAACATGTGGGAAAAAGGTACAAAGTTATGCTGTATACCTTTTGTGGGAAAAAAAGTTATGAAGGCTTAAGAATGAAGTATCCCAACCATCAAAAATCAGGGCTTAGCACCGAGAAGGGCATAATGGGGGGGGGGGATCCTCAGCAGCTTAATACCTTTCTCAGTGTAAGCATTCCAATTTACTTCTATCACTGGTATATTGTCCAGAACAAAGGTTCTTAACTCAAAAAAAAACTTGAGCAGCATTTGCTACCTCCTTTTGCTCATATCCAAACTAATCAAATGTACTGGTACAGAGATGTTTACACCTATAAATAAAAACTACCCTAGTAGCTCAATAAACATCAGACTGTGTCACACTTTTGCATGACACAGGCTACGCAACAAAACACCATAAATGAGAGAATTAAATTTACCCATACAAATAGCAAGAATAACATTTCATTTCTGGATGTCAGGATAGAAAAAAACGAAACTGAAATTCTGACCAGAGTTTTTACAAAACCCATGGATAGAAATAATGCATTGCATTTTCAAAGTTTTCATCCTCCATCATTATTGAAGAACTTACCTTACTCGCAGATGATGAGAACTAAAAGAATATCATCTAACAACGAAGCATGTGATAATGCCATTGCAAAAATTAGGGCGAGATATTTACATCGAGGATATCCGGGATCAGTTGTGATGAAAGCAGAAGAATGGATCGCAGTTAAAGTACGTCAGGAGTTGTTGAAAAAACAACTTAAACCGGAAAAACAACAAGTGGTCTTTGTGTCTAAATTTTCCACATAGTCTAGACAAATCAAAAAAATCATGTTGAAACGTTGGGAATTACTACAAACGGAGCCAGAGTTTAGAAACTTATTCAATGAACGACTGGTATTTGCTTATACCCGGACCAGAAACATTAAGAAATTATTGGCAGGCAAAGACGACATTACGCAAAAAAATTGGAAAGGTATGAGGCAGTGCAAAAATTGTGCACACTGCAACAAAGTTATAAGCAGCAAAAACATCACACACCCAAGGACGGGTGAAACTGTGACTCTAAAGCATTCAGCTGATTGTAACTCTTCGAATGTCATTTATTGTATCAAATGCCCATGTGGCCTATTTTATATAGGGAAGACAGAGAGAAAATTGAAGATACGGATATCCGAGCACAAAAGTACCATACGTAACAAGAACTTGAATTCAAGTCTAGCAGCGCACTGGATAACCGAACGTCATAATATTGCACAAATACAATTTTTGGTTCTAGAAACTGACACCAAATCCCGCATTAGATCCAAACAAAATGTTACTTCAAAGGGAAACATTTTGGATTAAAAAATTCAACACCATGATTCCGTTTGGTTTGAATGACAAACTGGAGATGAGTTGTTTTCTATAAACAAATTGAGTTTCCCTAGTCAGCAGGTGCAGTACACATTACATCACATTACATATTTCAAACATATAGAGAACTAGCAACACTAAGGTTTGCTATTAGGCATGCTGTAACTATTGTTTGTATCAGGATTGGCCAGTCAGTGATGTGACTGTAATACAATAAAAATGTACTGTATTTTTTGACATGTAACAATATGCATAATGTCATATTAAATATTGTTTGGGATGTCAGAATCAAGAAGGTCCAGATTATACAGTTTACTAATCCCAACAGGGGTTAGGGTTGCATGAGATTGTGTTATTGTTGCGTAACGCATGGATCATTGGTTATGCGAGACACTGCTACTGAACATATCACGGATATCGGCTGGACCGTCTCGGATGTACATTGAGTACTTTACCATAGGCTTGCACTGGATTTGCGAAGGCATTAGAGAAGTATGTTTTGCTTTTTTTATGTCGGCATTTGTATATATTGCAGTTTTTCCAGTTTTAACAGGAGCACTACCTTTCTTAAGATGGCCGCCGGTAGATTCATAGAGTCCTATTTTCATTACCATGTTACTTAGACGCTGAAGAACACATGGTATTTAGCCCGTAGTACGCGGCGATCGTGAAAGTTTCAAGCAGCAGAGTCAAGCGTGTTTAAGTTGGCAGACGCTGTCGGATGCGGATACAGGTTTGCGATTAATATTTAGTTATCACGCAGTAGATCAGGGACGTACATCTATGGGTGTATATCTAAACACACGTTTATTTATCTGTCCGCAGGAGGTCATATATGAACAGCATCACCTTCTATTCGGAAGCGGATACTGTTGTTTCGCACCAAACAACATTAAGTAAGTAGATCTGGTTTCATATTTTAAGGTTGCATTTCATTTGCCTGAGAATATGTTTGTTGTGTGGGCAGCTTGAAAAATTGGCGGTTGTCACTGTTTTAGGAACTTCGGTCCACTTTTCATCTGTGAGTATTTCTGTATACGGGCATCGTTAATTTCACTGTATCATCAGTAACGGTGCAAATTGGTTTGTAAATACGGGCATCGTTAATTTCACTGTATCATCGGCAACGGTGTGAATTGGTTTGTAAAGGTGTTCTTCACCATGGTGAAGTGGGTATTACAACGGTTTTTGATATTGAAGCATGTTGGTCACTTTATAAGCACAGGGTGCTGTTGTTGAATGAGAGAGTAGTTCTATCTCCTAGTTAGTTTTGGTAATGATTATATTAGATTATGATGAAACTTATATTGATTGGAACTAACAGTATTGTTTTGTTTGTACATAGTGGCCCCTGAGGAAGGGATAAAGGGTCCCGAAATGCATAGGGCATCAAGGTTTTTTCCTTTGTGGAGCTCATAGAAGCACATATCAATGATGTTATTCAGGAAACAAGATGTTGTGAAAAAGTTTTTTTACTTTGCATTGAACATCATTCAATTACATGATTGTTGATTCCATAACAATGTTGTGAGAAATACATATGCATGAATGTATTAAACACATAATTTTTCGATGTGAAAAACAATGAAGAAATTGTTGATTGATTGTGTCATAGACAAATTTGGTTGTAAACGATGTAAATCGAATTTTAATTAGTTTCAGATGTTATTAAACACATCTTGCAGTGCAAACAGGTCATTCCGGCTTTGAATGTTCGAAGATATTGATTTTGTAACATGTTGTAGGGACGCAGGCAGTTCCCTCCACCTGTTCTGCACGCACTCAGTGATTACATTGTGTACACAGTAAGCAAACGTGCAAAATTCTTGGAGTGCTCCGCTCACCACTGTTTTTTATTCAAATATTGCTTCTGCCTTTTTGGGCGTGAGCACCCACCAACACAAAATATGTCTTTTAAGAGCATAGCTACTCAAACGGACAATCGAGCAGACACCAAAGGATACAAAAAAGAGGAGGCCACACAAATATATGCATTGATTCAGGAAACTAAAGCCTTCAACGCTCAGGAGGGATCAACAACTCAGACATTTAGAATTTATTTTGAAAAGAGAACTTAATCAACGGGTACATGCTTCAACTTTGATCCAATATCATAAAACCAAAAGAATTCCACGAGGACTAAGATTAGCTATCAAACCAATGTTGTTTCGCTTCCAACATAATAGGAATTTTATGGAAAAGTGGTGTGCGGTGCTGAATAAATGTTCTTTGAATCTAATTTTACTCATCATCGAAGAACTCTCCAAGACCATTAAAGAATTAGAAGAGGAGATTCATAACATTAAAAGAGACTTGTCTATCAGAATACAATCAGAATCATTGACTAACACCCTTGAGCAAATTAATATTCGGCTGGATAAGTATGGTAAAGAACTGGAAGAAAGAAAACTTCGCAAGTTTAAAAGGGATACTATAGACTACAAGCTAAATGAGGTATACACCTGGGCAGAGGTGTATGCCCAAAGAAGACCCTGGCAGAAACCCAACACCTCCTCTGAAGAGAGCGTTGTCAGATCGTGAACTCGAACCAAACAGATTACCACTGACGGAGTCATCATCTAAAGAATCCTCTATGACTAAGAGTACAAACTTAGATGAGGATGGACCTTCTCCATCTTCTTCGTCTTCTTTTTTGGACAAAGGTGCAGAATCGGGCAGACCACCAGACCCAATGATCACAAAACAAATCGTGTCAAAATCCGCAGAGGAAAAAGAAAAGGAAAAAGGACACAAAAACCTGAGGAGTCAGAAACAATAGTCATCAATATTTCATCACAAAGTCTCACTGAGAATCAAATGAAGGTTTTGAATAAAGGTACTTCATTCATTCCTACATACAACATCAATTTATTTGAAATTGCTTTATTCACATTTATGAGGACATTGAGACTAAGACATTTTTTTGAGAATGTATTGCCGAAAAGTGAAGCTGTTGAAGAACCAAGATATACTGAATTCAAAGGTAAAAGTTCCTTCGTGCCTCCTTCATCACATGAAAACAGGACACTTTTGCAGTTTTAGTTAAAAAGGATTTACAGAACATCAATTTCAAAGCTCCTAAAATCACGAATTTGTCCAGATCAGATCAACATACATTAAAAAATCTGGCGAATAATTTGAGTCTGATGTTTCAAAAAGCTCATAAAGGTGGCGCGTTAGTGATTATCGACAAGTCATACTACAACAAAAAAGTTTGTGATCACGTATCTGATGAATCTGAAAGAGACACTTTAGTGACAGATTCCTTACCTTAGAATATCCCCAGGCGTCAGGCTGGATCCGGAAAGTTTTTGCGTAGCAGTACCCTTGCGCGTCGGTAGGCGGCGTCGTGCGGCTCCGCGTCTGTCGTCGGCGTCGTGATCGCCGGGATGACGTCGCGGGCAGTACTTAGACGCCGCCCCTGCGCGCTGACGTCAGTTCTTCTTTTTCCGCGCCAGTAAGCGCAGATCCGGGAAGAGCAGTGCCCTAGTCAATTTTTGACTAAATTTTGGGTGATTTTTTCACAGTTTTTTTTCGAGTCTTCTCGATTCCTAGGTGTCGGTAGGGATGCCCGGCTTCAAGCCATGCGACGTCTGTGGTCGAATGATGTCGATCACAGACCCGCACTTAGTGTCTCTACTGTCTCGGCCGAGACCACGACACGAAGTCGTGCCCTGACTGCCGGGCCTTACACCCGAAGGCTTTGCGAGAGCGGTCTCGAAAGCTCCTCGAGGTCCGGCAGTCGGCTCCGCGCCGCACCAAGCCCCGGTCCCGTGAGAGGTCGAGGGGCCGGTCGCGGAGCCCCCGCCGGTCGTCGGAGTCCAAGTCTTCGCACTCCTCGGGTAAGTCGAAGCACAAAAAGTCTAAGAAGCATCATCGCTCTAAGACTTCGCCTCGCCGGTCTCGCGACTCGGCTGAGGCCCCTGTCGGCACCGTCCCCGCCCCCGGACGTGCCTGTGGAGCCGCCCCGCAGTACCCGTCCTTTCAGGGTTCGGGGCGACTCCGGCCCAAATACAGGAATTCCTGTCGGCCATGGCCCGCCTCTTCGGGCCTCAAGGTCCCTCCCGGTGCGCCTTCGGGCCCCGCGGGCCACTGATGGGGTTGCTCCGGCGTCGCCGACGACTCCGGTCCCGGCGTCGCCTGTCCCGCCAGCCTTGATCCCGGCCTCGGCTCCGGCCCCGGCCTCGATCCCGGCTCCGGTGGTACCGCAACCCCGATCGACGCCGGTTGACCCCAACCACGCCTCCGCCGGCGCCGATGTCCCCGGTGCCGTTTCTGACGCCGCCCGGGGCTCCGGGCGGTTTCGTTCCCCGGTTCTCTCCGGTTCCGGACATGGAGCCGGACCGACGCCGCTCGACGCCGGCCCCGATGAGACCTTGGGTCCCAGATGTCCCTCCTCCTCCTTATTTTGCACCAGAGGAGGACCAGGAGAGCTGGGAGGGGTCGGAAGACCCTCTCACACAGCAGTGTGAGTATGATCAGGACTGGGCAGAGGAACTTGGGGATGCCAGTGGTCTAGACACTTCCCCTGACACTGGCATGCTGTCTCCTCCCGTGGCTACGGAGGAGGGAGCAAATTTCGCATCGGTGTTGCGTAGAGCAGCTGGAGCCTTGCACCTCCAATTGCCTACTGTGGCTGTCAGGACTAACCTCCTGACGGAAGTGCTTCAGCCGGCAGCTACCTCCTCGGAGCCATTGCTGCCGTTTAATGATGCACTGTCTGACGTTCTTTTGGGCACCTGGTCCAAGCCCACCACAGGGGCTCCTGTGGATAGGAACGTGGCCCGACGCCATCGCCCTGCTCCAGGCGACCCCTTGTTTCTCTCCCAACATCCCACCCCCGAGAGCTTGGTTGTCCAAGCCTCTGCCTCCCAAACCGCCTTCCCTACCGCCCCTCCGGATAGGGAATCCAAACGCCTGGATCAATTTGGGAAGAAGGCCTTTTCTTCCTCCAGTGCTGGCTTGCGGTCCGTCAACACCGCTTGCCTTTTGGGCCGATATTCCCACTCTCTGTGGGATTCGGTGGCGGCCGTTTTGCCCCAGTGTTCTGAGGAGGTCCAGACACTGCTTACCCGCACCATTGCGGAAGGTAGGGATGCGGCAAAGTTCACCATACGTTGTGGCCTTGATACCGCCGACTCGCTGGGCAGATCGCTTGCAACGACGGTGGCGCTGCGTCGCCACGCCTGGCTGAGAACAACTGGTTTCTCGGGTGATGTCCAGAATACACTCATGGACATGCCCTTTGATGGAGTCGGTCTTTTTGGTTCCAAAGCAGACCATGCGCTGGAGCGCTTTAAGGACTCACGGGCTACTGCCAAGTCCCTGGGCCTTTCTGCTGTGCGCCCTCCGCTAACCTCTGCTTTTCGCCCCTTTCGTGGACACGGAAGGGGCGCCCAGTCACGTCCGCTGCCCAGCCACCGGCCCTCGCAGCAAGCGTCATTGCGTGGCCGAGGACGTGGCTTCCGCCGTGGCGGATCGGGCAACCAGCGTGCGGGTCAGGCCACCAACCCCGCCCCGTCCGCGGCCTCCAAGCCCTCCTAGTCCTTCTTTTCAGGTGCACAGCACGCCAGTAGGGGGCAGGGTCCGCCATCACCTTCACCACTGGCGTGCCATCACCTCGCCGCTGCCCAGCCACCGGCCCTCGCAGCAAGCGTCTTTGCGTGGCCGAGGACGTGGCTTCCGCCGTGGCGGATCGGGCAACCAGCGTGCGGGTCAGGCCACCAACCCCGCCCCGTCCGCGGCCTCCAAGCCCTCCTAGTCCTTCTTTTCAGGTGCACAGCACGCCAGTAGGGGGCAGGGTCCGCCATCACCTTCACCACTGGCGTGCCATCACCTCGGACAGGTGGGTCTTGGACATTGTCCGAAGGGGCTACTCCCTCCACTTCGAGACCACCCCCCCAGCCATGCCACCTCAATTCCACTGCATGTCAGGGGATCACTTTGTGCTTCTGCAGAAGGAAGTCACGGCCCTCTTGGCCAAGAGGGCCATCGAGCATGTTCTGACCCCAGAAGTAGGACGTGGTTGCTACTCCCACTACTTTCTGGTGCCCAAAAAGGACAAGGAGGACATGCGTCCTATCTTAGACCTCCGGAACGTCAATCGCTTCCTCCGGAAGGAGAAGTTCAAGATGCTCACCCTAACTCAGGTCTTTACTGCCCTCGACCCTGGAGACTGGTTGGTAGCGTTGGACTTGCAGGACGCTTATTTTCATATCCCCGTCCTGCCGGCCCACCGGCGTTACCTGCGGTTCACGGTAGGCCTCGAGCATTTTCAGTTCACCGTGCTCCCCTTTGGCCTTACAAGTGCCCCTCGGGTGTTCACGAAAGTGATGGCGGTGGTCGCAGCTCATCTGCGCCGGGCAGGGGTTCCAGTCTTCCCCTACCTCGACGACTGGCTGCTGAAGGCGGGCTCGTCCCAGGCAGTCGTCTCCCACCTCCAGACTACGGCCGAACTCCTGCACTCGCTGGGGTTCTCCATCAATGTGCCGAAGTCGCATCTGATTCCTTTTCCACAGCTCCTTTTCATCGGAGCAGTTCTGGACACGACGCAGTTTCGGGCATATCCTCCCGAACGGCGAGTCCGGGATATTCAGCCTATGATTCCGATCTTTCAGCCTTTATCCTGGGTTTCGGCACGGATGACCCTGAGGCTGCTGGGCCTCATGGCCTCCCTGCATCCTGCTGGTCGATCATGCCAGATGGCATATGCGGGCTCTGCAGTGGGACCTGAAGTTCCAGTGGGCGCAGCACCGGGGCAACCTGTCCGATCACGTCCAGATCTCGGAGGGGACTGCAAAACAGTTGCAGTGGTGGCTCTCGAACCGGCAATGGGTCATGGGCAGATCCCTCTCCCTTCCCAGCCAGAGCACACAGTTGTGACGGACACGTCCCTTCTGGGATGGGGCGGTCACATGGGAGAGGCGGAGATCAGAGGCCTCTGGTCTCCGGCGGAGTCCCGGCTCCATATCAACCTTCTGGAGCTCCGGGCGATCCGACTTGCACTCAAGGCATTCCTTCCCTCTGTCAAAGGGAAGGTAGTGCAGGTGTTCACGGACAACACCACCGCCATGTGGTACTGCAACAAACAAGGCGGGGTGGGGTCGTGGACCCTCTGTCAGGAGGCTCTGCGCCTCTGGACATGGCTGGAACATCAGGGCATGTTCCTGATGGTTCAACACCTGGCAGGTTCCCTGAACGCCAGGGCGGACGAACTCAGCCGCAGGTGCATGATGGATCACGAATGGCGTCTTCACTCGGAAGTGGCGCAAGGACTCTTACTGCAGTGGGGAGAGCCTTGGTTAGATCTATTCGCCACCGAAGAGAACGCGCAATGTCATCAGTTCTGCGCGTTGGAATTTCCAAGGCGGCACTCGATCGGCGACGCTTTTCGTCGCGAGTGGAGTTGCGGTCTGTTGTACGCCTTTCCGCCTATACCACTTCTACCCAGAGTGTTGAAGAAGATTCGGCGCGATCGGGCCCAAGTCATCCTTGTGGCTCCGGACTGGGCTCGAAGAGTTTGGTATCCCGAGCTACTCAGTATGAGCGTCGATCCCCCGAACCGTCTGCCTCTTCGGGAGGATCTTCTGTCGCAGCAGCAGGGGACGGTCCTCCACCCGAACCTGTCCAGCCTCCACCTGCTTGCGTGGAGATTGAGCGGCGGCAGTTGATTCCTTTCGACTTGCCTCCCGAAGTTTGTGATGTAATTCTGGCAGCCAGGCGTCCCTCCACTAAGGTGGTATACGCCTGCAGGTGGAACAAGTTTGTGGCATGGTGCACAGCAAAGGCTGTGAATCCCCTCTCTCCCCTCTTTCTGAGGTTCTTCTGTTCCTCCTTTCACTGGCCCAACAGGGTTCTGCCCTGGGTACCATCAAGGGCTATCTTTGTGCCATTTCGGCCTTCCTCAGGCTTCCTGATCAGCCCTCCCTTTTCAAGTCCCCTGTTGTTAACAGGTTCCTAAAAGGCATTACACACCTCTTCCCTCCTGTTCCGTTTGTGATGCCTCAGTGGGACTTGAACTTGGTTCTTACTTTTCTCATGTGCGCTCCTTTGAGCCCCTACATAACTGTCCTCTTTGTCTTCTGACTCTGAAGACAGCCTTTCTGGTGGCCATCACCTCCGCTCGGCGGGTGAGTGAGCTCCAGGCTCTATCATGCAAACCTCCTTTCTGTCTGTCCATCCAGACAAGGTTGTTCTTAGGACGCGTCCGTCCTTCTTGCCAAAGGTGGTTACTGCCTTCCACATTGGGCAGACCATCACTTTGCCCACCTTTCTTTCCGCCTCCGCATCCTTCCAGAGAGGAAGAGAGGCTCCACCGTCTGGACCCAAAACGTGCGCTTTCCTTTTATATCAACCGCACACAACACTTCCGGGTGGATGACCAGCTCTTTGTTGGCTACGTGGCGCCAAAAAGGTCGGGCGGTGCACAAGAGGACCATTTCCCGCTGGGTAACCTTGTGTATCAAAGCCTGCTATTCTTTGGCTAGAAGGAGCCTCCTGTTGGGCTGCGTGCCCATTCCACCAGGGCAACGGCTGCTACCACGGCCTTAGGCCGCGGTGTTCCGCTGCAGGATATCTGTCAGGCAGCTACGTGAGCCTCGTTGCACACGTTTACCAAGCATTACTGCCTTGACAGTCAGGTCCGGAGGGACGGCTTCTTTGGCCGTTCTGTCCTCTGGGACTTCCTTGTCTGATCTTTGTTCGCAGACCCACCACCGGGTTGGTATTGCTGGGGTATCTATTCTAAGGTAAGGAATCTGTCACTAACGTGTCTCTTTCAGATGCACAAGTTACTAGCTAGTGTAACGATATATCTGTAAGAGACAGTAGTTAGTGACAGATTCCTACCGCCCCACCCATCCTCCCTGTTCTGCGAACTGATTTCTAGGGTTAAGGACATCCCTTTCAGGGCCCTAGTATTTTTCAGACACCTATGTCAGCTTCTTGCATGGCTCTGCGTTCCTGGCGCGGAAAGTCGTGTACAGAACTGCACGTCAGCGCGCAGGGCGGCGTCTAAGTACTGCCCGCGACGTCATCCCGGCGATCACGACGCCGACGACGGACGCGGAGCCGCACGACGCCGCCTACCGACGCGCAAGGGTACTTGCTACGCAAAACTTTCCGGATCCAGCCTGACGCCTGGGGATATTCTAAGGTAAGGAATCTGTCACTAACTACTGTCTCTTACAGATAGATCGTTACACAAGTTAGTAACTTGTGCATCAGTATACATCAAACTCAATCAGGATCCGACTAATTAAATCATGGATACTTTGCACAAGATCTTGGATAAAGCAATTGAAATGAATTGGATAAGCCAAAAACGAAGGCCTTTTTGACTACACCATTTCCTCGATGTCCCAAATTATATATGTTACCAAAAATACATAAAGATTTGAAGAATCCTCCGTTTAGGCCAATAGTTTCGGGTTGTGGATCTCTGTTTGAGCCTTTGGGAAAATACATTGATCATTTTTTACAACCTATTGTACAGGGTTGGCAATCGTATATACAAGACACCACGGATTTCCTCAGAAGATTGATTAATTTATTTAAGGTAAACTTGGATGATTGGATTCTATGCACCATTGACGTGACATCGTTATATACATCTATTCCTTTGTCTGAAGGCATGGAAGCAGTGGGATGGGCCCTAATAATCCAAACTGCATTGAAAGTGAACAAAGTTTTCTTATTGGAAATATTACAATTTTGTCTACAGCACAGCTACTTTGAATGGTTAAATGAGTTTTTTCTTCAAATAAGAGGAACATCTATGGGTTTGGGGGAGCCCCCGTTTATGCGAACATCTTTATGGCTAAGTTCGAATCAGAACATATTTTTCTCGATGAAGATTGGAACAGGCATTTGGTTTGCTACTATCGATACATCAATGACATTTTTTTAATTTGGAATCACACTGAACACGCAATTGTGGAGAATATAACTAGACTAAACACCATAAGTGAGAGAATTAAATTTACCCATCAATAGAAAAAAACGAGACTGAAATTCTGACCAGCGTTTTTACAAAACCCACGGATAGAAATAATGCATTGCATTTTCAAAGTTTTCATCCTCCATCATTATTGAAGAACTTACCTTATTCACAGATGATGAGAGCTAAAAGAATATCATCTAACAACGAAGCATGTGATAATGCCATTGCAAAAATTAGGGCGCGATATTTACATCGAGGATATCCGGGATCAGTTGTGATGAAAGCAGAAGAACGGATCGCAGTTAAAGAACGTCAGGAGTTGTTGAAAAAACAACTTAAACCGGAACAACAACAAGTGGTCTTTGTGTCTAAATTTTCCACAGTCTAGACAAATCAAAAAAATCATGTTGAAACGTTGGGAATTACTACAAACGGAGCCAGAGTTTAGAAACGTATTCAATGAACGACCGGTATTTGCTTATACTCGGACCAGAAACATTAAGGAATTATTGGCAGGCAAAGACAACATTACGCAAAAAAATTGGAAAGGTATGAGGCAGTGCAAAAATTGTGTACACTGCAACAATGTTATAAGCAGCATAAACATCACACCCAAAGACGGGTGAAACTGTGACTCTAAAGCATTCAGCTGATTGTAACTCTTCGAATGTCATTTATTGTATCAAATGCCCATGTGGCCTATTATATATAGGGAAGAGAGAGAGAAAATTGAAGATACGGATATCTGAGCACAAAAGTACCATACGTAACAAGAACTTGAATTCAAGTCTAGCAGCTCACTAGATAACCGAACGTCATAATATTGCACAAATACGATTTTTGGTATTAGAAACTGTGACACCAAAACCCGCATTAGATCCAAACAAAATGTTACTTCAAAGGGAAACTTTTTGGATAACAAAATTCAACACCATGATTCCGTTTGGTTTGAATGACAAACTGGAGATGAGTTGTTTTCTATAAACAAAGTGAGTTTCCCTAGTCATCAGGTGCAGTACACATTACATCACATTACATATTTCAAACATATAGAGAACTAGCAACACTAAGGTTTGCAATTAGGCATGCTGTAACTATTGTTTGTATCAGGATTGGCCAACCAGTGATGTGACTGTAATACAATAAAAATGTACTCTATTTTTTGACATGTAACAATATGCATAATGTCATATTAAATATTGTTAGAGATGTCAGAATCAAGAAGGTCCAGATTATACAGCTTACTAATCCCAACAGGGGTCAGGGTTGCATGAGGTTGTGTTATTGTTGCGTAACGTATGGATCACTGGGTATGCGAGACACCGCTACTGAACATATCACGGATATCGGCTGGACCGTCTCGGATGTACATTGAGTACTTTACTATAGGCTGGCACCGGGTTTGCGAAGGCATTAGAGAAGTATGTTTTGCTTTGTTTATGTCCGTATTTGTATATATTGCAGTTTTCCCAGTTTTAACAGGAGCACTACCTTTCTTAAGATGTTACTTAGACGCTGAAGAACTCATGGTATTTAGCCCGTAGTACGCGGCGATCGTGAAAGTTTCAAGCAGCAGAGTCGAGCATGTTTAAGTTGGCAGACACTGTCGGATGCGGATACATGTATGCGATTAATATTTAGTTATCACGCAGTAGATCAGGGACATACATCTATGGGTGTATATCTAAACACGCGTTTATTTATCTGTCCGCAGGAGGTCATATATGAACAGCATCACCTTCTATTCTGAAGCGGGTACTGTTGTTTCTCACCAAACAACATTAAGTAAGCTTATCTGGTTTCATTTTTTACGGTTGCATTTCATTTGCCCGAGAATATTTTCGTTGTGTGGGCAGCTTGAATAATTGGCTGTTGTCACTGTTTTAGGAACTTCAGTCCACTTTTCATCTGTGAGTATTTCTGTATACGGGCATCGTTAATTTCACTGTATCATCGGTAACGGTGCGAATTGGTTTGTAAATACGGGCATCGTTAATTTCACTGTATCATCGGCAATGGTTTGAATTGGTTTGTAAAGGTGTTCCTCACCATGGTGAAGTGGGTATTACAACGGTTTTTTATATTGAAGCATGTTGGTCACTTTATAAGCACAGGGTGCTGTCATTGATTGAGAATTGTTCTACCTCTTAGTAAGTTTTGGTAATGATTATATTAGATTATGATGAAACTTATATTGATTGGAACTAACAGTATTTTTTTGTTTGTCCATAGTGGCCCCTGAGGAAGGGACAAAGGGTCCCAAAATGCATAGGGCATCAAGGTTTTTTCCTTTGTGGAACTTATAGAAGCACATATCAATGATGTTATTCAGGAAACAAGATGTTGTGAAAACGTTTTTTACTTTGTATTGAACATCATTCAATTACATGATTGTTGATTCCATGACAATGTTGTGAGAAATACATATTCATGAATGTATTAAACACATAATTTTTCGATGTGAAAACAATGATGAAAGTGTTGATTGATTGTGTCATTGACAAATTTGGTAATAAACTATGTAAATCGACTTTTTAATTAGTTTCAGATGTTGTTAAACACATCTCGCAGTGCACACAGGTCATTCCGGCTTTGAATGTTCGGAAGATATTGATTGTGTTTAGATTGTGGCACAAGTTAAGACTAGGACCGGGCATGTGTTTGGTTTATAGTATTTAGTTCCTCAGAGACAGATCCATATTTTATATTTTGCTTAATTCTAAACGTTCAAGTTGGCAAGCATTTTGGAATCAACTATATATAATGTCATATACAAACGTGCCTCAGTTAAAATTTTCCATTTGTCCAGGAAGAACTTAACAAAACTGAGGTTTTCAACAGCATTTGCATCCTGTCACCTATGGCGGATAGATTGACTAGTTTCAGCCTTAGTTTGCCATATAAATCAAAGTTCAACGATGTGCTGTCACGTCTCATCTGTACATTTACATGAACATTCTTTAGTAATTCTATCCTGGTTACCACAGGGAGTTGATATAACAGTCTCAAGGAGATGAAGCTTCAGAAATATTTTCAGATAGTTGTAGGGAAGTGCCCCTTTTTGTCATGGTCACTGCCACTTTTTGCCATTTGTACTGATGTTTTTCAACTGATGAGCACTGGGTCCCTGCTAACCATGCCCCAGTGCCAGTGCTCCTTCCCTAAAACAAGGTAAGATGGTCTAATTGTGACACAATTGGCATACACATTTGGCACCCCTGTAAGTCCCTAGTAAGTGGTACCCCTGGTACCTAGGGCATGGGTACCAGGGAGGGTCCCTAAGGGCTGCAGCATATATTATGCCACCCTAAGGGAGCCCCATACAAATTGCATGCAGCCTGCCATTGCAGACTGCATGTCATGGTGAAAACCATGAGTGAAAACACGATATGGCACACTCCCTGTGTGCCATGCCAAAGTCACTGCATGCAATATATGTAAATCACCCCTACAGCAGGCCTTGTAGCCCTAAGGCAGGGTGCATTATAACATGTGAGGGCATATCTGCATGAGCAGCTATGCCCCTGTCCTGTCTAGTTCAATTACTAGATGGTACAAGTGAACAAGGAAGCCATCTTAAGTATATTTACTGGGCACTGGTCATTATGAGTTCCCCTGCTACATGATGGCTTTACTGAAACCTATGGTGTTTGGCATCAAACACCTTGTCTTAATAAATCTGGACTGATGCCAGTATAAGATTTTTTAGGACATGCACCCAAAGGGCACCTTAGAGGTGCCCCCTGAAAACCTACTAGTTGTCTAGTGTGCTGGCTGCCAGTTATCAACCAGCTTGCCACCATAGACATCTTTCTGGCCCCTAGAGGTGAGAGCCCACGCTCTCGGAGGCCAGAAACAATGCCTGCTCCGGAGGGAAGTGTTCACGCCTCCTCCAGCAGGATCGCTAGTGATTCTGCATACTAAGGCCAGGGACTTTAAAGCCCCTGCTGCCTTTGATATGCAACCCGGCTTCCCCCAGACCTGGGAGATGCCACCCCCTGCACTCAGGCCCATTTGGCACCAGGACAGACAGGTAATTACCTATGCAAGTAGGCGTGTTGCACTACCAAGCTAGTGACACCCCTAACGTGGGCTGCCTGATGTGCTCCACGAAAGAAGGGTTCCATCATCTTGGTTTTGGTGGAATTCGGAACTCTGGGACAAGGTTATGCCCACTCCCCACGGTAATTGGTCTTATGTAGGTGTAGTGACCCCAGGGATAAGTAGCCCATTGGCTACTACCCTTCATCCCCTTTAACTCCCTTAATTTTAGTTTTTAGGTGGACCCCTGACAATAGGAACTCAGATTCACCTGACTGAAGAAGAAGGACTAAGAAGAGCCAAAGAACGCAAGATCTGTGGACTAGCTGTGGACTTCATGCTAAGCCCTGCCTGCATGCTCCTGTCTAAACAAAAGCAAAGAGCCAACTAATCCTGCAGTTGTGCATCCTCCAAAACCTCGGAGGGCTGACAGCGCTTCGCCAACCAGCCAGCATCTCCTTTAATGTGGAGGAGTCACTTCCCTGCAGTCTGCAGGCACTGACTGCAACGTCCGGTTCACCGATCTGCTGACAATCGGGTTCACCGACACAGAAGCTGCCCAGGAGAAGGTCCCCCTGCTCCAGGAGGTCATCCCCCATCTCCCAACAACTGTGGATATGCCAGGACCCCCAGGAGCCGCCCTGCACCAATACCTGCGGGACCAGACCCCTTGCAGCAGCCAAGGTTTGTTCTGTGTCCAGCCCTGACACCAACACCACCAAGACCGACCTACCGACGTGGGACATCAGCAACAGAGAGGCCATTGTCAAGAGTGGCCCCATTGTCCTGTTTTGTCCTCATTTCCAGGTCAACCTAAAAAGTGAGAGCCTCCAACGCATGCGACACGTCGGACAAAACGACGCGCAACTCCACAACCCTAGTGCGAGCCTACCGACGGTGCACCCTTGCTCCAGAGACCCTGAAGAACCGAGCCCCACTTTGGGCTCCGACGGACTTGTCCTCACCTGCACCACTTTCCTTATTACACGTTTCTCCATAGACTTCAGTGGTAGCGTTCGAGGCTACCTTTGCTACCAGCACCTCTGCAACCAGACACACCAGGGAAGGTAAACCGAACCTGCTGGTGGTTCTAAGGATCTTAGCGCCTACTTTACTCAAGCCCAGAAGGGTAAACATCATTTACCCCGCATGCGAAACAACGTCATTACAACGACCACGTTGTTACATCGCATGCCATTACAACGCAAGCCGTTACAATGGCTTGCTGTAGGGGGCAGAAGGTGTTGGATTTAAATCCAACACCTTCCCTACTGTTGCACAGACTGGAGTTGGAACAGTAAATTATACTATTCCAACATCCAGCGCGCCCCCTACAGCAAGTCGTTGTAATGGCTTGCATTGTAATAATATGCGGTGTAACAACGCGGTCGTTGTAATGACTGCGTTGTAATGGCATGCTTTCTAAACACATGCGTTCTAACGTGGCCTATTCATCCAGAAGATCAACTCTGTAACTCAATTGCAAGTACCCCTTTGCAGTGTATGCTTCTCCCATAGGATAACATTACCACACTCAATCTTCAAATCTGACTGCTGTATTTTCTAAAAATCACTAACTTGAAAAGTACTTACCTAATCTTGTAGATCTTCGTGTCTAAATTAATATAAAAATCTATGTTATTTTTCTAAATTGGTGTTGGATTTCCTTATTGAGTGTGTGTCTCATTTAATTGACTCTGTGTGTGCAACAAATGCCTATCACTCCCCTCTGATAAGCCTAAGGCTGCTCAACCACACTACCACAAATAGAGCACCTTGGGATTGTTAAAGTAAGCCCCTGTACACTAATAAGGGATACCTGGACTCTGTACATTGCACCTTTTGGAACACTATATAGAAAGGCAGCTTCCTACAATAGTCATATCAGATAACAAGCCATGATGTTTACTCCTGTACTTAAGATCTGTGACAGACTTTTATACAGAGATAGCTAGCTAGCTTATCGATGTATGCCAGCAAGCTAAATTTTACCACTTTTGACTTACAAACCAGAGCCTCGCACACAGCACAAAAATAGAACATTATTTTTTAAAAACTTGCAGGATCTTTCACTACTCCAACAAAAGAGCAACACATTTTATTCCAACCTTCCAGCTTGCACACTGGAATATATTTATCCTGCCACTTTTTTGGAGCTGCATGCATTATAACAGATAACCACACATAGGATGGGTAGATGAAGCCAGATTATTAGTTCTGTAGGTGCGTGTCTCATAGTTTGGATTATTCCTGCTTTATAGTACTTTAACACCAGAAGGAAAATACTGTCAAATTTTACAAAGTTCTATGTGTTTTTTCTTGGCTTTGCCCAAAAAGGCTCAGCCATGGTTACTTCTTGTGGAATGTGCTGTGACAATTCCTTAGATAGGATAACCTGGTTTATTATGACAAAAAACTATGGCTGCAGATACCCAGCAAGCTATTCCTTGTTTCAGCAAATTGTCCTTTTCGTGAGTGACCATAAGACACTAACAGCTGATCAGATTGTTGGAAAGATTTAGTTCTTTCAATATAAGACTTTAAACAACTTTTGACGTCCAAGGTATAAAGGGCCCATTCTGCTGCGTTGCTTGGATTCTCAAAGTATGTTTTTAATACTACCGATTCGCTCAAACAGAAGTCAGGTGTCCCTTTAGGTATAAAACGTGGATTTGTTCACAGTACGACTCTGTCTTCCCTGAACTGGAGTAAGGATTCTTTGATTGTAAAGACGTTGATTTCGCTAACTCTCCTTGCAGAAGTTAGCACCAAAAGAAGTGCCACTTTCCAAGAAAGGAATTTTCATTTTACTTTGATTACTGGTTTGAAAATACTTCTCTTTAGTTGAAATAGAAGTATGTTTAAATGCCATGGATTCGGAGGAGGTCTTATTGGCGGAAAGACTCTAACTAGACATTTAAGGAATTCTTTAACGTTTCTATTTGACCAAACTGGGGAGAGGAGTTGACCTAACGGCTAGGGCGGTCGACCTCGAATCTGGGGAACTGGGTTCGAGTCTCAGCAATGGCGCTGAACATCCTGTGATTCTGTGCAAATCACTTAATCTCCCCCTGCCTAACAAAAATGAATGTGTCCTCATGTAACGCAACTGGTGCTCGTGTAAAGCGCTCTGATACCCGATCCCTTCGGGTCAAGTTCGCGCTATATAAAACTCCGTAAAAAAAAAAACTGATGGGTGTGTACAGATCTAGCTAGTTGTAAAAAGCATGGCAATATTTGTTGTGGCAAGGATGATACTGGGTGTAAGCTGTGGTTGGCACACCAGAAACAGAACAGCTTCCATTTAACTCCATAAGTCTTATGTTCGAGGCATGTGAGCTGTAGATCACATGCTGTGTATAGCTCGCCATCTAGTGTTGGGTCCGGATGTTTGCACTTTGTTTTTCTTCGAAGAAGTCTTTCCAGTCACGAGGTAGGTGACTCCTCCTTTCGGTGATAGTGCGCATGGGCATTGACTCCATCTTTAGATTGTTTTTTTCCGCCATCGGGTTCGGATGTGTATTGCTGCGCTTCGGTTCGGCACTGTTTCTCGGATCCCTTCGACGCGCAATCCACTACCCTCGACAGTATTGTTATCGATCGCGGTTTCGCATTCTTCGCGTATCGTCTCAACTTAAAACAACTTCGATCGGAAAACTCGTGGCGGGCCGTCAGGCCTACCCGCGCTTACAGCGCTAGCAGTCAAAGGAACGGACTCCTTTCAAACACTGCCCCGGGTGTCGTGCTAAATTTCCACGCACCGTGCCGATCGTTTTGATCGAAGAAGACGGTCACGAGATGCAACATCAAACCGGCTCTGCACCGGATATCCACGGTGAAGATTCCGACACAGAACATCACGCTCAAGGAGCCGAGGAAGAAGAACATAGCTCCATGTCAGAAGCCGACTCCGACATGGAAGAAGAGGAGCAGTTTACTCTGGGTCAACGTACCGTGAGTAAAGATACCCCCTTGCCCCCTCAACAAACGATGAAAAAGGCTCCGGTCCCTCCTCTGCCTTCGGGCCAAGGTCGGCACCGACAAAAAGTTTCAGACACCCCGCCCTCGGCTCGGCACAGAAACACAAAGAAAAGCCGGGCCCATATCGGTGCCCAACCAGCACCTTCGGCACCAAAACCCAAGCCGAAACATCTCTCGGTGACAATCCCATTGTTACCGAAGAATCCACTTTTGGCACCGAAAGGTTCGGAACCAAAACCTTTGACGCCAAAACCGGCGAGTAAGGACAAGGACACTCCGTCTAAAGAGCCTCGGCCCGATGCCCCGCCGTCAGATCCGAAGCAGAAAAAGCTAGTGATAAACCCATATACGGGACATATCCATGCCACCCTTCCAAAAAAACGGAAAATAGACCAGCCAGAGGATTACCACATTCCTCTCAAAGTAAAAGTGTGGGTACTAACCCTTCTCCACTTTACATTCCACCTCCTCCCCCCACTGATCCCAACTTACTCATCACACCCACAAATTCACCACCACCACCATCACCTGACCCACAGGATGATGGGGATGAGGATCAGGATAGGCCACAGGACATTGACCCCCTGGGAGGATTATCACACTGACCCAAACACGGAAAATGACCCTGATCTATATCCGTCCAGACCATCGCCACCTGATGATAACATCGGCTATATTGAGCTACTTAACAGGGCTGCTCAATATCACGGGGTGGAGCTGCATAAGGAGCCATTAGAAGAGGACTTCCTATTTAAGACCTTAAGTTCCACTCAGAAAGCCACTCATACACTGCCAATACTTAAAGGGGTGTTAAAGCACGCAGATGAAATATTCAAAGATCCTGTGAGGGCAAGAATAATTACACCTAGGGTGGAGAAAAAGTATAAACCTGCACCCATTGACCCCACTTACATCAAAGGTTAGTTGCCCTTAGACTCTCTTGTGGTTTCCAACGCTCGCAAGAGAGCTAGTTCACAGACCACAGGTGAGACCCCTCCTCCTGACAAGGAGTCCAAGCTAATTGATGCCTTGGGCAAAAGAGTAGCCTCCCAAGCGGCCAATCATTGGCGCATTGCTAATACTCAAGCTTTGTTGGCCCGATAGATACGATAGGGCTCATTACGATGAGCTAGAAAAACTCATGCAATTTCTCCCTGACGAGCATAAGGCAAGGGCTAATGATCTTATCCAGGAAGGCAAACTCATTACCAACACTTCCATCAGATGTGCACTAGACGCAGCAGACACAGCAGTTCGTGCAGTTAACCCTAGTGTACTACTACGCAGGCATGCTTGGTTGAGAATCTCAGGATTCAAGCCTGAGGTGCACACCTCCATTCTCAATCAACCATTTGATAAAGAACATCTCTTTGGCCCAACAGTTGATACCTCACTGGAGAAAATGAAAAAAGACACGGAGATCGCAAAGTCCATGTGTTCTTTGCAGTCATCTACAAATAGGGGTTCCTTTCGTCGCTCCTTTTACAGGGGTGGCTCCAAAAGTGTATCCACAGAAACTCGCTTCTCCTCTAACAAGGGTAACAACCAAGCGCCCTCATCAAGAGGCTATTCTAGAGGAGGTTTTAGAGGAAACAACGGTAAGGGAAGAGGCAGAGGCAACTCCACACGCACTTCCCCTGCAAACAAACAGTGACTTCCTTCCGTTACCCCCGATCATTCCACTCCTGTCAGGGGACGTCTCTCTCAATTCCTACCTGTCTGGAATTCAATTAGCTCAGACAAGTGGGTACTACAAATTATCCAATATAATTACTGCCTAGAGCTTACAGACATTCCCCCAAATATTCCTCCAAGATCACATACAATGTCACAAGAACATATCACCCTCCTCAAACAGGAGGTTCTCTCTCTGTTGGAAAAACCTGCTCTAGAACCAGTCCCTTACAATACCAAGGGACCGGGGTATACTCCCTGTACTTCTTAATTCCCAAAAAGACGGTTCTCTCAGGCCTATACTAGACCTCAGAGAACTAAATCTATACATTCTGTCGGACCACTTTCACATGGTCACACTCCAGAAAGTGTTCCCACTACTTCAACAAGGCGACTTTCTATCTATCCACTCTGGACTTAAAGGACGCCTATTTCCATATTCCCATACACCCTGCTCACCGCAAATACCTCAGGTTTGTGGTAGAGGGCCAGCGTTATCAATTCAAGGTCCTCCCATTTGGAGTAACTACCGCACCCAGGGTTTTCACAAAGTGCTTGGCAGTAGTCGCAGCTCATCTACGAAGACAGCACATTCACGTTTTCCCATACCTAGACGACTGGCTTATAAAAGCCAGCTCGCAACAAAGCTGCCTACGCCACACTCAAAAAACAGTGCAACTACTCCGCGAACTTGGGTTCACCGTAAACCTGACCAAGTCTCATCTACAACCATCCAACATACAATTGTATCTAGGAGCCACAATAAACACTCAAAAAGCTCTAGCGTGTCCCAACCCAGCCAGAATCCGCAACATACAGACTCTAATCTCTCAGTTTCGGCCCCAACACTCATTACCAGCTCGAGTGTTCATGCAGTTACTAGGAATGATGGCATCTTGCATACTAATCGTACCTTACGCAAGACTTCAAATGCGTCCCCTCCAGGAATGCTAAGTACGTTAATGGAACCAGGCTCAGAGTCGGTTATCAGATCTAGTGTTGGTCGACGGCCGCACCCATCGCTCTCTGCAGTGGTGGAATACACAAAACCTTTTAAAAGGGCGGCCCTTCATCGACCCGGTTCCACAGATAGTACTAACAGATGCATCGCTCACTGGCTGGGGAGCTCATCTCCAAAAACATACCATTCAGGGCATGTGGACTCTGCAACAAAAGCAACTCCACATAAACCATCTAGAGCGGCTAGCGACTTTTCTAGCGCTCAAAGCATTTCAACTTCATCTACTAGGAAAAGCTGTCCTAATTCGTACAGACAACATGACAGCAATGTACTACATACAAAAACGGGGGGGACACACTCTCTCCAGCTGTCACAACTACCTCAGACCATCTGGAGATGGGCTATAAGTCACAAAATGTATCTTCTTGCAGAACACCTTCCAGGAGTAAACAACCAGATTGCAGATCTGCTCAGTCGTCAACGACAACAGATCCACGAATGGGAACTCCACCCTCAGGTTCTCCTCCCATTCTTTCAAATGTGGGGCTTCCCAGAGATAGATCTGTTCGCCACACACCTAAACGCAAAATGCCCAAACTTCGCATCCAGGTATCCACACCCATTGTCCAAAGGCAATGCACTATGGATGAATTGGTCAAAGATATTTGCCTACGCTTTTTCCGCCTCTACCACTCATTCCATTAGTGGTTCGGAAGCTCAGACAGCAGTCCCTGACACTAATCCTAGTTGCTCCCTCATGGGCCCGTCAACCCTGGTTCACTACCCTGTTGGAGTTATCAGTAGTTCCTCACCAAAAACTACATCTTACTCCCAATCTGCTCACTCAGAGCCATGGAGACATAAGACATCCAGATCCCAGTCATCTCAACCTTGCGATCTGGCACCTGAAATCTTAGAGTTTGGCTAACTCAATCTTCCGCCAGACTGCATGAATATAATCAAAGAGGCTAGGCGCCCTACAACAAGAGCATGCTATGCAGCAAAGTGGAAGAGGTTTGTGATATACTGTAATAACAATCAAATCAACCCGCTTGATGCTTCAATACAAAACATCATTTGCTATCTTTTACATCTACAGCGTAGCAATTTAGCGTACACATCCATACGCTTACATCTTGCTGCAATAGCTGCATATCTACAGAACAGACAACATCTGTCTCTATTTAGAGTGCCTACTATTAAAGCATTTATGGAAGGACTTAAAAGAATCATTTCCCCAAGACTTCCACCTGCTCCAGTGTGGAATCTGAACATTGTCCTTACCAGACTAATGGGTCCACCTTTTGATCCATTGCATAGATGTGAACTACAATTTCTCACTTGGAAGGTAGCTTTCCTCATAGCTATCACATCACTGAGGAGAGTGGGTGAGCTTCAGGCACTAACCATAGAGGAACCTTTTTTCCAAATACACCAATATAAAGTGGTTCTTCGGACCAACCCAAAGTTCCTACCTAAAGTCATTTCTGCCTTTCATATCAACCAATCTGTTGACTTGCCTGTGTTCTTCCCTCGACCAGATTCTGTGGCAGAACGTGCTCTACACACCTTAGATGTGAAAAGGGCATTACTCTACTACATTGAAAGGACAAAACCTTTCCGTAAGACCAAGCAACTATTTGTTGCTTTTGCTCCACCACATAAAGGCAATCCTATATCAAAATCAGGTATTGCACGGTGGATAGTCAAGTGCATTCAAACATGCTATATTAAAGCAAAACGCACATTAAAAATCCCCCCTAGAGCGCACTCCACTCGCAAACTAGGGGCCTCTATGGCATTTTTAGGAAATATACCCATAGATGACATTTGCAAAGCTGCAACATGGTCTACACCACACACATTTACAAAACACTATAGTGTAGATGTCTTAGGTAGACAGCAAGCTAGGGTGGGCCAAGCAGTTTTGCGTACACTATTTCAAACAGCTGCAATAGCTACAGGTTAGCCACTGCTTTGGGAGATAACTGCTATATAGTCTATGCACAGCATGTGATCTACAGCTCACATGCCTCGAACGGAAAATGCTACTTACCAGTATGCATCTGTTCTTGGCATGTAGAGATGTAGAGTCACATGCGCCCACCCGCCTCCCCGGGTACCTATACCTGTTGCAGTACTATCTTACTTAGATACAATATACATGGACATCTCTATTTACTACTCTTACTAACTCCATTATCACCCTCTGCGGCAAAACAATCTAAAGATGGAGTCGATGCCCATGCGCGCTATCACCGAAAGGAGGAGTCACCTACCTCGTGACTGGAAAGACTTCTTCGAAGAAAAACAAAGTGCAAACATCCGGACCCAACACTAGATGGCGAGCTGTGCACAGCATGTGACTACAGCTCTACATGCCAAGAACAGATGCATACTGGTAAGTAGCATTTTCCTTGTTGAAGCTGCTCTGGCATTAGATAATGTTTTTCTGCATTCCTCCGGAATATCTAGAAGGTGGCATTCATGAGCCAAGCTTTCAAGCTTAGAGAGCGCGGGTCAGTATGTAGGATCTGGCCACTGCATCATGTCAGTAAATTCGGTGAGGGTCTCAATAGAGTTCTGGTTTGCTCTGATAAGTGAAGTATCTCTGGCCCACCTGGTTTCTGGGCCAACACAGGGCTATCAGAATAAACCTACAAGGCTCTCTCCTCATCTTTGTCAAGATCCTTGGAATCATTGGAAGGGATAGAAAAGCAAATGCATACGTTTCTGACCAACTGATTGAAAACACGTTCCCCCACAATCCAGGAAGGTCATGACTGCTGGAGCAGTACCATCATTTTTGGTTCCTTCGTAAGGGGATTAAGGATGATTTCTCCTTGTTTTATCGAAGAGATGTATACAGTCTTTGGTTGTTTGTTTGGTGGGTTTGAGGGAATTTTCTTTTACTAGCCGATCGTCTAGGTGCAGGAACATTTGGTGGCTCTGTGTTCTCAGATGCGCTGCTACTGGAGCCATGCACTTTGTGAATATCTTCAGGGCTGATTTGAGTCCAAATGGTAGGACTTTGAACTGATGGTGGCAATCTGCCACTGTGAATCTCAGGTATCTGCGATGATTGGTTAAAAGAAATACACATCCTGTAGGTTCAGAGATGTCATGTTATCGCCTTGTTGGAGCAGTTGGAGAACTTCTTGTTAGGTGTTCACACATAATGTTTGTTTTCTGAGAAACTCAGTTAGATTTTGTAGATCTAAAGTTGGCCTCCATTCTCCCAATTTCGTTTTCATGAGATAATAGTAAGAATAAAACCCTCAATTTTGCTGGGATTTGGGGACTTGTTGTATTGCATCTTCTGTGACATAATACGAATCTCAGCTTGTGACAGACAAAACTGTTGATGAGGCCCGCTGTTTAATGGGGTAGGTAGTGGTTTCTGAATGAATTCAAGTGTGTGACAATGTAATACAGGGTCCTATGCCCAGCGATCAGTTGTTATATCTGCCCACTGTCTGTAAAAAGAAGAGATTTTCCTCCTACAGATATTCCTGGATTCATTGTGACCATTGCTTCTGTAGTGTCACTGAAATATTGAGTGTTCATTGCTTCATGACTGATTTGTATATTTTCTTTGGTGGGCCAGCTTATGGTAAGAGGCTGGTGGTGGTGGTCTATACTACTGTGTATAGCCCTTGTGGTTATGTCGGTTTGGCTGGCTGGTACGACTGATTCTTATAAGGTTGATAATCTCATCTAAAAGAAAACTGTCTCCTTCCCTGTGCTCCCCGAAAGGGTTGAGGTCGTTTTTATTGTTGGACACCCTAAAGATCTTGTTGTGTCCATATCTGATGAACAAGTTACTTACCTTCGGTAACGATGTATCTGTAAGAGATATATATTAGTTATAGATTCCTTACCTTAGAATTACCCCCAGGCGTCAGACTGGATCCGGAGAATTTTTTCTTCAGCAGTACCCCTGCGCGTCGGTCGGCGTCGTGGTCGCCGTGATGACGTCGCGGTGCCTACTTAGACGCCGCCCCTGCGCGCTGACGTCAGTTCTGACACAACTTTCCACGCCAGAAGCGCAGAGCCATGAAAGACACTGACCACTGGTGCTCCGCACTAGGGCCCTGCAAGGGAGTCCCAATACCTAAAAGTCAGTTCGCAGAGCGGGGAGAATGAGCGGGCGGTAAGGAATCTATAACTAATATATGTCTCTTACAGATACATCTTTACCGAACGCAAGTAACTTGTTCATCTGAAAGAGACTATTAGTTATAGATTCCGTACCTTAGAATAGATACCCCAGCAATACCAACCCCGGAGGAAGGACTGCGAACCAAGTTCACACCAGAAAGTCCTGGAGGACAGAACGGGCAAAGTAGCCATCCCTCCGGACTTGACTATCCAGGCAGTAATGTCTGGTTAATGTGTGCATAGAAGCCCACGTGGCCGCCTGGCAGATGTCAATGAGTGGGACTCCACGTGACAAAGCAGTAGTTGCTGCCGTAGCTCTAGTGAAATGAGCTCGCAGCCCCACTGGAGGTTCCTTTTTAGCTAAAGAATAACAAATCTTGATACAAAGGACGACCCATCGAGAGATGGTATGCTTTTGCACAGCCCGACCTTTCTTGGCACTCACATAGCCAACAAAGAGTTGATCGTCCACCCGGAAATCTTTCGTGCGGTCAAGGTAGAAAGACAGCGCATGTTTCGGGTCCAGACGGTGGAGTCTCTCCTCCGTGGAAGGGTGCGGAGGCGGGTAAAAGGTGGGCAGAGTGATAGTCTGACCGATGTGTAAGGGAGTGACAACTTTAGGTAGGAACAAGGGTCTCGTTCGAAGCACCACTTTGTCCGTATGCACCGAGAAGAAAGGGGGCTTAGAAGAAAGAGCCTGAAGCTCACTCACTCTGTGAGCAGAGGTGAAGGCAACAAGAAAAGCAGTCTTCAGAGTGAGAAGCCGAAGAGGACAGTTGTGAAGAGGCTCGAAGGAAGCGCACATAAGGTAAGTCAACACAAGGTTCAAGTCCCACTGAGGCATTATGAAAGGAGATGGAGGAAAGAGGTGAATAATGCCCTTGAAGAACCTGTTAACAATAGGGGACTTGAACAAAGAGGGCTGATCTGGTAGCTGAAGAAAAGCAGAAATGGCTGCCAGATAGCCTTTAAGAGTGCCCAGAGCAGAGCCCTGCTGGGATAAAGAAAGAAGGAACAAAAGAACCTCAGAAAGAGGGGCAGAAAGGGAATCCACAGCCTTTGCTGTGCACCATGCCACAAACTTGTTCCATCGACAGGCGTATACCGTCTTAGTGGAGGGACGCCTGGTTGCCAAGATGACATTACAGACTTTGGGAGGAAGGTCAAAAGCTGTCAACTGTCGCCGCTCAATCTCCATGCAAGGAGCCGGAGGCTGGACAGGTTCGGGTGGAGAACCGTCCCCTGCTGCTGCGACAGAAGATCCTCCCGAAGGGGCAGTCTGATCGGAGGATCGATAGCCATGCTCAGGGTACCAGACACTTCGTGCCCAGTCCAGTGCCACAAGGATAACTTGGGCCCGGTCGCGCTTGATCTTCTTCAGCACTCGGGGCAGAAGTAGTACAGGCGGAAAGGCGTACAGGAGGACGCAACTCCACTCGCGATGAAAAGCGTCGCAGAGCGAGT
This sequence comes from Calotriton arnoldi, assembly GCA_963921515.1. Lineage (NCBI taxonomy): Eukaryota > Metazoa > Chordata > Amphibia > Caudata > Salamandridae > Calotriton > Calotriton arnoldi. Next base: position 4,962,965 of record CAWUFW010000214.1, on the reverse strand, counting down.
GCCGCCTTGGAAACTCCAACGCGCAAAACTGCTGACATTGCGTGTTCTCTTCGGTGGCGAACAGATCTAACCAAGGCTCTCCCCACTGCTGAAAGAGACCTTGTACCACCTCTGAGTAAAGATGCCATTCGTGATCCACCAGGCATCGACGGCTGAGTTTGTCCGCCCTGGCGTTCAGAGAACCTGCCAGGTGTTGAACCACCAGGGTCAAGCCCTGATGTTCCAGCCTTGTCCAAAGGCGAAGAGCCTCTTGACAAAGGGTCCATGACCCCACCCTGCCCTGTGTGTTGCAGTACCACATGGCGGTGGTGTTGTCTGTGAACACCTGCACTGCCTTCCCTTGAGGGAGGGAAGGAATGCCTTCAGTGCCAAGCAAATCGCCCGAAGCTCCAACAGGTTGATATGTAGCCCTGACTCCGCCGGAGACCAGACTCCTCTGATCTCTGCCTCTCCCAGGTGGCCGCCCCTTCCCAGGAGTGATGCATCGATCACCACCATGAGGTCTGGTTGGGGAAGGGAGAGGGATCTGCCTCTGACCCAATCTTGGTTCGTTAATCACCACAGCAGTTGTTGCGCAGTTCCCTCCGAGATCTGGACGTAGTGGGCGAGATTCCCCTGATGCTGCGCCCACTGGAACTTCAGGTCCCACTGCAGAGCCCGCATATGCCATCTGGCATGATCCACCAGCAGGATGCAGGAGGCCATGAGGCCCAGCAGCCTCAGGGTCATTCTCACCGAAATCCGGGATAGAGGCTGAAAAACCGGTATCATAGCCTGAATATCCCAGACTCGCTGCTCGGGAGGATAGACCCGAAACTCACTTTGTCCAGAACAGCTCCAATGAAATGAAGCGACTGAGAGGGAGTCAGGTGCGACTTCGGCACGTTGTTGGTGAACCCCAGTGAATGCAAGAGGTCTGCCGTAGTATGGAGGTGGGAGATGACAGCCTGGGGTGAGCCCGCCTTCAACAGCCAGTCGTCGAGATAGGGGAAGACTGGAACCACTGATCTGCGCAGATGAGCTGCGACCACCGCCATCACTTTCGTGGGCACTGGTAAGGCCGAAGTGGAGCACGGTGAACTGAAAATGCTCGTGGCCTACCGTGAACCGTAGGTAACGTCTGTGGGCTGGCAGGACGGGGATGTGAAAGTTGGCGTCCTGCAAGTCCAACGCCACCATCCAGTCTCCAGGGTCGAGGACAGATAAGACCTGAGCCAAGGTTAGCATTTTGAACTTCTCCTTCTGGAGGAAGCGGTTGAGGGCCCTGAGGTCTAGGATAGGACGCAGGCGCTTGTCCTTCTTGGGCACCAGAAAGTAGCAGGAATAGCAACCACGACCTACTTCTGGCGCAGGGACCCTTTCCATAGCTCCCTTGGCCAACAGAGCTGAAACTTCCTGGCGGAGAAGTGCCAAATGATCCTCCGACATGGGATCGAAAGACTGGGGCAAGGAGGGAGGGGTAATCTAGAAGGGGAGGGAGTAGCCCCTTCGGACAATCTGCAAACCCACCTGTCTGACATGATGAATTGCCAGTGGGGGAGGTGATGGCGAATCCTGCCACCCACTGGCCGCTGATGGGTCTGAAAGGTCAGACTAGGAGGGTTTGGAGGCTGCTGCAGGGGGGGAAAGGGTGAACTGGCCCGCCCGCTGGGTTCCACGTCCGCGGCCACGCAGAGGCTGGGCAGCTTGCGTGGACCGGTGGCTGGACTGGGCTGAACGTGGTGGGGTGTCCCTTCCGTAGCTACGAAAGGGGCAAAAGGCAGACTTTGGTGGACGGGAGGACGCAGCGAGGCCTAAGGATCTGGCCGTAGCCCAAGAATCCTTAAAGCGCTCCAGCGCCGAGTCTGCCTTGTCACCTAAAAGGCGACGGCCATCGAAAGGCATGTCCAGCAGAGTTGACTGAACATCCCCCGCAAAACCAGACGTCCTCAACCAGGCGTAGCGCCGAAGGCCTACCGACGTGGCAATTGTTCTGCCCAGTGAGTCAGTGGTATCCAGTCCACAGCAAATTGTGAATTTTGCTGCGTCTCTCCCATCTGCCACAGCTTGGGAAAGAACTCCTCTGGGCACTGAGGCAGCACCTGCGCAACCGTATCCCAGATGGTATAGGAGTATCGGCTCAAGAGGCACGTGGTATTCACGGACCGCAATGCCAAGCCAAGCTGGAGGAAGAGAACATGCGCTTCCCAAGATGATCCAACTTCTTGGATTCCCAGTCCGGGGGTGCGGAAGGGAATGTATCCTTGGAAGAAGAAGCTTGGACCACCAAGCTCTCGGGGGGAAGGGTGTTGGGTCAAGAACAAGAACAGGAGCCCCTGTGCTGGGCTTGGACCAAGTGCCCAGAAGGACGTCTGTGAGGGCTTCATTGAAGTGCAAGAGGGGTTCAGAGGAAGTTGCCGCCGGTTGAAGCACCTCTGTCAGGAGGTTAGTCCTGACTGCCACAGTAGGGAGCTCCAAGCCCAAGGCCTCAGCTGCCCTACGCACCACCACTGCATAGGACGCTCCCTCCTCTGTAGCCACGGTAGGGGGAGAAAGCATGCCAAGGTCTGGTGAAGTGTCCAGGCCACTGGCGTCACCCAATTTATCTCTCCAGTCCGGTTCTTCCAGCTGGTCTGTCAAAGGGTCCAGCGACCTCTCCCAGTCCTCATCACCACCCTCAGGGCGATAGGGAACACCTGGGAAGAACAAGGGAACAAAAGTACCCTCCGGCGTCGGATACAACGTCGGCCGACGTTGGTCCGGCTCCCGGTCCAACTCGGAAATGAGGATGGGGGCGTCGTCGCTGGGATCGGCGCCAGGGAAGGTCGAGTAAGGTCGACCAGCGTCAATCCGGATCCAGGCCTGCATCCACGGGAGCCCTCCGGCGCAGCGGCCGGAGCCGCCGGCATCAAAGGCCCAGTGCCCCAACCGACTCCGCGGAGTCGGGCTGCCCAAATACACAGTGGAGGGCTTTGTAAAACGTACAAAGTTGGGCAGGGGACGCCCCGGCTCCCGGAAACGGGGGAAGGCGCGGAGTCCTCCCTGAGTCAGGCACCGGAGACGGAGCCTTAGAGCGACTACGCTCCGGATCCTGCGTCGCGTCAGCCGACCGACGGGGAGAAGGCGAAGAGCGACGGTGCTTCTTTGCCTTCTTCTTTGCTTCGACACCCGAGGAGGGCGAAGACTTGGATGAGGTGTAGTGGCTCCCCGACTGGTCTCGAGACCTTCCTCTCGAGCGAGACCGGGAGCGACGCGGAGCCGACTGCCGGGCCTCCAAAAGCTTTCGGGACCGCTCCCGCAAAGACATCGGATTCATGGCCCGACAGTCGGAGCACGACTTCAGGTCGTGGTCGCGCTCCAGGCACCAGAGGAACACGAGATGTGGGTCCGTCACCGACATCAGCTTGCGACAGAAGTCGCAAGGCTTGAAGCCGGTCCGACGATGGGACATCCCTTGAGCACCAGAAGTCGAAGACTCGAAAAAAGACGTAGACAAAAGTCGAAAAAAGTTTATTAAAAAATGTGACTAAGGGGCAAGCTCTCTCCGGATCTGCGCTAAGCTGGCGCGGAAAAAGAACTGACGTCAGCGCGCAGGGGCGGCGTCTAAGTAGGCACCGCATCGTCATCCAGGCGACCACGACGCTGACGACGGACGAGGAGTTGACCAACGCCACCTACCGATGCACAGGAGTACTGTTGAAGAAAAAATTCTCCGGATCCAGTCTGACGCCTGGGGATAATTCTAAGGTAAGGAATCTATAACTAATAGTCTCTTTCAGATTTGATTGACTGGAGAGCTTCATCTACATGCAGCCGAAAGAAAGATTTTCCTTCGTACTCTGTAGGAAGCTGGCTCTTTATATAGTGGACCAAAAAGAGGTACACTGTGTAAAGAGTCCAAGCAAACCCCAGAGGAACTACAGAGGCACAAATGACACACCAAATGCTCTCTTTTGTGGTAGTATGGGGGAGCAGTTAGGCATATCAGAGGGTAGTACTAAACATTTATTACACACACAAAGGCAGTAAGTGAGACCACACTCGATAAAGAAATCCAACACCAATTTATAAAAAGAAAACATACTTTTATATAAATTTAGCTATCAAGGTCATTGAAATCGGGTAAGTACTTTTCGAGTTATGAATTTTTACAGTTTTCAAAAGTGGACACTTAGTGCATTTTCTGGATCAGTAATGTTATCCTATGGAGGAAAAACATGTATTGCATTCGGGCACTTGTCATCGACTTATGGGACTGTTTTTCTGGACCTAAGGTGAGAATGGGGCAAGGTCCAAGGCCACACCAAAAGGTCACCTTGGGAGACTCTGGGGCACCTGGGTGCAGCTGTGCCCCACAGCGTTGGGTGTCCCATTCACTTCAATGGGAAAACAGTCCGGTTACAAAGAGGCTGCAAACTGGGACTGGGGGACCAGTCCAGGGGAACCCACAGGGTGCTCGACCCTTGATCCTCAGGCACACAGGGACACCCTTGCTCCACTCCTACTTGGGCTATGGGGCTCGGGTCTTTTGGGGTTGGAGGGGGCCTGCAGAAAGAGGCTGCAGGCGGCAACTGGAAGTCCAGTCTCTGAAAACCCAAGCATGGGCTTAGCTCTTGTGGGTCTGGGGACTCTGTTGGCACCATCTCCTCCCTTCGACTCAGGAGTGCAGGTGTATAGGTGCTTTTAGGTGTCGGGTGGCGGCAGTCACAGACTCACTTCTTTGGGGGGTTTTTTCTGCAGGAGGGGCAAACAAGACAGCTGGACCACTCCCAATGTGGGTTTCACTGTCCCTGAAGTCCCTCGACGTGCAGGTCAGCCTTCCTCGGCGTTGGTGTCTGGACTGGACACACCAAGCCTTGGCTGCTGCAAGGGGTCAGTACCCAGGTATTGGTCCTGTGCGACTCCGGTTGGACCTGGTGTTCTCCCACTCGGTGGAGAGACAGAACTGACCTTCAGGAGCACAGGGTCCTCTTACTAGAGAGCTGTTGCATCGGGCTGGCCCGGGAGCGGTAACTCATAGGACAGCCCCTTGTACCTTTGGTGCCTGCAGCTGCAGGGGAGTATCTCCTCTACTCCAAGGGAGTTTCTTCAGGCAATTGGCCGAAGCACTGGCAGCCCTCCGGGTTTCTTGGAGACTGCACAGTGGCAGGATGAGTCTGCTTCTTTCATGATTGTTGGGGGCAGCTGGCAGGGTTGGCGCCAAGTCCGTCATTGCTCCTCGGTTCTTGTGGCAGGACTCTTCTTTGTCCACTCCTTCTCTTGATCCATCGGAATATGAAGTCTTACTATCAGGGAGTTCCCTAGATACCCAGCCTGGCAGTACAGCACGACTCCTGCATAGCTAATTTTCCCACCTGTCCAGGTGCCAAAGGGCTGTGGACGAAAGGGGTTGGCTTCCTCTCCTGTGAGAGAAGCCAGATTTGCATTTCAAGGGTGGTGCGCTCTTTGAAGCCTCCTGCCTTGGAATGCTAATTTACCAGACTTTCCTGGGGGAGGACGTGATTACACCTCTCTCCAGAGCAGGCATTGTTCCTGTCCTCCTGAGAGCAAAGGCTTTCACCCCTTGGGGTCAGAAACTCGTCTGTGGTAGCAGGCTGGACTGAACCAGTCATCTAGCACACTGGAGGGCTGGTAGGTTTCAGGGGGTACCTCTAAGTTACCCTCTGGGTGCATGTATTAATAAATCCATCACTGGAATCAGTGTGGGTTTATTAATACGAGGTGTTTGATACTAAACACCATATGTTTCAGTGAAGTCATTATGTAGCTGGGGAACTCGTTTTGATCAGTGCCCAGTACATACCTTAAGATGGCTTCCCCGCTCACTTGCAATATCTAGCAATAGAACTAGACATTACAGGGATATATCTGCTCACGCAGATATGTCTTAACATAAAATATAATGCACCCTGCCTTAGGGCTCAAGGCCTACTGTAGGAGAGACTTACATATGTTAGTTGCAGTGACTTTGGCATGACACAAGTGTGTCATGTCATGTTTTCACTCATGGTTTGCACCCTGTCACGCAGCCTGCAATGGCAGTCTGTGTGGAATGTTTATGTGGGTCCCTTAGGGTGGCATAAGATATGATGCAGACCTTAGGGACCCTCTATAGTATCCTTGCCCTAGGTACCTGTAGTACCATTTTACCATTTACTAGGGACTTAGAGGGGTACTAAAGTCCTTTGCCAATTGTAGCACAATTAAACTTTACCTTGTTTTAGGGAAGGAGCACTGGCATTGAGGTCTGGTTAGCAGGCCTCAGTGGACCGTCAGAGTCGAAAATCAGCATCTAGTAGCTAAAATTGGGGGGGTAACTGCAACAAAAGCCAAGTTCCCTACATACACCATGTGTTTGATTCTATGATTCTACCTGTCTAAAAGAAGTGGAAAACAGGCAACCTTTCCTATGCTACACAGTAGCACTGGCTAATTGTCTGAATCCTGTTGATGCAAAGTCCATTGTAGTGTTTGACTGCCGAAGACGTTTTCTCTACCTCAGTAAGAATTTAGATTTCTTGATCGTCATTAGGCCGCTTGCATGACCACTGAGTCTGTACAGGAGTGACCAACAAAACAAGCCAGAGTATTTTCAGGTGCTTTATATATTTTATCCAGTGTATGAATTACTTCAGCTACTGTGGCTGTTTTTTCATCACATTTAGTCTTTCGGACCAAATATGATCAATTATTTAATTTTTCTTTTAATTGGTTTTCTTGTAGGTTCTTTAAAGCTGTACAGAGAACAGTCATTTTCCTTTGTTGGTGCTAGCAAATGGAATCTCTTGGATTCTCGTTTGATGAAAGTGTAAAAACTCCTGATGTTGTCTGGGGGTAAATCTGCTGAAGGAGGAGTGCAATCTCCTGAAATGGGTGCTCTATATTTATCCCATTTCGGGCCAGAAAACTGAGAAGTGTCTGGCTGCATCTGATCTTTGTTGTGGTCATCATCTGAGTATGGGTCGACTGTGCAGGTTGGAAGGAGTTGCCTAAAGGCTAACTCTGTACCTAACGTGTTTGAGGTACTTGTATTATATAGGAACACCTACCAGAGTGCGTGGAGTGCTTGGTTTCGTGTGAGGCCTTTATTGAGGCAGAGGCAGGAGTTTTGAAGGTTGGTAAGAACCTCTGGCATTAGGATCTCATGGTTGGCTAGGGTCGGCTGAATAGATATCCTTTATCTCTTTGTGCACCTCTGATATTTGACCTTAAGTTGTGCTGGACTGTATGCAGGTCCAAAAGTTTTGCCACCATCTTCCTTAGAGCATTCAGTATCCAAAACCCTATTTGGTGGGTATGGAGATACCTTACTTGGTGATGTGTGTTCTGGCATCAGTGGCACTGAAGTCCCTTGTTCTGAGATGAGAGTAAACTTGGATGATTTTACTCAGTGGCAGGTTGATTTTGATGATAGGACTGTTGTAGACTGAATAATCGCTTTTGAAGATATCATCAACAATGTTGATGGTGTTGTCTTTGACAGGGTCGTAGGTTGGTGTTGCAGTTGAAACTGTTGTTGATGGTGTTGTCGTCAATGGTGTTATCACTGATGGTGTCATTATAATAGGTGTCCTTGCTGTTCACTGTAGTCTCACCTATGGCGATATCAACTATGAGGACTTCTCACTGGCCAAACCCACTGATCAGATGATGAAGTCTTCATTGATAGATATGCAGATGTTGGTCTCATCCATTATGATGATGTTGTGGTCTTTGATGTTTGAAATGGTCTCATCAGAGGTCTTTTGTGGAGTTGATAGCTCCAAAGACGGTTTGTGGGCTGCCTTAGAGGAGGTGTTTCTCTCACAGTTTTTTGTGTGTTTTTCTTGGATGTTCCTCAGAGATTGAGGATTTTGGATCAGATGAGGACTCAGAGTGAAAATGTTCTCTTTTTTTGCGCCTTTACCAGATAATTTTGAGGCACTTTCGTATTTGTCTTCAGAGGTGCGAGTTTCTCCTGATCTAGATTTTTGGAACCATAACACAAGCCTACCCTCTTAATCTTTTAGTGTTTTTATGGAAAAAGTACAACATATCTTGCCATCCTTAGCCTTGTGGTAAGGATATCATGGTGTTCTTCAGAATGAAGTATTTTCTTGCCACATGCTCCACATGGTCTAAAAATATTTTTTAAGAGGATTTAGCCATAGCAGATCTTAAAAATGACGGATATGTTCTCGGAAATACAGAAACACACAGAAATAGGCGAGCTATATGAACCTGTGTTGCCATTCGTAGATATGCTCAGTTACGATCGACTGGGTTCTTGGGCGACGCTCTGTTCTCTCTGATTGACATGTCCTTCGATGGGACTCGCCTCTTTGGAGACAAAGCTGACTCTACCCATGAACATTTCAAGGAGAGCATGGCTTCGGCTCACTCTCTTCAGCCTTACCAGCCACACAAATTCCACCTTTCCTTTTGTAGCTTTAGCCGAGGCATTCCTTGCCGCCAGCCTGTCTTGCTCGAGCAGGGAACACAGCAGTTTCATGGGTGAGGCTGAGGTGACCACCGCCTTTGCAGCCAATGTCAGCGTGCCATTCAGTACACCGTCCCCCGCAGCCTTACCCGCCAAACCTCTTTAGTGTACCCTTACTGGGTCACTACTGCCACCCGGTGGGAGGCAGAATCCACTGATTCTATCTGGGTTGGCAAGAGATCACATTGGACAGGTGGGTCCTACAGACTCTCCGCAAACGTTATGCCTTACCCTTCCTTTATACCCCGCTGCATCTTCCACCCAGTGACTGACAGTGCGCAAGAAGAACGGAGGTCTTCTGCCTATTCTAGGTCAGCGCCCTCTCAGTGCCATCCTCTGAAAGCAGTAATTCGAAATGCTCACCCTGGCCCAGGTCTTGTCTTCTCTCAACCCTGGAGACTGGATGGTGGCTTTGGACCTACAGGACACTTATCTCCATATTTCCATCCTACCGACCCATCAGCGCTACTTGCAGTTCATGGTGAGAAAGGAGCTTTTTCAGTTCTCTGTGTCGCCCTTTGGTCTCAGTAGCACCCCTCGGGTGTTCACAAAAGTGATGGCGGTGGAGGCAGCACACCTTCGGAGGTCAGGGGTGCTAGTCCTCCTCTACCTCGAAGATTGGCTGTTAAAGGAGAGTTCGGCCCAGGCAGTCGTAAACCACCTCCACACTATGGCGAACTTCCTGTCATCTTTGGGGTTTACTATCAACGTACCGAAGTCACACTTGGCTCCTTCTCAATTGCTCCGCTTCAACTCAGCCACTGTGGACACGGTTTGGTTTTGTGCCTTTCCCCCAGGAAAGCGAGTCCAGGACATTCAGGCTAATATCCCGATCTTTCAGCCTCAGTCCTGGAGTTCAGTGAGGTAGACTCTGAGGGGGCTGGGACTGATGGCCTCCTGCATCCTGCAGCTCTAGCATGCCAGGTGGCATATACAGCCTCAGCAGTGGGATCTGAATTCTCAGTGGGCCCAACATCAATGGGGCATCTCTGACTATAATTAATTTTCGGAAGAGACTGCAAAAGATCTGCAGTGGTGGCTACTGGACTGTGATTAGGTCCGCGCCAGACCCCTCTCTCTTCGCCACACAGAGCTGACGGTGGTGGCCGACAGTGGAGTCCCGGCTCCATATTCACTTTCTAGAGCTGAAGGTCTTCCACATTGCATTGAAGGCCTTCCTGCCATCCATCAAGGGGAGGCTGCTAGAGGTGCTCAAGGACAACACCACTGCCATGTTGTACTGCAACAACCAGGCAGGTGGGGTCACAGACCCTGTGACAGGAGGCCCTACGCCTATGGAAATGGCTGGACCACCAAGGGATCTTCCTGGTGCTGAATCATCTGACAAGCTCATTAAACTACAGGGCAGCCAAACTCAGCGCCTAGCGGATTCCGAGTGGCAGTTACACCAGGAGGTGGCCCTGTGGCTCGATCTGTTCATCACTGCAGAGAATGCGCAATGTCTGCACTTCTGCATGCTGGAGTTTCCAAGGCATCTCCCGCTCGGAGATGCGTGTCGCCTCGAGTGGAACTTGGGACTCCTGTCTGCCTTTCCGCCAATACCTCTTCTGCCCTGAGTTCTCAAGAAGATCGGGACAGACCGAGCCCAAGCCTTCTTAGTGACTCTGGACTGGGCAAAGAGAGTATGGTATCCAGAACTCCTGGCCTCAAGTATCTGCCATCCGATCAGGCTGCCCCTCTGAGAGAATCTGATGTTGCAGGATCTAATGTTGCAGCAGAAAGGTCAGGTTCCCGACCCCTTAAAATCTCCACCTTCAAGAGGTGCCAGCTGAATGCCTTCGATCTCCCTCTGGAGATTGTGGATGTCACCCTGGCAGTCAGGCATCCCTCAAAAAAGACTGTATACGCCTGTCCCTGAGACAACTTTGTGGTTTGGTGCAGTGCATTCCAGATTGACCCTCTCCAGGCCCAATTGTCTGATATCCTGTTGTTTGCTCTATACCTCACCTGGCAAGGCCTTGCTTTGGGCACTGTTAAAGGTTATCTTTTGGCCCTTACGGCCTTCCTTCGATTCTCTTATCAGCCTTCCTTGTTTAAATCACCAGTTGTGATGAGGTTTTTGAAAGGGCTGCAGCAAATGTTTCCCCCTTCTCGTTTTGTGATGCCCCAATGGGACCTCAATCTCGTCCTTACTTATTTATTATGTACTTCATTCGAGCTGCTCCACAGCTGTCCCCTGCTGCTCCCAACCAACAAAACCATGTTCCTAGTTGCCATCACCTCAGCACGACATGTGAGTGAGCTTCAGGCTCTATTTGTTCATCCACCATACACCACCTTCTTCCCCAATGAGCTGGTTATGCAAACTAGGTCATCCTTTCTACCAAAAGTGGTGATGCTGTTCCATGTCGGTTAAACCATCACCCTCCCAGCGTTCTATCCTCACCTCTCTAAGGAGGAGGAAAGACTCCTTCGCTTGGACTACAAAAGAGCACTCAGCTTCTACATAGACCGTACTAAAGAACACTGGGTGAACAACCAGCTCTTTGTAGGATTCGTCGTAGTGAAAAAAAGGCAAGCCTGAGCAGAAATTTACCATGTCACGGTGGATTGTGCTCTGCATTAAGAACTGCTATGCACTGGCAAAGAAGCAGTCTCCAGAAAGATGCACGCCCCTTCCACCAGAGCCAGAGTCAAAGCCAAAAGGTTAGCATGCAGAGTCCCTGTCCCAGACATCTGCCAAGCAGCTATGTGGGCATCCCTCCATACCTTCACAAAGCACTAATGTCTGGACAGCCAAGTCTGCCGAAAAGTCAATTTGAACGCTCTGTCCTGCAGGGCTTTCTGGTTTGAGTTCATTCACAGCCCACCTCCACTTAGAAACTACTTTGGTATCTATTCAAAGGTGAGGAATCTGTAGCCAGTAGTCTCTATCAGAAGAACAAGTTAATTACCTTTGGTAGTGCTCTTTCTGGTAGAGACTGTGTCTAGCTGCTGATTCCTCACCGACCCTCCCATCCTCCTCATTCTGTGATTGGACTCTACCTATTAATAAGATCCCAAGTCTAGGAATCTACACACTAGTCTATCAGTTTGGTTTTGAGGCTCCATGTACAGGGGCGCAAACAGTCTTGAAAGCAACTGACATCCGTCTGCGGTAGTGGCGCCTATGTAGGTCACTTCCTGTGCGTAACAGCGTCATTGCATAGCCAGTGCCACCTTCCAGCATGCAGAGGTACTATGGAAAAGTTTCCGGATCCAGTCTGACACCTAGGGAATATTAAAAAGGTGAGGAATCTGCAGCTAATCTCTACCAGAAAGAGCACTACCAATGGTAAGTACCTTGTTAATCTCTTAGATATAAAGAGATACATAGATGTCTGTGAACAAAGATTCTTTTCCAAAGGTTGCCAAGACACAAGTACAGTAAAAGACATAACCATTCTTAATAATTAATTTTTTACCAAGCATTTCCTAGATTAAAAAAATGTTATATTTCTATGTAAACCATAAAATGTGTTGCAGCCTTTCCCACCATATGACAACCGTGGAGATAAAATGGGGCAGCTCTTTGTGCTCTAAACAGATTGTCTTTCTCTTGACCACAACCAAACATGAGTCTTCATACTTCTCATGAGCTCCAATAAACTGTACTTCCATATTTATGTACCTATCCTTGGAGCAGCTAGAATTGCCAAATCTGCTCTTCAGGCTTTTATCTAGAGCCCCTCCCCCAGAAAACTCAGTATTAAGTTATTTTGAGTACTCAGTACTATGTATGGGGTATTTGTATGGTTGTCTGACGAAATATCACTGAACCAAATATCAGCGACAAAAATATTAAGAACACAAATGTAGACATTATGGGGCAGATTTACAAGCCCCTTGCGCCTCCATTGTGTCACTTTTTTTGACGCAACGGTGGCGCAAAAAATGCGGCCTATTTACAACGTGACGCATCTAGGGAGATGTGTCACATTGTAAAGCCCTGCGTCACATTATACCTGCGTCCGGTATAATGTATGCAGGGTTGGCGTTCCCATGCAGGAAGGCCTCGTAAAAGTGACACAGTGAAATTTCACTGCGCCACTTTTAGGACGCCACTGCGTCAAAACCTTACGCCTGCTTGAAGCAGGCGAAAGGAGTGACGCAGTGCAGTAAGTATAGGCCTCAAAATACATTGGTGGAGTTGTGTCGTGCTTGCGACACAACTCCAGCAATGCGTGACTTTTGGGCCAACAGATGCGTCAGAATTTCTGACGCATCTGTTAATCCTTGCGCCATGGAGCGTTGAATTGTAAATACAGCGCATCCTTGGTGGAGCAAGGACATTTGACGCTGGCGCAAGAAAACTGACGCATCTATGCAGATGCGTCAGTTCCTTGTAAATCTGCCCCTTTGAATGCAAACTCAAAAATATCAACAAAAAAATATAGAGGACCACATTAGAGTAAAAAATGGGTAAGTATATTGAATTTTAACTATTATGCACAATATAAAACATATTAACTCTAAAAGTAATACATATTTAAAACAAATAATAAAAGTTATTAAAAAGAAATATTATAGAAATGAGAAATCATTAATATTACGTTAATTATTAAATAAAACAAATAAAATTGAAACAATTAATAAATAAAAACAAATTAATACTATTACTAATTAAATAAAATAATCAACCAATTAACAATTAAAAAATCAATACATTAAAATAACAATTTACATAATGATCAATATAAATGTAATTACATAAAACTTTACATTTTTAAAAACATCACACCCTCATACCCTTCTTATCTAATAACCATGTGTTAAATTACCAATTTCTAATTAAATTCAGAAAAATTGAGTTTCATACAAAAACTTACAAACTATTCTGAAACAAAATTAACACGAATACTATTGTAATATTAATAACGTATAATACTAAAATAATTCATATATAGCAAACTAATTTAAAAACGATATTATATACAACTATATTAGGTAAAACAAAATTATGCGCAACTATATTTAAAAAATATATATTCAATTCCTAAAAAAGATATTCTTACCTTCTACATTCTGTCCCACGATATTTTGACACCACAAAAGTTTTTACATATTTGTAAACTACAATATTTTTTATTAAATATTTTGTCGGATTATCATTTGTATATCACAAATTTAGCCAAAAGGCACACTCTAGAGTGTCAAAGGCAAAGGTAGAGTTAACAAATGACTGAAAAGGTAGCTGGTTTCTGGGAGTAGAAGTGAACAGTGCATTGTAATGTACTGTTCTTTAGAGGTTTCTTTTTTCGAAATTGGAGCAGGATTGCAGTGGCCCTAAAAGATACAAGGGTATTGTTCCAAATCCTGGCTGCACAGGAAAGATCTGTTGCCTTGTATTTTCTTTATTTTGTTTTTGTTTTACATTTCTTTGCCTCCAGTCTGAGGACGTCCGGCCTGCAGGTGTACATAGAGCCACCAGAGACTGTAAACTTGTCAGCCAGAGAAGTGGATATGCTGGCCTTGACAGCCCTGCAAATACTACGGCTGGTTTTGAGCTTAGCGAGGGCCAGAAAGGGAAGATAGCGAAGTTCTTCACGCCATAAATCAAACATGCTTAAAATTGTATTATGACAATATGCTTACATTTCAACGAGTTTGTTTCTGCTAATATCACTGCCCTTATAATAAGAGATGTAAACGTGGTTACAAACAGTTTGGGTATCATTTAAAGTTCTGTAGATGTGGAGCATCCACAAAAAAGATCAGTAGCTGACTTGTCCACCAAATCCGCAGTTCTAGAGCCTCATTTAGTGGGTTCTGAAAGTGGACCCTCTAGTTGCTACGCTGTCCAAAGTTTTAAACTGGCAGACCATTCGCCAGTGGGCTGTAGGCAACAGTTCATCAGAACACTCACCCATATTTTGGTTCGGCCTTCTCATGTATATTTTGCAAGTTTGGGATCTCAATGTAAACCCTGGCGGTCAGAAATATTCAAATAAAATCAGATCTGTCATCCACATGCTCTTTGAAAACACTCCTCATGTAGGAACATTTCTTGTTTTTGTTCTGCAAATTGACTCCTGCTTTGGGGTTTTATTTCAGCCCCATGACTAGAGGCCCACTCAGCATTGCAATTTTGACAGTAGTACCCTTATTGTGTGGGAAGAGGCACTTGCCCAAAGGAGCGCAGCGAGACTAAAAATATGGCCCTCAAAAGTAAAATGGCTACTTGAATAACCTTCCCCCCCCTTCCCCATTGCAATTGGCATATAAGACTGTTGTTCCATCAAAATGTATTCGAAATTGTTTTTTACCACTAGTGAGAGTTGAGGTGTGACCGATAGATTCTTTTTTTCTAATTTACATACAACTTAACTGCCCTCATCACTTTTGTGGCACTATTTTTCTTTTGACTACTGCAGATGCAAAAACTTTCAGAAGGTTTATCGTACATGACCAGAAATGTATTAATCTGTGTATTCCCAATATCAAGAGTGCAGTGTTTATTTTTTTTATTTGTTTCCTTGTTTTGCTAATAACACTTAAGTGTTTCGCTGGGGTCTCGTCTGGCATCAGTGACCCCTCATCTTGAACTACAAGGAGACTATTTTTCTGCACTAAACTCTTGACTTGCTCACTTCCATGTTAACCTTGAAAGCTGTCTTGTTTCCGCTTTGTTGCAGAACTGATCGGTACACATTGTACAAGTCATTGCACAGTCCTGTCCTTGGTACCCATATTTTCCAATGTAGTTGCAGGTAACCTGTGTGATCTTAATTCAATTTCAGAGCCAGTTCACTGCTACAAGTGGTTACATCGATCTGGTGCAGTAATGAAAAAACACAATTAAGCAGTGACCACGTTTACAGTTTTATAGCTACATTCCTCACACCCCTCGCCGCCCTGCTGCCCAATCATAAAGAAGCACTCCTCTCAGCCCCATGAATGCTGATACTTTGAAGAGAAAGCCTGTACTGCTACGTGTTAGAAGAAAATAGCCTAGGCCCGAGTTCCGTCAAGATTGTGGAAACCGTTGGCATGCACCAGAGATGATTTGATCAGACTCTCCTCTTTTTACTTTATATACTGGCATCATGTTGGGATGGGCCCACAAGGCTCTCTACCAAAAATAAGGGGCACACCAAACATAGGGCTACATGTACGAACGCAAACATTTGCGACTTCCTCGTTGCGAATCAATGCGAATCGTAAATAGAAGTTGCAACTCCACATGTATGTAGAATATGAGCGCAAAATTTGGGAGTTGGTAACAAGTCGGTTTGCAATTTTGGTAATCACTACTAGCGATCACCAAAATTGCGAATCGCGACGCAAATTGCAACCGGGGCTGCATATAGGGAAAAAACACTTCCTGGTCATGTGTAATCCTCTGAACCAGGAAGTGTCTCACACAACCTGCCTGAAGAGCAGCCTGAGTGGAGAAGGAGTGCTGCTGCCATACACAGCACAGACCCAACAACCCCAAAGGAGCCCAAGCAACAGCCTTGGCCAGCCAAACTGGAGAGAAAAAACCTGGAGGGAGCAAAAGAAAGCTGAAATTTTCCGAAAAGGAGTTGGAGATACTCACAGAGGAGTGCTGTGAGAACCATGATGTCCTATTTGGAAGGGCATCAATGACTGTTCCAGAGTCGCAATGTGGGCGATGTAGTCAAAAAGTCAGCTTAGGAGTCATATGTACATTTATTGGGCCACAAATCACATAGGTGAATATAATGTATCTCATTTTTCCCACAGACCCCCCTGAGGTACATGGTGAGGACACCAGTGTGGAGGAAGTGGAAGATACCAACATGGCAGCAGAGGAACTCATCCCTACAGACAGTCGCCCAAGCACCACCCCACTTCAATCTTGCTGTGTCACTGTCACCATAGGCCGCAGCAATGGAGGAAGATGACGTCCCTCTGCCACCAAGTCCCTTCCCACAGCCAAGTGGAAGCCAACACCAGGGTGGGCGCAAAAGGTGTCGTGAAGCACATGAAGCTGTGAAGATGAAGCCAACGCACATTTGTTTGTCGGCCTAGTGGCATCCCTGATCCAAATTCAACGCCTGCAAGACAAACAGAGAACGTGTCACCGATCTTTCTCCGGCTCTGCTCCGAAGATCTGGAACTCTCTCCCACCGGAAATACGTAGAATCTCCTCCAAGGTTGCTTTCAAATTGGAAGTAAAAAGATTCCTTATGAACAAGTTCTTACCTTAAAAGGGTTTTGGATCGTCTTCTCTGATGCATTGGACTTACACCTTTAAGCCCTGCGCTGGGTGCTATTCTTCTTTTACTAATCATTTGCTCCCCTCCTAGTTCGCTATGTACCAGTTATTGTCTTATTCTTTTTGACCCCTTTGTTTGTAACTGTTTTGTTTGGTATTCCTATTTGATGCCTGTATTGCAATTGTTACCTTCCTTTCCCTCCAATTGTGAAGCACTCTGATATCCTTCGGGATCATGTTCGCGCTATATAAAACTTTATAAATAAAATAAATAAATAAACAGTTAAAAATAAAGAGCAGGAATATGAATAACATGCAGCAAAGCAGATCTGTTGGCTTTGACGATATTGGGACACAATTAACAGCAATGAATAGCAATGTATTGAGCCTGACCACTGCCATACAGGAATTATGCAAGCAGATGGCGGCCAACCGTGCCTATCAGGGACATCGTGATCACAGTGCTGCAGCTAGGATGGACTAGCTAAGTCGTTCCATTGGTTGCTTGGCCAATTCGACTACAAGCCTCTCAAGAAGAAACGTTACACTGCAGGTGGAGATGGGACACTTCTGCGGTGACATTGCCAAGGGCCTACAGTAGATCACGTCTGCTGTTGACCTGCTACAGACCTCACAGGAAGAGGCGCTGGAGAGGCCCCTCAGGATAGTGAGCAGATATCTAGTGTGAGTAGTGTATTGGCCACTGATGCCCGTGCCCTGTGCCAAAGCAGCAGCTGTACCGTACCCCTGTTGGAGACCAAGCAGGGACAGGGCATGTTGGATGTAGTCACAAAAAGCATTGATGGACACCTAGCTTGGTATGTTCACATGGCTATGATTTGTTTGGTGATGTAACCACCATTTTTTTCTATTTTACTTACCACTTGGTAATTATATAGTTTGAAAATTTGACACAAAAGTGTTGCCTGACATTAAAGGTGGCTTTTGTTTACAATATTGTCTATGCGTACATCATTTCAGTGAGGGCAGTGTTACTCATAACTCACCTTGCAAAATAATGTGTTGTTATGTGATCATGTTGGCATCTCTCCTCCACTGCTATGCTCCGGTCTCCAGGCTGTTGGAGAGGGGCCTCTGGCTCTTCCTAATCTGTATCCTCCAAATTGAGGTGTAGCCCGCACCTGGTAGCTATGCTGTGTAAAATGACACAGGTTGCGACAATTTTACAAGCTATCTTCGGAGCATACTGGAGTGCACATCCACTTTTGTGAAGGCACCGGAATCTTGATTTGAGCATGCCAGAGGTCCTTTCAATGACAGCTCTGGTGTGTGGAATGGCAATGTTGTAACGCCTCTCATTTTAGTCTGCGGGTGCTAGGTACGGGGTCAGAATTCAAGGTCATAGCACATATGCACTGTCACCGACCTGACGGATCCAACGTGCCGGCTGGCTCATTTTTCCTTGCCTGTCCCGGAAGTCAGGCAGAGGGGTGGAGTCACGTCTCTTCACATGACCTGGAAGAGAGAAGAGATGAAGAGCGGCGTCTCGGGAAACGCGAAGGAGAACGAGAAAAACTGTGTCGTGAGGGGAGTGAGTGTGGAGAAGACGGAGGAACCAAAGGAGCCGCGGGGAAAACAGTGAGGGCGAGCCGGTGTATGCGGGGCCCGACATCCCGAATGAGGAGCGGGAAGTAGCAGTAGAAGCGGAGCCTCCTACCCGCCGGTTGTCTCCAGAGCCCCGCCGCGTCCCAGGAGGGGCGTGGCTCCACCAGGTGCGTGCCCGGTTCCTAGTTAGGAACCAAAAGACTTTAAAATAGTTGAAGAAGAAGAAAAAAAGGGGGGTGAACGAGAGTAGAAACCAGAAAGGAAGGCAGGTGGAAGGAGAGATATAAAAGAGAAAGAAATCTTAAGGCCACAAAGAAAAGAGATATTAGAACCCAAAATTACAATAAGTTAATTATTGTGGGGCCATCTCGATTTTTTTTTTATTCCTTATTCTTTTGTTTTGCTAACGAGCACTCTTCCCCAGAAGATAGAAAAGAAGTCACCCCACTAATCCAACTTAATTTAAGTGAAATATAAGGGCAGACACTTACCTGCTTCTTTGCTTCTGTCGAGGGTGCTGGCGAAGAGGAACTCCAAGGGACTTGGAAAAGAAGAAGACGCTATTAAATGCAAGACTGGGACTTTATTTTCTTTCTTGACACAAACTGTTCTTTTATTTGAAATAAAGTATAAAGAACTTATATCCATCCCGAGTGGTTGATTGAACGCTAAAACCTACAGATGGTCACACGCACCTAGCAGATAAAAGGTAAGTGAGAGCATGGCAGGACCTGATATTAGACAGACACACGTGTCCTTTATTTTACAGCATCACATCACCTAGTAAATAGCCACGATCAAACTCCCCACGTTCAAGGCGTTTTTGTACTCCACTGTGCCCGAGGATGCTTGCGTAATGGGTGCTCCCTGTGTATTTAGCCATTGTCTCTGTGATGACATTATGGGCATCGCATACCACCTGGATATTGAGGGAATGGGTATTTTTCTTATTTCTAAACAGATATTCAATATGTACTGGAAGTGGGGGAAGTTGACCATCATGTAAAAGTTTAATTTTGTATTGTGTATTTCCTCTGCTTTCCTGGAAGGTATAAGTAAATGTTTGTGTATGAGCATGGACCCTAGGAACCTCTTAAAGAAACGTGACACCCCACCATCGACAGCAATCACCCCCTGGTAGCTACCCCAGGCCAAAAGGTACATTTTGCACAACATTTGCACATGTGTGGGGATAGAACTACTGCACAGGGTACTGCTTTCTAGATGTGGTTTCAGTATATTTATCGAATCTAATATCACAGCGCTACTCAGCCTGTATTCATCATTGATTTCCTCCTCTGTGTGTTGGAACATGGCAAGTCTGGTTCTAAAGATCCTCTCCTGTCTCCTCCTCCTTCTCCACTGCTGGGCAGCCAGGAATCACTTCCTCATCGCACTCACATAAAGTGTAGTCATTGTGGAAACCCCTGACATATTCTGGGTCAGCTTTTATTCTCTGCACACAATTACCACCTGAATGGAATCAGAGCAAAATTGCATGCGCAAATAGGCATTTTAGCGACAATTCGCAAATTGTGACACCCTCGAACATACCGTTTGTGACTCACAAATACCGATTCTATATGTGTAAGTCCCAAAAAACGGTCGCTAACGATTCTGATTCGCAAACTGGTCGCAATGCTATTTTTGGATACCAAATGGCATTCGTATGTATATACCGAATCGCCACATTTTGGTCGCAAATAGGTTTGCGACCAACTTGCGAGTCGCAAATCATTCGTACATCTGGCCCATAGTCAAACCAAAGGTTCAGAAACCATACAGCCGTATCAAAGATAATGTAGTTTTAATGTGGATTTCTGTAAAATATACTTATCATTATGTAAAGAAATGTCTGGAACAGCTAATATACGGAGAGTCCCTTTTAAATAATTAGTTAACAGATCACAGAACTGGTAAAGATGCATCAGAAGCCAGATGACTAAAAAACGTTATTGAGAAGCATAAATATGTGTGTTCTTTATAGTTAACATTATCATTAATAACCCAAACATCTGCTTTTTGCATTTTGATTAATAGTTTAGATTTGTTAAACATGAAAATAATTCACTTTTCATTTCTATCCTTTTCACAACAGAAAGAATGGCATTCAACATGAGGACTAGAGAAGATATATGAACGTTTAACTGTACATTTTATGTTCGTACAAAGGACATGTTGGAGAAAGCTAAAACTCACAAGCTACTGTCAAGATGCGTCTGAAATGTCGGATTTCCATGATTTCTGTTGGGGATTTGATATGAATGGAGCGCCTTGATTTGCTTTTAATTATTATTATTCTTTATAAAATGGTTTAAATATGTATCTGTGTTTATTTAAAAATGTTTAATTCCAAATTTATACCTGTGTATTTCATTTTTCATTTAAATGGTTCTGATTTGCTTGATCTTCTACCTGCACTAAACTAGAAGATGTGTCCGGTTATAGTAGCTGTCAGAATTCTTGGAGGGTTTCTAAGTGTTGAAATTAAAACTTGACATATATTGAGTCTTGTGGTATGCCTTCAGTACTAAGGCTGGTAGAATGTACTGCGAGAATAATCATTCTCTGTGAATATCTAATTTTAAATAACTCACTCTTTGGGGATGTAGTATCCAGGAAACAAGATATTGAGCCTCATTTAGTCTGTGTCAAATGGCCTGCTAGGGTGTTGGGTGGGTGACTGCCGTCCTCTCCTCCTTCAGGGCAGAGGATCGCTTTTCCCTATTTAAAGAGCCATACCTGCCTGATGGGATTTGTTTATCTGCAAGTAATTCCAACGGTGTGGTGGATACACTTTCAGAAAATCTTCTGGGCTGCATCTTGTTGGCGGCTGTTCAACTATCTATTTTGTTTTGCAAAAAAAAATACAAAGCAAGGGTTTCTCTCAGTAGAACCATACAGAAATGTCCCTGACTGCAAGAAGCTTGCACCCTACAACATGCATAATATGGCAGCTTCATGCAGACAAAAGAAGTAGCAGAAGCCCTGCTCTAGAGAGGGCAGGGCATCTTCCACTGTACCCAGCTGCCCTGTGGCGGATATGCTGCTGGTTCAAGTATTTCCGAAGACAGAGATATCTGATGTCAAGAAAGAAGCCTGATCTCTTTTGTCAAGGCTCAAAAGAAGAAACTCAGATATGAGTAGCTTCCAGGAAGTACAGGTTCTGTGCTGAATGGCCTAAGTAGGCAAACCGCACTCCCCTGGAACCATGTGCTCCAGCTCTGCAATGCTTGGGGAAGGGAGAAGAAACATCCCTCTGGGTGCAGATGTGGTTGTTTTCAAGTTGTTTCCAAGTCTAGAATTCAACAATTATTCGTCAAGGGACCAAATTACACATCATATTCAAATAAAATGCTCACACTACAAAATGCATAAACCCAACATAAAAACAAAATGCCACAGTCTAATAAAAAATATACGTTTTAAGGTCAACTCCAGAAATAAACATCACTTTACTCTTTGAGACTTCCATAGCGCCTGACGTTTACACTCACTCCCTGGAGTTTTTTTCTGTGATCTAGTCCCTCAAATGTCTCAGGGTTTTGAGACTCCTTTTGATGTTTATTTCTGGGATTAACATAAAGGAGATGTGGAGATTTTTTAGCTGTATCTGCAGAGCAGAAGAGGTGCCCTCGAAAATAGACTTGTGTTGGGGACTAAATCTGCAAGCTCTAGAAAAAGAGTTCGGAAGAGACGGGTGCCTTCTGAAAGTTGTCTTTCTCTAGGGGTATTACATTCATGCCTATGATTACTAACCAATGTTAATTAAACAACTGATTAGGGCGATGAATCTTTAATTGCCTGTGAGGTATCACTTCTTTTTTTTTTAAATCAATACTGTAATCTATTATATTTTCATAGCCTTGAAAAGAAATAAGTTACTTACCTGGAACGTCAGTTCTCCAGCTTCGATGTCTCTCACAGATTCCGATTCTTTGATCTTACCTCATCACTGAGCTCGAAGTCCACACAGTAATGATACAGCAGTGAGGACAAAATTCCATTAGAAAAGCTAAGACCAGCTTCACTTTAGTGGCATGATTAAATCCTTGCAAAAGACTCACACTCCAACCAGTGAGATGAGAGTACTCTGAACTCTACTCCCTCAACAGGCCACCAAACCACAGATCCCAAAGCACCAACAAGAAATAGCCCATGCCTCAGAATGGGACATAGCGAGGGCTGCGTATGAATTTACGAAAGCTGTGCTGGAGAAGAAAATAAGTTACTTACCTGTAAACTGTGGTTCTCCAGTATTGGTATCTTTCATAGATTCACATGCTCGAATCATTCCCCGTCGTCGAAGTGGGAGAGTCCCACGGTACATAAAAAGCAGTAAGTAATGACTTTAACCAAACCCCAGCCAATCAGGCGACAGCACCCTCTAAAACCCTCTCCACAGCAGCTCCAGGCTCTCAGATTTTCGAGCACAAGTGCAAAATAAGTATCTAAAATAATCAGGGGAGCCTCTATGGGGAGGAGGTTGGGTCGCATGTGAATCTATGAAAGATACCAATACTGGAGAACCACAGTTTACAGGTAAGTAACTTATTTTCTTCTCCAGTATTGGGGCATCTTTCATAGATCCACATGCTTGAATCTGAATAGATAGCAGTAGTATTATAGGAATGTATGCCAAATAAGGCATGCAGTAGAAAAAACTTATGTAATCCTGTACGTAGAAGAGAATTGGATCCCAAATACATATCTATCTATATATATATATATATATATATATATATATATATATATATCTCTCAAACGATTCTCCTCTCATCGAGCAGAAAGGGAAACAGCGGGGATTCAGAGAGCTTTATTGATGGATTCGGGCATAACGCGTTTCGGCGACCTGCCTTCCTCAGATGCCTCCATCTTTGCACAGCCTCTTACTTTAGTGTCTTATATACGCGCCTCCTTTCACAGTGGTGAGGCGCGCACCTGGTCCGCGTTGCTCGCCGGTTAACATCGGTAGTTTGTGTTTGAAAAACTACCGGTCCCACAATGCAGCAAGGTGTTGGCAGAGTGTCCTGGCAAGTACAGCTGTTCGTCCGCGGTTCAGGGAGAGGACTAGGCAAATGATGATAAAGCTCTTTGCCCCCTACTTTCCAGCTCACCCAGCCACCTCGAGTCCAGCGAGAGAAGGCGCCAGTACAATGACTGCGCCTTTCCATGAAGTCATGGACCTGTCCTGCAGGCACATCCCCGGCTCCAGGGGTCAGGTTGCGGGTCACGACTTTCTGCTGCCACAGATAAAAGTCCCAAAGAGCCAATGTGTCATGACCTCTTAATGAAAAGGGTCCCTTTAGCGTGTCACTGGCAAACACGCAAGAAATACCAAACGATTCTCCTCCCATCGAGCAGAAAGGGACACAGCGGGGATTCAGAGAGATTTATTGATGGATTCGGGCATAACGCGTTTCGGCGACCTGCCTTCCTCAGATGCCTCCATCTTTGCATATATATATATATAGACATTCGTCTGCATAAATGTATTTAAATATACAAGTGTACACAACAATGTATGCCTGCTACAACAAAATTACGTGAAATATCCATGAAATAAAGCAATAGTCGAAACATTTAGGAAGGTGGGAAGGAGAGAGGCTCACCTTATTGAAAAGATTACGGAGACACAGCTGTGTCCGCATTGCTTGTAGCTTCCAGACAGTAATGCCTGGTAAAAGTGTGCCTGCTAGACCAGGTTTCTGCTCTGCAGATCTGCTGTATAGCCACACCGGCAAAGAGAGCCATCAAAGAGGAGACAGTTCTCATAGAGTGAGCTTTCATGTCGGAGATAAAGGTTTGCCTGCTTGCTGATGGCAAAACTGTATCACTGATGATATCCAACGTGCTATCGTTTGCTTAGTAACAGGATATCCCTTTCTAATTTTACCATAAGCCACAAAGAGTTGATCAGTCTTGCGGATGCTGGTGGTCTTTTGTAAGTAGAATTTTATACATCTCTTTAGATCCAAGGAATGTAAACATCTTTCCTCTGTTGTTTGAGGATTTGGGAAAAAAGTTTTCAATATGCCTGGTTCATTTAAAGAAAATCCAATGGGACCTTAGGGATGAAAGTAGGATTGGTACGAAGAATAACAGAGTCCTTTGAAAATTGAAGGAAAGGATGACGAATACTGAAAGCATGTATGTCGCTTACTCGTCTGGCTGACGTAAGAGCCAGCAGGAGAGACGTTTTCCATGTAATGTATTTGAGGTCTGCTCTATGAATGGCCTCAAACGGGCTCTTCATAAGTTGTGCCAATACAATGTTGAGATGCCAAAGCGGAGGTGGACGCCTAATTGGAGGGAACATTCTAAACAATCCTTTAAGAAATTGTTATATAAGTCTTGATGACCAAAGCGACTGACCCGTTATGCCTCCGAAACCTGGAGATTGCGGCAAGGAAATCCTTAATAGTCGAATGGGAGAGGCCAGATTTAGCCAGTTGCAGAAAGAAAGGTAGTAATTTTTCTGGCTGATTGAATAGGATGTACGTCTGAACCTGCACACCAATGACAGAATCTCTTCCATTTAAGCTTGTAAGCTTTTATAGTGGACGGCGCTCTAGCATTTGCCTGGACTTCCCGACAGTCAGCAGGGATGGTTAGTTCGGTGAACTCATAGTGTTCAGGAGCCAAGCCGACAATCGTAGCGATGTTCGGATCAGACTTGGCCGTGACTCGATGTTAGCAAGTTCTGTATTGGACTTAACAGCCTGGGTTTGCACTCTAATAGGAGTAGAAGCTCTGTGAACCAAAACTGGCGAGGTCACCTGGGTGCTATGAGTAGTATTCGGCAGGGTTCCTTCCTCATCTTCCGTAGCACCCTTGGGATTAAAGGAATCGGAGGAAAAGCGTAAGCATAAATCTTTGACCAATTTATCAAAAACGCGTTCCTGCACGATCCCTGTTGGGGTAGCCAGCTGGCAAAGAATCAGCATTTGCGGTTCAGACTGGTCGCAAATAAGTCTAACTTCGGTTTGCCCTACAACAGAAAGATGCGATCCAGCTTCGGTTGGTGGAGTTCCCATTCGTGGTTGGCTGTAATTGACCTGCTCAAGGAATCCGCCAGGATATTGGCCACTCCTGGAACATTTTCCGCTGTTAATGTTATTTGGTGCTGAATTGCCCAATCCCAAATTTCCTGGGCCTGTAGGGATAGCGTAGTTGATCTTGTCCCTCCTTGTTTTTTTTGATAGTGCATACTTGTTGTATTGTCTGTCCGAATTAAAACTGATGCTCCTGAAATTTTTGAGAGAAAGGATTTCAGGGCCAGGAATATTGCTTTTAACTCCAATAGATTGATGTGTAAGGACCGTTGCTGGCTGTCCCATTTGCCCTTGACTGTCAGCCCTTCCAGATGTGCTCCCCAACCCTCTAGGGAATGCATTGGTCATAATTATGTAATTTGGAGAATCTACTAGGAACGACTGGCCTGCGGCTATGTTCGGTATGTGGATCCAGCATTGAAGCGCCTCCTTCATCTGAGGTGTTATCTTTATAATATCCTCGAAGGACCCTGAGATTTGTAGCCACTGACTGTCTAGCTCTTCTTGCAAGGGCCTCATCCGCAAGCTGCAGTTGGGAATGAGGAGAATGCAGGAGGACAACATCCCCAGAAGCGATTTGTACTTCCGAACTGAAATTGACTTTTTTACAAGGAGTAGAGCCGCCAGTTTGGGAATCTTCTCTTGCCTTTCCTGCGAGGCAAAGGCCTTTGCCTGGTGAGTGTCTAAGGTTGCTCCTAAAAAAGTTCTTACTCTTGAGGGAATTAACTGAGACTTTGGAAGGTTGATGGAGAGACCCAAGGACTGGAAGGGAGAGAGACATCTCTGAGTATGATTGTTTGCCACTGCCAAGGATTTCGCTTTCTTGAGACAATCGTCCAGATAAGGGAAGATTTGAATTCCTGCCTGTCGTAGGTGGGCCGCCACAGGTGCTAGGACCTTGGTGTACAGCCGGGGCGCTGAACGAAAGCCTAATGTTAGAACTCGAATTGATAATTCCTGCCAGCCACTCTGAAGCGTAAGAATTACCTGTGCTTGGGGAGAATGGGGATATGAAAATAGGCGTCATGAAGGTCTTAGTAGTCATGTAATCTTCCTGATTTACTAACTGAAGCACCTCCTGGAGAGATGACATATGGAAGGATTGCTCTTTTAGAAATTTTGTTGAGGCCACGAAGGTCCAAGATAGGACGCCATTCCCCGACTTCTTACTTATGAGGAAAAATCTCGAGTAAAATCCTGTTCCTCTCTGTATACCTGGTACCACTTCGATGGCTCCTTTGAGTAACAATATCTTTATCTGAGATAACGATTCTTTTAGATGAGGAGGAGGAGGACCTCGGGGTGGGCAATTTGGAAGGATCTTTCGAAATTCCAAAGTGTGACCGTTGGAAACTATATCTAAAACCCATCTGTCTGTTATTGTATACCATTTGGGTAGGAAAAAGGAAATTCTTCCACTAATCTTGGTAGGATTGGTGGGAACTGTGGCTGGCACTGTGCGTTTGTCACTGTTTTTTGGTGTTCTCTCAGTGCTTGTAGGAAGCGGCAGGAGGTTGCTTGTACGACTGCTGATGTTGAGATGATGAATATCGAGATTGACCTTGATACGGCTGGTACTGCTTGTATTGACTGTAACCTCCCCGAAAGGAGGACAAGCCACGTCCTTTGGCTCCACAAAAGGGCTGCTTCTTGAATTGCAGTGTGCCAAGGGCCCTTGCAGTATCTGTATCTTTTTTAATAGTTTGAAGGGCTTCCTCAATGAGTTGACCAAATAGGGATTCGCCATCGTAAGGCAAATCAATGATTTTTGTCTGAACTTCTTGCTGGAAAAAAAGTAGATCTTAACCAGCCTTGACGTCTCAGGACCGCCGCCCCAGCCAATTGACGGAAACCTGTTAATGAAACATCCACGGCGCAGTCAATAATCTCAGCAGAGATCCTTTTTCCCTCCTGAAGAATTCTCATCGCTTCAGCTTTCGAGTCCTCAGGCAACATTTCAATAAAAGGGGGAAATGTCAGACCACATTTGGCGGTCGTACCTGCCCAGAATGGCAAGAGAGTTGGCCGCTCTAACGGTGGTTGCTGCCATGGTGGAGAACTTCTTACCAATAGAATCAAGATGTCTTCCGTCTGTGTCAGGAGGGGCAGACAGAGGGGAAGCAGGATTTCTGGCACGACGCTGGGCAGCTTGTGAAATTACAGAATCCGGCTTAGGTTGTCCTATAAGGCAGGCAGGCGAATTGTTCAGCGCTTATATTTCTTTTCCAGTTTAGGTAAGACTTCTGGAATTGAGGCTAGTGTTCTCATCACTTTTAAGCCCTCCTGCCATATAAAATCCACTATGGGATTGAGCTAATCTGTCTTTTGGTCTGTTCCTTGAAATCGTAAAGAAAACAATCAGCTTGTTTGGTCACCATGGGAAGCTGAAACCTCTTTGCTGCTCTCTCCATAAGGGTATGAAAACCCTCTATATCTTCGGGTGGCAAATCTATCGGAGGCGGGGTGGAAGGAGACAGTAGTCGTCCCATTCGTTAGGTAGTGATATCTCATCCAGTTCGCCCTCCTCTCTCTACTCATCAGTGGTAAGAGTCTCCTGATCCTGTGGTTGCGTTGCTACAGGTGGTGGAGAAACAGGAGGAGATCTAATCACCAAGGAGGGCTGCGTGATAGGAGTTTGAGGAACCGAAGACGCTGGTTCTGAAGGAGGGAATCTGCTGTAGTAATCTTCCACCATATGTTGCAGATTTGATACTAGGGAAACAGGCATTTGTATGATTTGTTCCCTTTGTCTATCTTGGTTGGGGTCCTGAGGATAGTAAGCGTATTCCTCATCTTGGCACTGAAGGGCTGCGAGCCACACCAAACATGCCATCATCCTTTGAATCTTCCTCCTCGTCTCCATAATCAAATATTTCTTCTGGAGGACAGGGTGATACCTTACTTGGAGAAGTGTGAATAGGTAAAATCACTTCCTGAGAAGCTCTTCTCTTATATTGAGGAACTGAGCTGACAAAACAGTGTCATGGGCAGTTTTCGGCTTCATTGATGCAGAATCAGAAATATATTCCTGAGATGTGGGCAAAACCGTTGACGAGACCAACAACGATGATGATGATGTCAAACAAACAGTCGACGACGAAGTTTTCATCGACAGTTCTTCCGTCGACGAAGATCGCTGACGGAGGTCAGTGTCAGTAGTCTTCGGCTTCGTCGACGAGGCTACCGTCGACGACGAGGCTGCCGTCGACAACGAGGCTGCCGTCGACAACGAGGCTGCCGTCGACGAGAGATTTTTGTTCTTTAGAGCCCGCCGACAGCCTCCGCGGTGAAGAAAGATCCGTTGACGATTCTTTTAACAGAAGTCTTTTTTGCTTTGTCGATGTTGAAGACGATGCTGCCGTCATCGTAGATGGTCTCACCCTTACCTAGACTATAGTCGACAGAGAAGAAGACGAAGACATGATGAGCTTGGACTGAGGTGAAGAGAAAGTCGACGTCGTAGTTGTGGCGACGGAAGCTTTCGTCGACAAAGGTGTCGTCGACGGAGTGTCTTTTTGAGGTGACAGAATCATCTCCGGTAGAGACCTAGACGTCGGCTTTATTTTTGAAGAGGTTTTAGAAGGAGTAGAGGGTATAGATTGACCCTTATGAGAAACTGGCTCCTTTTTTGAAGAGGAAGGCTGGTCATCAGATTTTAAGGTGTGGTGATGTTTCCTCAGCACCTTAACAGCCTTAGGAGACAACAATTCCGCCTCACATGCCCTCTTTTTTGAAGCAGTAGTCTTGAGAGAGGAATCACTTTCCTCATCCAACAGAGAATTGTCCTTAGTTTTCAACTTCTGTAGCCACAGAAGAAGACGTCCTTCTCTATCCCTCAAAGTTTTTTGAGAGAAAGTTCTGCAAATTTTACAGTCTCCCACTTGATGATCAGGGTGAAGGCAGTAGATACACTTCTTGTGGGGGGCATCTGAATGAAGTCTGAGTTTTCCACAAGAGTCACAATGCCTGAAGAGAAAGACATGCTGATCTGAAAATGAGAAAAAATTCAGTAGGCCGAAGAGAAAGTACTGAGCAGAGCTCAGGGAGACTCCCTTCACACGACGTGCGGTAGAAAATCTGAGAGCCTGGAGCTTCTGTGGAGAGGGTTCTAGAGGGTGCTGTCGCCTGATTGGCTGGAGTTTGGACCATTTCTAATGACTAGGATGAGATATTAAAGTGAATGTTTTTTCTCTATTAACTTTAATGTTACAGTCATTACTTACTGCTTTTTATGTACCGTGGGACTCCCACTTTGACAACGGGGAATGATTCAAGCATGTGAATCTATGAAAGATACCCCAATACTGGAGAATTGCAGTTACAAATAACTTGTTTATTCTCCAGCATTGGATCTTTCATTGATACACATGCTTGAATCACTACAGCAAGCAGTATTTATCAGGTAAATTAATATTCTCTCATGCAATAAAATAAAGCAAACATCAGAAACAAACTGGATGCAAAGTGAAAGGTTGGAAGAGGCTTGCCTTACTGAAACAGATGTCAGAGGGCCACTTGACCAAATGCAGATTATTTTGACATCTCCACATCCAGACAGTAATGCTTTTAAACATGTGGCAGCTCGTTCATGTTACTGCTCTGAAAATGTCAGTCAAAGGACCTCTAGTGTAGAGTAGTGTGAAATTTCACCCAAACGCAAGATAAGCATATTGGTTCGATTTGATAATAGCCTTAGCTCAGAGTAAGTCTTAGTCTCCGGAACAGATTCACAGTTGCCTCTGTAGAAGCCTTGCCTATGTGGTGAGATCTTCTCTTGACCAGCCAGAAATCCAGGTAAGGAAAACTTGGTATACATGTCTCTATGGATTAGATGTGACTGAGGCCACGCGTCTGGTGAAAATCCTCAGGGCCCATTTGAAGCTGAATAGTAAGTCATACAACTACCTTGAATCGGAGGTACAAGAGGTGCTTTGGATGTTTCAGAAATATGCATCTTGCAAATCAAACAATGGAATTAACTCTCCCTTCTAGATTGTTCCGTGAAACACTTGTTCAGTTGCATGAGGATCAGAATGGTATCCCGCTCTTCAGATTTTATTTTTCAAAGAAAGAATCAGAGGCAGACGGTTTCTCTTTTGCCGGGATTTAGGAAACTGGTTCTAAGGCCCATTCATCACAGTTAGTGGTGGGGGAAATACCCATGTGAAAGCATAACACAATAATTACACCCATTTGTTTCTTGCCAGTAGAGTGGAATTGAACTTGATCCTCCGCTCTATAGGTGCAAAAAAGAGGAAGTTGCTTTTGGAAGCATTGCGAAGGGCTGGTCAACACAATTACAATAATGTTAAGTGTATTAATGAAAATACACTGTCCAGTCCCCTCACAGTGCACTGCAAAGTAACTCTTCCAGTGAGGAACTCTGTGACCAGTTCATGACTGCAAGGTCCTCCTAGGAGCCAGACACCACACAAGCTTGCCAGGTTGATAAGTTCCTTTGAGGAGCACTGTCAGGAGCCAGCCATTGTAATTAACTTAATGTGATTACCATTACGTTAACTACAATGGCCAGCCCCTGACAGTGTCAGGCAGCACAATAATTCTCCGTTCCTTGTACTTCTTAATGCCCGAACTGAGGAATTCTCGTTTTGCAGGGCATTTCTCCTACATTCCTCCCTTTTTCTAAACTGGGGGAAGTGAATGCGGAAGTGGAAACAACAACATTGCCCACAATTTCGCATCTACTTTACAGAGATGGGGAAAAGAAAACATCCCTAATCACTGATAGGATCTCAACTTGTGGCAACTCTAGGTACAGATTAAGTTTTATGGGTTTTTTGCTGCAGCGGAAGGTCTCCTGATGAATTCAAGCATATGCCAGAAGTGGACCAAATATAACAGACTTGTCAGAAATATTACCTGCCCATACGTGGCAAAAACAGAAAATCTACTGCCCACAGCACCAGAAAAGGAGATTGGGTGATGTGTGGGAGCTGGGCACGTAAACTGTCAACAGGGCCAGGAAGATTCCTGTTTGGGTCAAACCAGAAGCTCGCTATCTGGGCTGAAAGTTGTTTAAAATAGCTGTTGTGGTGGTAGGAAATAGCTTTGCTGATAATAAGGCATCAGCTGTTGAGGCTGAAAGTACTGTGATTGAAAGCTGCCTCAAAAAGTGGTCAGGCCTCTCCCCTGAAGACCGCGACCCAAAAGGGCACTAGACTGTGATGTTGAAGTACACTCAGGGAACGGACCATGTCAGACTGGATTGCTTAAAGCACTTTATCCACATGCCAACCAAATATATTCTCCCAATAAAATAACATTGCATTAATCCAAGTTTGCACATCAGGACGAAAACGGGTTGGGCAAAGCCAGCCATGACACTTAAGCTCAGCAGCTCTCACCATCTGACAAAGAACTCGAGCCAACTACATCAACTGCACCATTGATCATGGCTGCCAAGGCCCTTTCTTTCTCCAGAAGGATGGCTTTTGCGTCTTCCTTCTTATTGTCTGGCAATAAGTCTAACCATAAGTCTGCCGATCATAATGGCCAATGAAGCTTAAGAATTAGCTGCCTTAATAGAGGTGGGAACCAAGGTTAAAAACTCTCCCACAATAACCCATTTTTCATCCTTCTCTTTAGGGCACAGTACTTGGGGAAGAAGATTGTGGATGGGCGCTGAGCAGTGTGAATGGGAACAGAATCCACCATTGCATGTTGGTGTATCATCCGATGCTGTATCCTGCTTGTCAATCCTGAGAACAAGGCTGACATTTGCATGATCTCTTCACAAATACTTGACAATAGGAAAAGCCTTCATAGATTTAATTGGGGCCTTGTTGAAGTTGTATAAGAAGCACCTTGTTTTGGTCGTGGAGACAGACAATGCAGATCATTTGGATGCTTGACCATCGAGGTAAGGTGGGATATATCATTTGGTAGCAAGTCAGAATTGGCAGTGTTAGTGCGTTGCAAAGACAACACAACTATCTCATTCTTGGGTTTAGCCTGATGTGCGCTCATGAAGTTGGCCTTCTTTCTGGTCAGTGGAATCTGTTTTCACTGGTCGAATGTGCCCTGGAAGTGATGGTATTTGTGTAAGACCAGGTGAGGGCAGTTTTGGTGGCCCGAGTACATGCTGAGTTTGCAGATGTCCCAGAGAAGGCTGTTACTGAGGAAGACATCTGCAGTATCCACTATCGAACAGTTCACGTCATTGATAAAGGTTACTGGCACCCTGAGCATCGGTTTGGCTTGGTTACAAGCTTCTTCATAATACTCATCATAATGACTACTGTACTGGGGTGACACTATCCCCAGTTTGTCTCCTCATCCTCTAGGTAATAGATGTGTGGATGTGAGTTTCTACTTTCACTCTGATCAGGATCATATAGTTGGTTCTTTTTTTCTAATCTTCTTCCTCCTTTCCCTTGAAAGGATTGGTCACAGGGGGGGAATGGACCTTCAACCTATGACTCTTATTCTGTGTCAAACAACTTTGGCAGAGGCTAACTGGAGAACTTGCATGTGGTTATGTCTTCTGGGAGAAGAACCGGGGGATTTCCCTTTGCTAAAATTAGCCTGCTTGTCCGCAAACACTTTCTAGAAGTAATCATTAGGAATTCCTTTGACTGTGTCATGAACAGTACCATTGAAAGTGGCATTGTCAACAGAAGAGGAACAGATGATGGATTGGACGTCAACAGTAGTGGTAACATCAAAGGAATGGACGAGGCTACAGTCGCCGATTAAGATGGTGCTGTTGGTAGAGTAATGGGGCATAGTAGGCACTGTCATCATTGCAGGCGTTGCTGAGGATTCTAGCAGATCTTCACCTTCAAAGACACCGCAGAGGATATTTTGTATTGCCTGTCCAGTTCATTGTCAGAAAATCTGCTTGTCTAAGAAGTGGGCCAACCTCAGTGGAAGCTGGTTTTTGCTGTGCTTACTTCCTTCAAAAGGTCCTTTCCAGGATTTCTTCAACTCACCCTGGGCAAACTAATCTTCTGAAGAGGAAAGCTTTCTGGCTTTGGATTTATTCTGGAGCCATCTTAGAAGGTGAACTTCATTGTTGCTGAGAGTTTTTGCTGAGAACTTCCTGCAAAACTTGCAGTCTTTTGGTTTGTTATGTGGATAAAGGCAGGACATACACTCCTTGTGGGGGCTCACCTGAATAGTGTCTTTTCTAGCCAAAGAAGTGACAGGGCCAACACAAGTCCTTTGGAGATTCTACCAAGAGGGAACATTGATATTCAACTGGGACAAATTCAAAAGGCAACTGCCATAGCAAAGGAATGCAAGAAGAGGAGAGTAATCCTTGGAAAGAATAGTTTTTTTGTTGAGATAAAAGTAACTAGGCATAACCTACAGGCAACTCCCACATGATGTGATGTAGTAATCTATTGTGTGATGGGTGAGAAATTAGTTACTTACCTGTAACTTTAGTTCTCCAGCATTGGAATCTTTCATAGATTCATATGCTTGAATCGTCTCCTGTTGTCGAAATGAGTCTCCCGGTACCTTTAGAAAGCAATGTAATGATAGGTATAGACTAGAAGGAGGCCTAGGCCCCTTAGTTTAGTAACCAAACACACAGTAATTTCTTTAAAAAGAGACCACACTTAGGTTTTAACCAATCAGGTTGTATCACCCTCTAGAAGACTCCTGTGATAAGCTCCAGTGCCTCAGATTTTAGAGCACGAGTGTACAATATACATATCCACTGAGAGCAAAGAGAGAGAAAGGTGAGCTTCCCAAGGGAGGAGGGTGGGTCGCATGTGAATCTATGAAAGATTCCAATACTGGAGAACTACAGCTAAGTAACTAATTTCTTACTCCAGTAATGGAACTTTCAAAGGTTCACATGCTTGAATCACATTAAACAGCAGCTGAAGAGAACATTTTGTGTATTATTCAATGTATAGCACATACAAGAAGTACAATTGCATATACGTATGTATGAACTAGCACATTTTCACGAAGAAAGTAACAGTATATACAGCAGAAAATGTATATGTATGTATATATACACACAATGGAAAATGTGCACACAGAAAAGAGGAAAGGCAGGAATAGCTCACCTTTAGTGAAAAAGATGTCAAAACACTGCCTGGCCCACTGCTGCATCACTGTGAACTGTTGATTCCAAGCACTAGTGCTGAGTAAAGGTGTGTCTGTTCTTCCAGGTTGATGCTCTGCAAATTTCAGGAAGAGAGACACCAGCAAACAACACCATAGAAGTAGACATAGCCCTTGTAGAATGGGCACAAACCAAGGAGGTCAACGGCATTCCAGCCTTCTGGTGACACAATTGAATGGCATTAGATATCCATCTGGAAATGCTTTGCTTTGAGAGAGGAAAGTCTTTCCTTGGAGCGCTGTAAGCTACAAACAGTTGAAAGGATTTGCAAAAAGCTTTAGTCTTGTCCAAGTAGAATTTGAGGCATGATTTGATGTCTAGAGAGTAAAGTACTTTTTCTTCTGAGGATGTAGGATTTGGAAAGAAAGAGTTGAGAACCACTGGTTCAATAAAGGTAAAGTGTGCAGGGACCCCAGGAATGAATTTGGGGTTTTTGTGAAGAATAACCCTGTTGTCCCTGAATTGGAGGCGATGTTCTTGTATGGAAAAGACCTGAATCTCGCAAACCTTTCTGGCCGAGGTCAAGGTGAGGAGTAGGGCCAGTTTCCAGACGAGGAATTTGATATCTGCTTTCTGGATGGGCTTGAAGGAATCTTTCATAGGCTGAGACAGTACCCCGTTCAGTTGCCAAAGCTGAGGAGGAGGTCTTACAAGAGGAAATGTCCAGAATAAGCCTTTGAGAAATTGTTTAATAGTCGTGGAAGACCGTAGGGGCTGAGCCTTGGGAGATCGCCTGAAACTGGAAATGGCTGCCAAGTGGACTTTTATGGAAGCATGAGCTAGACCTGACTTAGCCAGATGAAGGAGATACGGGAGAATTCCTTCTGGAAAAGAGGAGAAAGGATGTATCTTAGCCCACTGACATCAGATTCAAAATCTTTTCCATTGGAGGCGATAAGTTTTATTGGTGCTATCAGAATGAGCCCTAGCTAGGATTTCTCTACAGTCTGATGGTATATTCATGTGCTGGAATTCATGGAACTCAGGAGCCATGCTGATAAATGAAGAGACATGGGATCCGGATGGAGCACTTGACCCAGATTCATTGTCAGTAGAGTGGGAAACGTCTTCAATTGAATGTGATGCTTTTGAGATAGAAGCAACT
This sequence comes from Calotriton arnoldi, assembly GCA_963921515.1. Taxonomy (NCBI): domain Eukaryota; kingdom Metazoa; phylum Chordata; class Amphibia; order Caudata; family Salamandridae; genus Calotriton; species Calotriton arnoldi. Next base: position 4,927,496 of record CAWUFW010000214.1, on the reverse strand, counting down.
TCATAAACCAGTGCTGGAGAGGCCATGCTGAAGCGATGAGAATTAGCTGGCAGGGTTCTGCCTTCATTTTCCTCAGGACTCTTGGGAGAAGAGGAATCGGAGGAAAAGCAAAGGCAAAGATGCCGGACCATGCTATTGAAAATGCATTTTTCCACGGTCCTGGTTGGTGATGGCAGCTTGCATAAAACCGGCATTTGCGGTTCTGGGGGGGTGGCAAGAAGTCCAGATTTGGCTTGCTCCACCGGAGAAAGAGTGTGAAAAAGTGCCTGTTTTGACACGGTTAGTACCCCACTTTTTAAACAGGAAGGGGTGGGAGCACACTGCTGACCTCCCAGCACAGTTCGCCCCTTAGCATTCTGGTAAATGCAGTTTGTAGTGCATGCTTACTTGGTATTTTGCTGGAGTGTTCCACCAAAGTTGGTGCAGATTAGTACTGTCATCTCTAGACACATGTGTTTCTGGATTTTATCCGTCATCAGTAGAGATCAAAAACGATTTTCTTCTGGGGTTGCTGAGCAGGCTGCCACCATTCTTACAGGTCTCAGTACCTCTCACAGGCGCACAGGTGCATCTCCACTAGCTCGTCAGCTCAATGGCTCAAGGGAGCCTTTTCAAACAGGAAGGGGTGGGAGCACACTGCTGACCTCCCAGCACAGTTCGCCCCTTAGCATTCTGGTAAATGCAGTTTGTAGTGCATGCTTACTTGGTATTTTGCTGGAGTGTTCCACCAAAGTTGGTGCAGATTAGTGCTGTCATCTCTAGACACATGTGTTTCTGGATTTTATCCGTCATCAGTAGAGATCAAAACGATTTTCTTCTGGGGTTGCTGAGCAGGCTGCCACAATTCTTACAGGTCTCAGAACCTCTCACAGGCGAACAGGTGCATCTCCACTAGCTCGTCAGCTCAATGGCTCAAGGGAGCCTTTTTAAACAGGAAGGGGTGGGAGCACACTGCTGACCTCCCAGCACAGTTCGCCCCTTAGCATTCTGGTAAATGCAGTTTGTAGTGCATGCTTACTTGGTATTTTGCTGGAGTGTTCCACCAAAGTTGGTGCAGATTAGTACTGTCATCTCTAGACACATGTGTTTCTGGATTTTATCCGTCATCAGTAGAGATCAAAAACGATTTTCTTCTGGGGTTGCTGAGCAGGCTGCCACAATTCTTACAGGTCTCAGTACCTCTCACAGGCACACAGGTGCATCTCCACTAGCTCGTCAGCTCAATGGCTCAAGGGAGCCTTTTTAAACAGGAAGGGGTGGGAGCACACTGCTGACCTCCCAGCACAGTTCACCCCTTAGCATTCTGGTAAATGCAGTTTGTAGTGCATGCTTACTTGGTATTTTGCTGGAGTGTTCCACCAAAGTTGGTGCAGATTAGTGCTGTCATCTCTAGACACGTGTTTCTTGATTTGTTCCGTCATCAGTAGAGATCAAAAACGATTTTCTTCTGGGGTTGCTGAGCAGTGTGCTCCCATCCCACTTCTGGTTAAAAAGTACCCCACTTTTTGCCTGGAACATAATGAGGTTTTGATTGAAAGTGCAAAGGGCCCCTGCTAACCAGGTCCCCTGTGCCAGAGCTCTTTCCCTAAAACTGGACCACAATTAGCACAACTTCAGATCCCCCTTGTAAGTCCCAAGTAAATGGTGCCCCTGGTACCTAGGGCATTGGGACTGAAAAGGGTCCCTTAGGGACCCCTCACCAAGGTCATACTAACTGCCACTGCAGCCTGCATGCCTTGGTGCAGACAAAAACGACAAAGACACTGCCTGTGTCCCATGTCAAAGAAGCACTGCTTAAGGTATAGGTAAGCCACCCCTCTAGCAGGCCTTACAAGCCTTAAGGCAGGGTGCACTATATTTCAGGTGTGGGCATATCTGCATGAGCAGATATGCCCCTACAATATTTAAGTCTATTCTTGATATTGCAAGTGCCAGGGAAGCCATAGAGAGTATATGGGCTGGAAATTCGACGACTCAAGTTCCTCAGCACCCTGATGGCTTCACTGAACCCAGGAGTGTTTGGTACCAAACAACTCCTCCTAATGAACCCACACTGATGCCAGTTATGGATTTAATAAAACACGTACTCAGAGGGAACCTCAGAGGTGCCCCCTGAAAACCTATCAACCCTGGTGTGGTGTCTGACTGAATTCATAAAAACTTTATTTGATTAAAAATATAATCATAAAAGGTGGACATACATACCATACATATACAGAATAAATGATTAAAATGACCAAGGTGATATAAAAATACAAAATTTAAAACTAGATAGCAGCAAAGTATTTCTAGAAGGGTTGGTAGGGAAAAAAGACCGGGGGTTACAAGGGGACACAGGGAGTGTGACCATTTCATTGAAACAGGTGGAAAATGTCAATATCAATGAAGGATCATCGGGTTCACATACCCTACTGTTACAGACACAAAGAACACAGAGGTGACTAAGGTGGGGCTTTGTGGGTCTACAGTTTTGTTTCTGGATTCCTGGGTCGAGAGCCCCTGCTCTCTGAGTCCAGAAACAAATCCCATCCTGGGTGGAGGTGTCGCATCTCCTTCCCCGGGATGAGCACAGTGCTCGAAAGGGAAGCGTCAAAGGCCTTGCTGCCTTTTAAATGAGACCCCAGCCTCTGCTGATAGCACCAGATGGCAGCCCCCGCTTCAAACCCCCACTTTTTGCAGGAGAAACGGCGGGAGACTCAGTTAGAAAAGAAGGTGTGCTCTCCTTCGCCAACTCCACCCCTTAGGTGCTGCAAGTGAAGTGCAGCACATTTTTAAATACCCACCCTCATGAAGATGGTGGGACTTATCCTATCAGGGCTAGGGCTATGCCGCCCTACCACAGGAGGGTGGCATAATAGAGGGTGTAGACAACCCAGGTAAGGAACCCATTGGGCCCTAACTGTCACTCCCCTGTAATACTCCTAAATCTAGAATGTAGGCGGCAGCCCCGGACCCTGAAATCAGATTCCTGACAACCTGCGAATCCCGGACACCGAATAGTCGCAACAGCAAGAAAGAAGGACCAGTGACTGACTCTGCTCCGGCCCTGCAGGCCTATCTGCTTCCTTTCGCCCTTGATACAAAAGACGACTCATCCTGCAGGCCCAGCGACCTCCAAAGCCCTGGGAAGACTGCCTGCCTTCAATAAAGATCATGAACTCCCATGGACAGGGGACCGTTCCAGAGAAAACAACTTTAAAGAACAAAGACCTCTGCCCGCAGGAACCACGAAAACGCCTCCAGACTCAACTTTGCAGCCGACGCTCACAGCCAGATTCCAAGTGGACCACCGTTCCTGAGAAGGTTCCCCAGCGATTCTGTGCCAGAGTCTACCGTGGGCTGACCCCTGCCGGTCTCTACCTCGATGCCTGCAGCCTCAATCCAAAGACTCCCCCTGACCGAAACCTGCCCGGTAAGCTGTTCCAGACGCCAAAGGGCACCCCTGCACCCGAAGCCCCTGGGCCTTGGGGAGCTTGACCAATGGTATCCCTACGTCCCCTAGCATCAGAACTTACCTGGGCAGCTGTGGGTTTTCTTCATCCAGACTCCTGGCCCGAGCCTGCAGCCTTTTTCCAAAACCGATCTCCACAATTGATTTGCATTGGGCGCCCGACGCTATGTTGGCACTCTGCATCCAGCCGACCCTGTGCAGCTGAGGGTGTAAGTTTGGTGCTGCCTTGAGGCCTCCCTGTGCTTACCTTAAACGTGAGGAGATTGACCCCGGACATCGCTTTACTTACCTGTGAGTAGCGCAAATTTGATTACCCCCAGTATCCATTGGTTAACATTGGCGCCCAACCCCGGATTTGACCTGTGTCCCTGGCTGTCCGTGTGTCACTAGTTGTGCACTCTTGGTACTAACTTGAACCTTGCCTGGTGTTAACCTGAAACCCCGAAGACTGGATCTTTAAGTTGTGTACTTACCTTCAAAACTGCATTCTTGTTTTCCTCCCATAGGTTAACATTGCTGAACTGAAAAATTGCAGTGACAACTTTTTAAAGTGAAAAGTATTGTTATTGAAAATCGTACTTACCTTTCAACATACCTCTTGATCTTCAAATAAATTTTGAAAGAAGCGTATTTTTACAAAATTGGTGTGGATCTCCTTTTTGAGTCGTGTGTCATTTATTAGTCACTGTGTGTATAACAAATGTCTTTCACTCCTCTGTGTTAGGCCTAAGGCTGCTCGACACACTACCACAAATAGAGCACTTTGAGTTTAGATTGAGCCCTGTACACCCCTGGGGGAATCACTGGACTCTTTACACAATATAACCACTTACTGGTATCACATAAAGTGCCAGTTTCCTACATTTGTGGTGCAGTGGTGGGGTACAAGACTCGGCATTTGGTGTACCACTTAATAAGTGATTTCAGAAAAGGAAATCCAAAATTGTCGGTAGCTAAAATGTTTTTCCAATTTTCAATTTTTTTTCCAAATTTACTTTAAACTAGTGTTAGTGTCTTGGTTAAGTCCCCCGCTGTTTAGAAATTAAAAGTCTGTAAAGTAGTTAGGTCTTAGCAGTTCTTAGCATTTTCTGTAAGTTCCTAATACGTTCCCAACTACTTTACACACCATGTCTGAGACCCCAGGGACGTCTGAGGAGCTTAACCTGGCCCCCTATGCACATTTGACAGTTTCACAACTCAAAGAGCTGTGCAAGGCATGGACACTTGCCATGAGTCCTAAACCCACAAAAGCCCATCTGCTGCAGTTGCTGGCAGAGAATAACCAGGCCCTGGCAAGTAAAACTTCACCCAATGAGGAAGAGGATGATGATGCCCAAGAGGTGGAGGATGATGTAGAATCCATCACTACCCCCTCAGATAGCAACACCACTGGAAGTGACCCCAGCAGTGTTCTAGAAGAGGCAGATACTGAAGATGCAGATCTTCAGAAACTGGCCAAGTGGATAGCCTTAGAGGCTAAACTCCTAGTCAAACAAATGAACTGGGATGGGCTTAGGACCCATGTCTGGTGGCAGCAAAATAATAAACAGGGAGCAAGTAGGTTCTTTTGACCATAAAATTCCCAAAGGTATTGTCCCAAAATACTTTGAGGGTGATGATATCCCCAAGTGGTTCTTTGCTTTTGAAAAAAACCTGTCTTGGCAAACAGTTCCACAGTGAGCAGTGCAGTGCTGTCCTGTGGAAAATGTTCTCTGGAAAGTGCAGATATGGACTCCTGACACTTAATGAGAAAGAAGCTGAATCCTATGACCTCATGAAGGGTATCCCAATTCAGGGAATCTGGTAGATTTTGTAGACTACTCAGTGAAATCATTAGGAGGGTGGTTAGATGGTAACAATGTAAATTACTTTGAAGGGCTTTATAATTTGATAATGAAGGAGCATCTTTTAGGTAATTGTCACCAAGAGAAACTACATCAATTCCTGGTAGACCTAGGTTCACTTTCTCCTCAAGAATTGGGGAAGAAGACCACTGGGTCAAGACAAGGGTGGCCAAGACTACCACTGGTAGGGGAGACCAAAACCCCTCTTCTCAGGAAAAGGATCTGTTCGCTCCAGACGGAACTGAGCCGGAGGGCCTTGGGCCTTACACAGCAGATCTTAGGTGCAGGGGGGCCCTCGAGGGAGGATCTGTGCCAGGGACAAGAAGGCTGTCCCACACTTTAAAGCCTGAGGCAGCAAGCTGCTGCACAGGGAAAGGGAGGTATCTATTGGAAGGATGGGCTCCAATACACTGAGGCCAGAGACCCCCAACCTTGTGCAAACAAAGAGAGTGATAGTACCTCAGAAGTTTGGTGAGTTTCTCCTCACTTTGGCCCATAGTATTCCCTTAGCTGGGCAACTTAGTCAGGATAAAACATGGAGTCGATTGGTCAGTCAATTCTACTGGCCAGGGATGTCCCAGAAGGTGAAGGACTTTTGTCAGTCCTGTGTCTCCTGCCAAGCCTGTGGTAAGGCAGGAGGCTGCCTGAAGGTCCCCTTAATTCCACTTCTAGTGGTTGGGGTACCCTTTGAAATGGTATGGGTCGACAATGTTAGCCCCCTAGACCCTCAAACAGCCTCAGGGAACAGATATATTCTGGTGGTAGTGGATCATGCCACCAGGTATCTTGAAGCTATTCACCTTAGGTCAACCACTGCTCCTGTAGTGGCCATAGCCCTCCTTGGTATCTTTATCAGGGTTGGTATCCCTAAGGAGGAAGTATCAGAAAGAGATACAAACTGCATGGGTGCATACATAAAACACATGTGGGAGGAGTGTGGAGTGATGCACAACTTCACTACCCCATACCGCCCACAAACCAATGGCCTGGTTGAAAGATTTATCAGACATTGAAAAGCATGATTGGTGGAATCTCTCTGAAAAACTCAGAAGATGAGATGTCTTACTTCCATGCCTGCTTTTTGTCTACGGGGAAGTACCACAGAAGAGAGTGGGGTCTCCCCCTTTGAACTTCTGTTTGGGCATCCTGTTAGGGGTCCCTTGAGTCTTGTGAGGGAAGGATGGGAAAAACCTCTCAGAGAGCCAAAACAAGACATAATAGATTAGGTGCTTGGCCTTTGCTGTAGGATGGTTGAGTACATGGAAAAAGTAAGCCAAAACCTTCAGGCCAACCAGAAGCCCCAGAAGCAATGGTATGACCAAAAGGCTGCCATGGTTGAGTTCCAAACATGGCGAAGAGCATGGGTACTGCAGCCTGTGGTACCTAGGGCCCTCCAGGACAAGTGGACTGGACCCTACCCTGTCCTTGAAAGACAAGGGGAGGTCACCTATTTGGTTGACCTTGGTAGTTGCAAATATCCCAAAAGGTTTATACATGTAAACCGCCTGAAGCCTTACTGTGATAGAGCTGGTGTGACCATGCTCATGGTTACAGATTAGGGACAGGAAGCTCAGAGCGAATCTCTCCCTGATCTCCTCTCCAGCAATCCAAAAGATGGGTCTGTTGAGGGAGTAGTCTTGTCAGACACCCTCACTGACCAACCAGCAGGCCGATTGCAGGCAAGTCCTAAATCAGTATGTTGAGCTCTACTCTCTGACCCCTGGTCAGACTAGCTGGTGTACCCATGATGTGGACACTGGTGACAGCCTACCGGTCAAAAACAAAATGTACAGGCAGTCTAATCATGTCAGAGAGAGCAACCAAGCTGAAGTAAGCAAGATGCTGGAATTCTGTGTCATTGAACCCTTAGAAAAACCCTGGGCCAGCCCAGTTGTATTAGTCCCCAAACCTCACTCCAAGGGTAAAAAGAAAGAAATGAGGTTTTGTGTGGACTATAGGGGTCTCAATGCTGTAGCAAAGACTGATGCACATCCAGCCAAATATCCTAGTACCTTTGATCTCACATTTGGGTACTGGCAGATAGGCCTGACCCCTGGAGCAAAAGAATAATTTGCATTCTCCACTCCAAGTGGACACTTCCAGTATACTGTGATGCCCTTTGGATTAAATAATGCCTCTGCCACCTTCCAGAGGTTAGTGAATAAAGTTCTTGCTTGATTGGAATCCTTTAGTGCAGCTTTTCTAGGCGATATTGGCTCCACCTGGCTGGATCATCTGATCCACCTTGGGAAGGTTCTTGAGGCTCTGAAAATTGCAGGCCTCACTATCAAGGCAGCAAGCAAGTGGCAGATAGGGAGGCCACGTTTCAGCCCCTCCAACCCAAGATCCAGACAATTTTGGACTGAGAAACTCCAACAACCCAGACCCAAGTCAGGGCATTCCTAGGCTTGACTGGGTATTACAGGAGGTTCATGGAGGATTATGGGTCCATGGTGGCCCCCCTCACAGAACTCACCTCCAAGAAGATGCCCAAGAAAGTGAACTGGACAGTGAGCTGTCAAAAGGCGTTTGCTACTCTGAAGGATGCAATGTGTTCTGCCCCAGTCCTGAAAGCTCCAGATTACTCCAAACAGTTAAGTGTGCAGACAGATGCATCTGATCATGGGATAAGAGCAGTCCTAGCTCAAACACATTATGAAGGACATGACCAACCTGCTGCTTCCATAAGCAGGAAACTACTCCCCAGAGAGCAGTGTTGGAGTGCCATAGAGAGGGAAGCCTTTGCTCTGATCTTGGCCCTAAAGAAGTTTTTTTTTTTTTTTTAAGACTTTATTTTCAAGGATTTCACATATATAAACAAAATATACTTAATGGTACACCGTCATATGTCACATCGTAATATGAATAACAAAAATGAGCAGAGTCAGCACATGTTGGCAATTAACGTCAGGAAAATGCAAGCATCAGCATTGTACAAATTGAAAGAAACGTTGCCCCTCTTCTGCCTCAATAGTTTAAGCAATTACAATATCTTGAGTTTCATCGTCTGGGCCGGTAAGATTTCGTACATGTTCCAACAAACTTAGGGCGTAGTATTGTCTAGGGATTGATGACTAGTGTGAAGCATTAGCATAACTGAAGATGATATCCCATCAACCCACTCCTTCCGGGACAATGCCGTTTTCCACCTGCGAATCTGAAGCTTGTCTCAGTGTTGTCACATAATCCCTGTACGGCCCCCATATGTCTTTAGGACGTGAAGAGCTGGGCATAATGCTGCTATAAATTTCACTATTCACGTTGCAATATGCCAGGCTACGTAACCACCTCTGCAGCGTGGGGGCATGTTTACTTCCCCAGAGTAAGGCTATCTCCCTTTTGGCCAGAAATAACCCAAGTGATGCAAATCTTCTCACTTTTCGGGGAAAATAAACCATATAGCCTAGTAGGGCCACTTCCGGAGTGGGAATCGGTGTTAAGCCAGTCATGTTACCTAGTGTTGTGTGTATCTGCACCCAATATGGTTGTAATTTGGGGCATGTCCATGTAAGGTGAGCAAAGTCAGCATATGGGGCGGAGCATTTCGGACAGGCGTGGGGTCTGTCAGGGTCTATTCTATGGGTCATTGCAGGGGTGCAATAAATACGGCGTAGAAATTTGAAATGTAACAGCTTGTGTTACTATTAAGGGACACGTCCCTCGTAACCGCGCAGCATTTTGCCCATTGTTCGTCTGTTATAGTGTGGCCCAGATCGTGTTCCCATGCGTTCCGAACCACATCATCTTTGACCTGTCGGGCTCCAGCACAGAGTTTGTATAGTTTGGAAATGAGATGTGCACCTGTCTCATTCTCGATAGTCAACGTTAGTGGGGCAAAGGAGTCTGGCTCTACTGGGTAAGTGGGCAGCGCGGCTCGCAGTGCAGAGCGAATACGCCCTAACACAAAGGAATCCATAAATGTGCATGGGTGAAATCGACTATCTTCAGTGATCGAAAAAATTTGCCCAGCCGGGTAGAGGTCTCCTACTTTCGTAATGTTGAATTTGTCACATGTGCGCTGCACCAGTTTTTCCCGTGTGATTGGCAGCCAAGTGGGGTTGGGGAGGGGTAAGGGAGAAGAATATAATGTGGTAGCGCCCACTAATCTCTGTAATTTATGCCATGCCCAGCTTGTGGTAGAGACCGTCTCGTGCGGGTCTCTAGGCACGCCTTTGGGCAGTACGGTGGCCAGTTTTTCAGGCAATACAAAATCTGCCTCAGGCCGCAGAAATGGTATTCTTGCGTCGGGGTGGAACCATGCATATGCATAGCAGCACTGGGCCACTAAATAGTATAATTGGGGGTCTGGAACCCCATATCCCCCTCTTTCGTATGGCAGGGTAAATACCTGCCAACGGACACGCGCTCTCTTGCCCCCCCATACCAGCCTTATGAGGAGTGTGCGTATTGTAAAAAGAAAACTGTTGGTGAGGGGTACGGGGATATTATCAAAAAGATATAAAAATGTAGGTAGAATCATCATTTTAAGAATCGCAACCCTGCCGGCTATCCATAATGGCAGGCGGAGCCAGTGCTCTATCCGGGCTTCTAAAGCGCTGATTGCACGTCCATAGTTCAGGCTAAGGATTTGTGCAGTGTCTAGGTGGATGTGTATGCCCAAATATTTTACCGAGTCCGTGCACCATTCTAGAAGAAAGCCACAGTCCCATTGCGCCGGGCTCGTAGTTAATGGAAAAATCACGGATTTGTGCCAATTATTACCCAATCCGGAAAAGCGACTAAATCTGAGTATTTCTCGGATGAGTGGCTCTAGATTGGTCTGGGGGTCTCGGACATAGAGGATAGTGTCGTCCGCATATAGTGAGACTAGTAAAGGGCCCGTGTTAAATTGTAAGCCTCTGTGTAAATGGCGTTCTTGAAAATGGCGAATCAAAGGGTCCATGGCTAAAATAAACAAAAGAGGGGAAAGGGGACAGCCCTGTCGGGTGCCACGAGACAGTGAAAAGGGCCAGGAAAGCGTGCCATTGAATCGAAGTCTGGCCAGTGGTCAGCAGTATAACAGTGCTGTAGTGGCTATGAAGCCTATAGGCATGCCCATGCGGCGCATGATCGAAAGAAAGAACGGCCATTCTAGAGAATCGAAGGCTTTTTCCGCATCCAAGAGGATAGCGGCAGCTGGGACGCTTGGGTCAATTCTATGTATTACAGCGAATAGAGTCCTGAGGTTCAAAGAGGTGGAGCGATGAGGGACGAAGCCTGACTGTGCCGGGGATATAATGAATTCCATTAATTGGGACAAACGATTAGCGATAAGCTTAGCCAGTATTTTGTAATCTAAATTTAACAGTGAAAGGGGCCGATACGAGCTACAAAGGGATGTGTCTTTGCCAGGTTTGGGGATAAGAATAATGACCGCCTCTCGTAGGGTGGGGGGCAACACCCGCCTCTCAAGTGCTTCAGCGTATACCTCGATCAATTGTGGTGCTAGTAAGTCTTTATAAGCCTTATAAAAGTCCCCTGTAAAACCGTCTAGGCCGGGGGCTGATGAACCCTTGAGAGCCTCAATAGCGCCAAGTACATCAGCCTCCGATATGGGTTCTGCTAAAAAATCTTGCATACACTTTTCCAAGTATCCCAGCGCAATTTCTGACAGGTAGTCTTCCTGAGCTGTATGATCGTCCCCAATTTTAGATGTGTAAAGGGCTGTGAAGTAGTCTAAAAACTCATCGCGAATAGTTGTGGTGGATGATAGTATTTGATTCGCGGATGTTCGTATTTCAGTAATGTAAGACCTACCGTATGGAGGGCGGAGCATTTGTGCTAACACCCGTCCAGGTCGTTCCGCCTCACCATATTGTCTAGCAGACTGATATTTACAAAAAATATAAAAGCTCTCTATCTGCGGCTTCTCGAAATTCAACAAGTAGAGAAAGTATTTTACCCTCCAATTCTGAGTCGGAGGAGTGTAGCAACGAGGCATCTAAGTTCGAAAGGTCGCGCTCAATGCGCGCTAGTGTATTACGCAAATCTTTTAGAACCCCGGCATGTTTGGAAATGCAGACCCCTCTTATGTATGCCTTGAAGCCCTCCCAGAGGACTGCGTGTGTGTCTACGGAGCCGGTGTTGATGGAAAAGTAATCTTCGATTGCTTCGGGTATCTCTGCGTTAAAGAGGTCGTCATAAAGGGCTCGGCTTGGAAAACGCCATTGTCGTTCAAAGCCTTCAGGTCGAGGGACATGCAAGCAAAGCTGTATTGGGGCATGGTCCGAGTACGTCCGTGGTAGTGTCATCTGTGAACGGAACCAACCAGCCACACCCGGGGAAACTAGCCAGAGGTCGATCCTGGTCCAAGTGTTATGTTGGCCCGAGTAATGAGTGTAGTTCGTTGATGTGGGGTTGTGGATGCGCCAAATGTCCAGTAGGGAGAGCTGTTCGCAAAGATCTAACATTGCGCGACGCACGCGCTGCTTGGTGTCCGGAGAAGTGGAGGTGCTATCTAAACTTGGGTTCATTAGTAAATTAAAGTCCGCTCCAAGCAAGAGCAGGCTGGGTGCCAACCTCGCTAGTTGAGCGTGTAGGGAATGAAAGAAATCAGGGGTGTCCGTGTTCGGGCCGTAAACGCATACCAAAGTTGTGTAGTGTCCCATGAGTGTGCCCGTCACCATTATGTATCGACCCTCAGCGTCTCCAATCACTGAACCGAGACTGAAGGGTACCCACCTGTGTATAAGGATAGTTACCCCCCTGGCATAATTACTGTAGTTTGCAAAGTATCTATGCGTTCCCCAACTGGCAGCAAGGCGGGTTGTGTCTGAAGTAGGTAAGTGTGTTTCTTGTAAATAAGCGATGTCCACAGCATGGCGCATCATATAGTTCACAACCTTTCGTTTCTTACGGTTGTCATTCAGGCCTCGGACATTCCAGGACATTAAGGATAAGGTAGAGGGGCATTCAATATTACCTAACCGTGCCATAAGAACCGCTCAGTAAGTGTGACATAAAGAAATTGTAACAAAAGCATAATAACAGTGACAGTGACCATTGCAGTACATAACTGAAAATTTGTACATGCGTTGTAAATCTACCCCCCCTCCTCCCCCCTCCCAGCCTCAACCCCGACCGAGCGAGGCAGGATCCCAATAGAACGCTTAACCTAAGGTACCAAGTAACTGTACGTTGGAGTGTAGAAACCCAAAAGGGGTACAGTCGCATAGATATGATCGAATCTAAGGTGTACACCTTGGGGGGTGGCAACGCCACATCAGGCAGCCAACAATTTGAAACAACCTAGCTGCTTAATGTACATTATCCCAGGAGCAATATGTAAGTTTGGGAAAGGAGACAACGCCTGCAAAGTCAACCATGTCCGGAGCTGGAGAACAGTTCAGCACTTGCATCAGAGCCACTGTGTGGGGGAGAGGGCCTCCCACTCCGCAACCCAGACCCATTGTTATTTTGCTTATAAGTGTGGCAGAATTCTTGCTCCTCCGTTGGGGTATCGAAAATGCGAGCGCGACCTCCTATGTCCACTTTCAATCTGGCGGGGTAGAGCATACCATATTTCAAACCCAGATTTCTAAGTGTGGCTTTCACTCCATTAAATTTCCGACGGGCCTCTTGTACCATTATAGTGAAGTCTGGATAGAAGGATACTTTGGAGCCTTGCCATATGCTGTCTCCCTGTTCTCTAGCCAGGCGCAACACTGAATCTCGGTCTCGGAAGTTCATGACTCTAGCAACGATGGTTCGAGGGGGACAACCAGGATTTGGTCTGGGACCTAGGGATCTGTGCGCTCGCTCTATCACAAATCCCTGTGTGAAGGACTCTTTTCCAAAAATGTCAGCTAGTAGCGATTCTACAAACAGACCCATCCGACCTGCAGTCGCAGTCTCGGGAACCCCTAATATGCGAATATTATTGCGTCTGCTGCGCGCTTCAAGGTCCTCGTACTTTATAGCTACTTCCTTAAGGAGGCGCTCGGTACGTTCCAGTCGTTTTAGGGACTGCGCCGTTCCATCCACGATGTCAGAAATGCGGGCTTCGGCAATATCCAGGCGTCGGTCATGTGCTTGAAGTTTGACCCCCATGTCCGCCAAGTTTTTATCCAGTGCATCAAATCGCCCGTCTAAGGCCTTGAAACCCGCCCTCATTTCCTGAAGCATTGATGCCGACAGTGTGGGGAGGTCATCCTCTCGTTCCGCTCTTTGTGCACTCTCTGCCATTGTGGTGGCTTCTTCCGTGGATTTGTCTGCGGGTTTCCCGAAGGGCAGAGTCGTCTGCTTGGGGTCTTTACGGCCCATGCCGCGGTGTTGCGTCGCGGCGGAGGAACAGCTCAGTGTGGAGTCTTGTGCTGTGCACGCAATCTGTGGTGTCTCCTCCAATCCGTGGTTCGCGGCACTGGAGGGGAAGTTGTGGCGCCTGTGGCGCAAGGCTCAGGCGGTCGCTGTGTCGGTGGAGGAGCAAAGTCTGACAAGGCCTTAGGCTTATTTTCGCAGTTGGCCACGTCCGACCTTGTCTAGCGCTTATCATGAAGAGGGTCGTCACTCTGGGAGCCCGCAGCAGAGGAGTTAGCAAATGTGCAATTGAGTGGCCAAGGCCCTTGATCAAGTCCGGCACCCCGCGTGCCCTGATTTTAAGTCCGACGTGTAGTGGTAATGCTGTGTACGCAACCTGTGGTAGCTCCTCCAATCCGTAGTTCGCGGCACTGGAGGGGAAGTCGTGGCGTCTGTGGCGCAAGGCTCAGGCGGTCACTGTGTTGGTGGAGGAGTGAAATCTAACAGGGCTTTAGGCTTAGTGTCGTAGTTGGCCACGTCCGGCCTTGTCTAGCGCTTATCATGAAGAGGGTCGTCCCTCTGGGAGCCCGCAGCAGAGGAGTTAGCAAATGTGCACTTGAGTGGCCAAAGCCCTTGATCAAATCCGGCACCTCGCGTGCCCTGATTTTAAGTCCGACGTGTAGCGGTAATCAATGCGACAGGAAGTCAGACGTGTCTGCATCTACGGGGGCCATCGGCTGCAGTGTTCTGTCTTTTGGGGCTATTTGGAGCCGGAGTGTGCTCCCGACGTAAGCTGATTTCATGCATCCCAGGGAGCCAGAAATTGGGCAGGCGCTTGCCGTGTAACAGCCTGGGAGCAGGGGGGTAGGGACCACGCCACAAAGCAGCCCATAACCACGCGCCGGGGGTCGGCGCCTAGACGTCCCCCCCCGCTTTCCTCCACACTGTCACACCCTCAGCGGGTAGCACCGCACGGGGCCCTGTCCCCCACGCGGCCTATGTTTAAAGCAGGTGCAAGCGTCTGCAACTGGGCGCGGCCTATCGTCGCCGCGATAGTGTTCTGCTTCCTGGGAACATGTTCGGCTTGTAGACATACCTTGTGATGGATGGAACACTCCCTATATTTGTGCTTCCTCGGATAGTAGGTGGGATCGTGTGCCACCCTGCTTGTTGATGTAGTAAATCGCTGTTGTATTGTCCGTGTGGAGGAGCGACCACCCATACGAGAGCGCGAAAACTTTGGGATGGCCAACGGCTGCTGGGCAGAGGACCTCAAGGTCCTTAGTGGGGCATAATGCTGAATCCTGTCCCTGATGTAGGGAGCCCCTGAGTTGTAAAGGGCCTTAAAGGCCAGAACCAAGGCTTTAAAATGGATCCTCTTCCGAACCGGCAGCCAGTGCAAAGATCTTAGGTGGGGGGACATGTGTGTCCTGGGGGGGCCGACCATAAGTATGGCTCTGGCATTCTGTACTACCTGCAGGCGACCAAGTAGATAGCCCGGAAGGCCAAGATACAGGACATTGACGTAGTCCAGCCTAGATGTGATCAAGGCCTGGACCACCGTCTTCCTATGTTGGACAGGGAGCAAAGGGAGGAAATTCCTCAACCTTTTCAGTACCCCAAAGCAAGTACCGGCCACCGTTTGGACCTGGGACTTCATGGACATGTCAGCGTCCAGTTTGACCCCAAGATTTTTCACGGTGGTTACTGAGCTTGCCGGGGGAGACATATTCTGAGGCCACCATTGGCGCCATTCCTCGCCTGGGTTATAGCCGAAGAAAATAATCTCCGACTTTTCAGGATTTTGAATGGACTGTGCCAACCTCACGAGTCGTAGTTGTCTTTCCTGCGGAGGATATGTTTTCTAGGATGTTGTGTCCTGCGCGGCCCCTAATAATGTCTGTGATGGATGCGGATTGGATTTCTCTAGATTCAGTGTGAGATCTAGCTGATTGAAGAGATCCGTGCAGGCTATTGTGGAAGCCTGTGCAGTGTGTTTGGAAGGCGGCTTGACCAACCAGTCGTATAGATAAGGAAAGACTTGGTGGTGTTGCTGGGAAAAGCTGCTACAGGTGTGAGGCACTTTGTAAAGATGGGAGGGGCAGATTTAAGGCCAAAGGGGAGCACCTTGAACTGGTAGTGGCTTCCGGCTACCCTGAACCTTAGAAATGTCCTGTGTTTGGGTTATGTGAAAATATGCATCTTGGAGGTTAAGGGTTGTCATAAAATCTCCCTGGTTCCAAAGGCTGTAGCACCTCTTGCAGTGTTACCATGTGGAATTATTGTTTTCTGGGATGGAGTTGAGGTTCCTGAGGTCTAGAATTGGTCGTCACTGCCTTGACTACTTGCGGATTAAGAAGAAACTGGAGTAGAAACCTTTCCCTCTGTGGGCCATAGGAACTCTTTCTATGGCTCCCTTTTTTAGCATGGTTTTTACCTCCAATTTGAGAAGTTGTAGATGCTTGTGGATGAATAGTTGGGGCGTAGTTGAAGGTGGTCGTTGGAGGAATCCCAATGTGTCGCCGAATTGGATTAGGTCTAGGACCCACTGATAGTTTGTAATTTGCTGCCATCGATGGTAGAAGTTGGTAACTTTTCCGCCGAGGCGGGAGGCAGGAATGAAGGAAGTAGCCAGAGCCTGAAGCATATCATTGACGTCAGCCGGTATCTTTTCCCGCCGTCCTGATTTTCCCCTTAGGAGTCTGACATATGAGGATTGCAGTGGGTTCCTCTGCTGGTATTGGGGACGATATTGTTGAGCGGAAGAGGAGTATGAGGTGACCAATGCCCCCCCTAGAACAGCTTCACTCCCCCTACTCCGCAAATTGCACTGGCTCCCCATTCGGAAAAGGATTAAATTCAAGATCTGCGGTATGGTCTATAAAGCCCTTAACAACCTGGGACCTAATTACATCGCAGATAAATTGACCCAATACAACCCCTCCAGGACCCTCCGCTCTGGGTCCAAAGAGCTTCTTTTTGTGCCTCGCATAAAACACACTCGGTTGGGGGGAACATCCTTCTCTTATGTAGCTCCATCTCTCTGGAACCAGCTCCCCATCCACATTCGACTCTCCACCAACTATCTAGCCTTCAGAAAGCAGTTAAAAACCTCACTGTTCTACCACCGGGTATTGCTGTCTAGGGCCGTCGTAGCGCGGAGATACCCCGGTTGGGGTGATTCAGGCGCTCTACAAATGACATAAATAAATAAATAAAACAATACTGAGGGTAGCCCCCTCTGTATGAAGGTTGTCCTC
This sequence comes from Calotriton arnoldi, assembly GCA_963921515.1. Classification (NCBI taxonomy): domain Eukaryota; kingdom Metazoa; phylum Chordata; class Amphibia; order Caudata; family Salamandridae; genus Calotriton; species Calotriton arnoldi. The sequence goes on along the minus strand of CAWUFW010000214.1, from coordinate 4,910,706 downwards.
TTCCACGTGAGCCACGAAAAGGCACTTTCTTAAAATGTAAGGCCCACAAAGACTTGGCTGTGTCTGTGTCAGACTTGATAGTGTCTGGAGGGCCTAATCTACGTGTTTCCCGAAAAAGGCTTCTCCGTCGTAAGAAATGTCTAAAATTTTGGTCTGAACTTCCGTTCGGAAAGATGTAGCCTTTAGACAAACTTGAAGCCTGAGCACTGCAGCACCTGCTAATTGCTGGAAACGGGTAATAGCAATATTCACATGGCGCAATTTATTACTTCACTGGATGCACGCTCACATTGTAGCAAAACCTTTTTGGTCGCTGCTTTGAGATCATCTGGTAACTGGTTGATGTACGGGGCAATGTCCAACCACATTTGTCGGTCGTGCCTTCCCAGAAGTGCTAAAGAGTTGGCTGCCCTGACCGTTAATGCTGACAATGAGGAAAAAAAATTCTCAATATTGTCAAGGCGCCTATCCTCTTTATTTGGAGGTGCTGAGATAGGTGCAGAAGGGTTCTTGGAGCAGCACTGGGCTGTTTAGGTGACAACAGAGTCTGGTTACGGTGCCAAGTAAGACATGCAGGAGCATTTTTAGGAGCCTTGCATTTTTTGTCTGGGAGTGGTAAGACTGCCACCACCAAAGCTGAGGTCTTCATGACCTTAATGCCTTCCTCCCAAATATAATCGATAATAGGCATAGCCCTGGTAGATTTACAAAATGGCTCCTTAAAGTCATACGGAAGACAATCTGTTTGCATTGGGAGATCGAACCTTTGTGCAGCTCTCTCCAGCAGGTTGTGAAATCCTCCAATATCCCCTGGAGGAGAATCCGCTGGTGACGGCATTGGGGATGAAGGAAGTGGTATCATGTAATGAACCCATTCAGTATTAGTGTCCGGTAGCTCACCCTCTTCTCTGTCATCTTGTGAGGATGTGGGGTCCTGGAGGGGAGCTATTTGTTGGGTAAGCAGAATTGGCATAAATAATAGCAGTGGTAAAGGCAGTGATGGTGAAGCCTGCCTAGGTGGAGTTGCTGCTGGTGGAGTTAAAGTTCTAGTGGGAGGAGCTGATGGAGGGACGCGCCGGCGATAATCACTAAGCATGAACTGGAGATCAGATACCATAGATGAAGGTAGAGAGACCAATTCTTCTGGATACTCTTAATGGTTTTGCTCTGCAGAAGCACAAGTTTGTTTGTAATACTCCTCATCATCATCCTCTGGTTGACCCTTGACATGTAATTCGGAAGGGCTGCATGCCACAGCAAACAGATCCTCTTCATCCAAGTCATCTTGATCCAATAGATGAGTGGCTAATAAATGAGATACTGTACTGGGAGAAGTAAGCGTAAGAATGGGAAGAGGAATATTTTTGGGTGTTTTCTGATATCGTCCTCGTCGACGAGGTGGTCGTCTCCGAAAGCTTTTCCTTTGTCGATGGTGATGTCTTCGTAGACGGTGGTGTCTTCGTCAACGATGGTGTCATGGAGATAACTATGTTAGGCATCGAAGATATAGGTGTTTGTCTTGTCGACAGTAAGGTAGTCGTCGAGAGGGATGATGCTATTAAGATGCAGCGAAAGTGATGGTAGAGGACGCCTTCGTCGTTGACGGCGTGGATGACGCTTTCCTCGTTGACAGTGAGGCACTCGCCAGCGATCTGTTTGTCGACGGAGCTGAAGATGGCTTTTTGAAGGAGTATCTGATCTGTGGTGGAGGTGTAGGAGGCTTTGAAGTCACTTTTGAAGATTATTTTTTCGATGACTGACAAGAAGTCCCTTTTGCCTTATGTGAACGTTCTGCGAGAGAACCATGAGGTGACTTTTTAGAGCATTTTTTGGGAGGCTCTAGAGAGGAATGAGGATGGGAAGAGTCCCTCTCTCTCTTTTGTCACTTTCTGGAAGAAGATGATGAGTCTTCAATTTCAGTGTCCGACAGAGGCTCCTTTCTTGTTTTAAGTCTTTGGAGCCAAAAAAGTAGCCTCCCCTCACGGTCTTTAAGAGTTTTAGCCGAAAGGGTATGGTCATACCTTAAAGTCTGTAGCCTTATGCGATGGGTATAAGCAGTAGATGCAGTCCTGATGAGAGTCATCTGTGTAGAGCCTCTTTTTACCACAGCCTCTGAAGAGAGCCTTTTTTGCTTTTTCTGACATGTTAAGTCAGATTTTAGCAGGAAGAAATACAGATATACAGGAGTATAAATATATCTGTATAAATATAACGAGTTATATCTTTGAAAATTCACTGAAGAGTTGTCTGGAACAGGAAACCTGGGCAGAGATCAGTGGAGACTCCTTAACACGACGTGCGGTAAAAAATCTGAGGGACTGGAGCTTCTCTTAGGAGTATTCTAGAGGATGATAAACCTAATTGATAAAACCTAAGGTTGGTCTCTTTTTTTTTTTTTAAATGACTATGATAGGTTACTTAACTAAGGGGTCTAGGCCTTCTAGTCTAGATGATTCCGGCATGTGAATTTATCAAAGTTCCAATACTGGAGTAACCGGGTGCATGCTCTCATTTTATTGGCTTGAATTTGTGTCTTCTGCAGTGAGGTGATTGTGCTACTAAAGCGCAGCTGGCTTCAGCTATTTTACTTCTCCCAGCTCTTTGAAGATCAAGTATTCATGATTTTTAATATATGAAAAATCCAATGTAAAAAAATGTTCTGTCGATTGCAAATCATAGGGAGATATTCGACTACGATACCTGGCATTTAAAGAGCTTTATACAGCTGGTGCAATACTGTCCAAATTGTTTCGGCATATTAATCAGAGCCTTGAGCTGAAACCAGCTCTTTATCCAATCCCTAATGCTGTAAAGACTCAAAAGCAGCAAAGACAATAATTCAAATCATCAATTAAAGTTTAATTCAGTGAAGTCTCCTCCACAGATTCATTGGCTACTGGATGTGTCAGAGTGCAACACAGCAACAATCATCCAAAATTCTAGATCAAGTTACCACTCATATTCAATGGCATAAAAGTGGCAACTTTGGGACTGGTGTTAAATAGATATGTGCTCACAAAGTCCGCAATTCTAAAAATCAGGGGCTTTGCAAATGCAAAAACACACATTTCAATTTACTATAGAAACACTGCAAGTTGAAAATGTCTGGCTTCTAATGTGTACTTTGTGAGTTAGTGTGATTCGAAAGGAGGAAGAAGTGAAAGAGGCACCCCACTTTCTGAATCACAGTGCAATATATCAGTGGTTTGCACCCTCAAAAACTGTTGCAAACCAGTGACTGGATACTGACAATCCAATAAGGATGATTTCCATTGGCATGGGGGAAGTGGTCCACGAGGAACAGCTTCCACTGTGTGAATGTGAGCTGTCAGCAAAGAGAAAAGCAAAAAGCAGTCCACAGAATAACTGCATGCTCCCCTAATGCCATTCACATAATGAATTATTTATTTTTAAATTATTTTTATTAATTTATTTTGCAGAAAACAAGTAATAAGATGCACAGTTGAACAAGTGCCATGCATCTACCATTCGAGCCGCCGAATGTGGTCAGCAAATAACTAGCTTATAATCATGCATTACTAGCTTTTAATCATGTTTTAGGCAAAAAGTGTATGTTGCACGACAGCAAGTCAAAACAAGATTGCTAAAGCGAATTATTCAATAACAGAAAACAAACTGGACACCTGATCAAAAGAAGCAGACCCGCATGGATAGCCCATTACCTCTACATCCCTCGTCCTCGACCCAGTCATTACAAATGAGGTAATATTCTAACTGACAGGAAACAAAACAGGAAACACTTTTAGGCCCCACCCACCCTCCTGCCAGGGGCTATAATAGCATAGCCAGCAGAAAGCACTTCCTGTTTTGTTTCCTGTCGGTGGACATGACGGGGAACGCTGTGGTAATTGCTTGGCTCTTACCTTCTTGATGGATGTCCTCTGGCTTTCTTCTTTGCTGGGCTCTGGGGCACACTGGACCCTTGTGGGAGCAGCTGGAGTCAGGACACGTGGCCTCCTGGACTCGGTAAGTGACATCGGGTGCCTGGGTTCCTGGGCTTGTCAGGCCTTGACTGTCTTCCTCTGTGCTGTGGAGTCACCATTTTGAGGCTCTGGTTGGACTCGGCACCACCGCGGATGAATGAGCGGTGACGATGCTGATTGCGGCTGACATGTTTCCCTATGTTCGAACAGGGGCTACGTGGTGGTTGGGCCCGCTTGCTTCTTGCCCTCCTGCGACTGGGGTTTTGCGGGAGCTCCTCCGCTGGTGAGTCGGCTCCCGCCTGAAACTGTTTGGTTCATTACGGTTGCTGTATCTCCGCGTCAGGGGTTTGGTATGCGCTGGGCGAGTTCTGTGGGCTTCCGTAGGGTCGCTGCGGGACACATACCTCAGTTTGAAAACGGGAGCTCGCCATTACAAGAACGAGGTGGCTTCGGATCAGCAGCGGGCTTGGGGGCTGTGCGAGTCGGCTTCCAGGACCGTGGGGTTGTATTGTATTCCAGCAGGAGCCCACCATTGCAAGTTGGCCTCCGTCGGAAATTTCCCTGATTGTTTTGTGCATGACGTGACATCATGGCCACGCCCCCTTCATTCCGGGCGATCCTCGCGTCGGCTGACGGCAGGATTGGAACTGCCTGTCCCTGCACGTGCGCTGTAACTGGTTTAGGGCTGTTTTTTTCTACATCAACAATTTGCATACTTGGAGGGAACTTCTTGGTTATTTATGATTTTGCCCACTGATTCCTTGGTCACTTGTGCTTGTTTGACTATGGGGAAACATTGGCAGAAGCGCACACATGTTTCTCCTGTTGCTTCTCCTTCTTCGTCAGGGGACAGTGGGGAATCCAATCCTCCTCTGAAGCAGAGGAAGTTGAGTGATGATGCTCATCTGAAAAAGCTGATTCATGAGACTTTATCTACTATGAAGTCCGGGAAGACTGCTGGTTTGCGCTCTGGTGGGGTCATGATCTCTACTCTGATATTTCCAGCTCTGACTCATCTGATGATTTCTCTGTGGGCGCTGTGGACCTTAAAGGAAAATATATATCTAAGGATATGTTGCCAGACCTTCTGTCCCATGTAAGTGATAACATGGGTTTTCCAGATGAGGAGGTGGCCAGCACTTCCCAGGACACGGTGTTGCCCCAGTTTCGTAAGCAGGCTACAAAGGCTCTGCCTATTCATCCCTTTGTGATGGATGTGCTGTTGAAAGAATGGAAGGATCCTGACCACATTATGATGCCTTGCTTCCTGTCCAAGCTGTACCCTTTGCAGGATATGGAGGATACAATTCCTGAGTCAGTATATGTGGACTCGATTGTGGCCAGTTTGGTGGGACGTCCTTCCATGGCTGAAGATAATGTCCTAAAGGATTGAATTCTATGAGAAAGGCCTATGCAGGGTCGCATCTCGCCATCTGTTCGGGGATATATAGTGCTTATGTCGCTCAGTCCTTGTTGTCCTACTTTAAGACTTTGTTCTCCACCATGCAGGAAGGTGGTAGTTGTCCTGATTTGTTGGAGTCCATGGAGCGTCAAGCTGAGTTTCTCCCTGACATTGCCTTTGATTCGGTGCGTGTTTTGGCCATGTCTTGTGGTGCATCCATTGCTGCCAGGCAAAACTTGTTGCTGAAGGGATGGAACACTGATGCTGCTCAACGTTCCATGGTGTTGCGATATTTAAAGAGCGGAAGCATTCCTTATTCTTTCGGCATCAGCAACATCGTAAGGAGTCATCCTTTTCCAATGCGAGATCGTTCCGTCAGCTTTCTCGCCTGCAGAAGAACTCTTTCAGGATCCAGAGGGGCCCTGGGAAGAATTTCCAACGGTGGTTCCAGAAGAAGCCTCCTCCCGATGCAGTTCCTGGGAGTCAGCGTTCCTGACTATGCCGCCTCCCGACTCGTTCCGACTGGAGTACTGCCAGAGGTTGGTGGGAGACTGCGCCATTTCTTGGCAGCTAGGCGTATCTCGACGACGGACCAGTGGGTCCTGGATGTTCTGGAACGGGGTTACCGGATCAAATTAGTTTCTCAGCCTCCTCTATCGGGCAGGGTGAGGACCCCGATGCTGAAGGATGTGTTGCATCGTCGAGCCCTGTTGGAAGGGGTGCAGGCCCTGTTTCAGAAGAAGGCGACTCTTCCTATCCCCAGGGCAGAATGGGATCACGAGAATTACTCTCTCATTTTCCTCGTCCCGAAGATTACAGGGAGCTTTCGGATCATGATCAATCTCCGACCTCTGATCCGGTTTGTCTGGAAGATTTCCTTCAAAATGGAGACCCTGCAGCGTGTGATACCCTGATTCAGGCTGGCTGGGTGATGTCTACCTTGGATCTTCATGATGCTTATCTACATGTCCCGGTAGCCCTGAAGTGCCAGCAGTATCTGAGATTTTATCTGATTGGTCGTCATTGGAAGTTTTGTGTCCTCCCTTTCGGCCTGCGGTCCTCCCCCAGGGTCTTCACCAAGGTGGTAGCTCCTCTGGTGGCACATCTTCACCTCCTGGGAATCTCGGTGTTTCCCTACCTGGACGACTGGCTCCTGCAGGCCCCCTCTGCCCTGGTGATGTCTCATCATCTGAAGTTGACCATTCATACGCTAGAGAGCCACGGCTTTCTCCTGAACTTACCGAAGTGTCATCTGCTTCCGGCCACCCAGAGGTTTTTATCGGAGCGGACTTTGATTCTGTTCTGGGCAAGGTGTTCCTGCCTCCTTCCCGGATTCTGCGTCTGCAGTCTCTGTTGGGGAAGCAGTTGTCCCAGCATTCGGCGCCCCTGATGCAGTGGTTGGAGGTGCAGGGTCACATGGCTGCATCAGTGTTCACTGTTCCATGGGCCAGGTTGCTTCTTCGCCCCTTACTGTGGCATCTTCACTGCTTTGTTCCTTTCCCCGTTTAGGATTTCTCCATGGTGGTTCCAGCGTGTCCGGAGGTGGTGTCCGATCTGCAGTGGTGGATGGTCCCTGTGAATCTATCCCAGGGTATGTGGTTGTATCCCGACCAGCCTGTGGTGTTGACAACGGATGTCAGGGCTTCTGGTTGGGGTGCTACTCTGGGTCAGTTGACTGTACAGGCTCGTTGGCGGCGCTCTGAGTCCCGCAGATCCTCCAACTGGAGGGAACTGTATACTGTGGAGATGGCTCTCCGTTTCTTCCAGGATCATCTTCGGGGTTGCAATGTTCTGGTGTGATCCGACAACACCATAACTGTGGCTCACGTCAATCATCAGGGCAGTACTCACAGTCGGTCCTTGAATCTGGTGGCCTGTGCAATAGCCAGTTGGGCAGAACTTCATCTCCAGGCAATTTCTTCTCAGCACATCCGGGGCTTGGACAATGTGGTGGCAGATGCTCTGAGCCGCAGGTGTTCCGGTTGATTTGCTGGAGGTTCAGGACTCCTGTGATGGATTTGTTTGCTTCCAGGACCAATGCTCTGCTTCCCCTCTTTTGTTCCCGGATTCTGGAACAGGGTGCGTGGGGGGTAGAGGCCTTATCTCTCCCATGGCCCCCCAGGTTCCTGTATGCCTTCCCTTCATTTCCTCTCATCCCGGCCTTTCTGCTTAAGGTTCGGAGGATGGGGGCTCAGGTGGTGGCGGTGTTATCGCACTGGCCCAGGAGGTCTTGGTTCCCGTTGTTGCTCAGTCTGGCAGTGGGTCCTCCTTGGATCTTGCCGCAATACCCGTCTCCCCTCCGGCCATCCTCTCGTCCCCTGCTGGTCCCTCTCACCTTGGCGGTCTGGAGTTTGAACGGCTGTCTTTAGGGGGCCGGGGTTTGCCTGCCCACATTATTACTGTGATGCAGGCCTCCCGTAGGTCTACGTTGTCCTCTCATGCTAAGCATTGGGCTTCTTTTGCCTCTTGGTGCTCTGGGCTTGGTCTGTTATCTATCTCCTATCCTTTTTCTGATATTCTGCAGTTCATTTTGGATGGGTTCTACAGACAGTATGCTTTGTCTACTCTGAAGGTTAATGGGCTGCTATTCGTGCTTTCCGTGATCCGGATTCCTTGCCCTCTTCGGATGGGCTGTTGGTGTCCCGTATGTTTAGGAGTTCTTCCCTCTCCTCTCCTGTTGTTCGTCCTTCTGTGCCTCCCTGGGATCTTTCTCTGGTCCTGCGGGCGCTTCAGTCCTCTCCTTTTGAGCCTTTGTTGTCTGTTGACCTTAAATTCTTGTCTTTTAAGGTGGCCTTTCTGGTGGCCATTACCTGGGCTCGGAGATTGGGTGAGCTCACTGCCTTGTGTTGTTCCCATCCTTTTTTGCGTTTTATGGACGACGCTGTGATCCTCTGTTTGGATACTGGGTTTCTGCCTGAAGTGCGTTCCCCGTTTCATACTTTGCAGAAATTAGTTTTGCCTTCTTTCCTTCTCCTTCTTCTCCTGCTGAGCAGTTGTTGCACAGCCTAGATGTTAGGCGTGCTTTGACCATTTATGTGGACCGGTCAGCTGCTTTTAGGTCCTCTGACTGTTTGTGACTTTTGGTCTGGCTGGTCGTGGGAAGGCTGCTTCGTGCCTTACTACTGGTCGTTGGATCAAGTCTGTTATTGCTTTGGCTTATCAGGGCTCTGGTTTGCTGTGTACTACGGGTGTTCAGGCCCATTCCACGAGAGGTGTCTCGGCTTCCTGTGCTGCTTTTTCTGGGCCCAAGTCCCAGATTTGTCGTGCTGGGACTTGGGTTTCGGACTCTACCTTTGTTAAGCATTACCGGGTTAATTGCACACTGCATGACCATGTGAATTTTGGTTCTGGTGTGTTGCGTGCTGTGGAGCCTGTTGCTCTCCTTAGAACCTGTCCGGTTATTAAATATTTCACTGTGGTACATTTCACTCCTGTGTGCAGTCTGTTTCTTTGCTACAGGTTTTCCAAAGGCCTTCTGGTGTTTGATTGCTTTGGTATGCCTCATTTGTAATGACTGGGTCGAGGACGAGGGCCGTAGAGGTAATGCCCTCATTACGTAACGGTAATCCTCATTACTCTCAGTCCTACTCGTCCTCGACCCAGTCATACTTCCCACCCACCCTCCCTGGTTCAGGCCTTTGTTGTGCTTGGTATGTCAGGAAGTGCTTTCTGCTGGCTATGCTATTATAGCTTCTAATCAGTTAGGGGAGAGAGAAGCTGAGATCCATTCGGCTTCCAAGCGATAAGCAGATAATCAGAGAGGAATGGATCACTTGTACCAAAACAGAAGAGAATACAACACTGCCACCACAAACTATGATGGTACGCGCATAGCATCCCCCTGCTCAGGAAACAAAGGACACTACAACAATCTCGAGATAACTACAACAAACAAATATCCTAATACAGTAAAACCACATTCAAAGACAATTAATACTACAACGAATGTAAACACAAGATAATACATCATAAAATATCGGAACTTCAACCTACAATGGAATCATTTTCAAAAGATAGGAGTATAAAACCTTACTCTATACCACATAAACACAATAGCTAAACCACCTTTTTGCACCCTCGAAATTAGACACCTGCCTGCTAGTTAAGAAATACATATTGTTTTCATTAATTAGAGGAATACCTTCTTCATAGGTCCCACACGTAGATCAAGTCTCTCTACTATGCCCATATGTAAATCAGGTTACTTATAGCCTCCACTACCGGCCCGCGCCACCGGAGCACGGCAGACGGAGACAGCACAAGCAACCACGAAGACTTCTCAATGGTATGTCGTTAACCTTTAGTGTCACACACACGTCTCTGCGCGCCTTTTTGTAGTATTAACCTATTGCTTCTCTCTCCAAATCTACATTTGCAGTAGAAGTGCGTTTACTCCGCACGCCCTCCGAGGGAGCCTATTAAGTCTCAAATAAGGTATTTACTAAACATGTGCCACACGCTGAGCAAGCTCCGACTCAGCTCTAATCACGTCTGCCACGAACACTGAAACTGACGCGTCTGGTGTAAAATACACAGAACACTTCCTCTCAGCGCGTCCATTTATTAACGTGCCCATATCCATAACAGCTAGCTAAAATCCTTAAGGAAGCCGTAAACGTCTCCTTTTGAGAAAGATACCCTGAGTATTTGTTTCTTAGTCGAGCGCACTTTGACTCGGCGAAGAGACTCTCAACACATCACAAGTCATGCGACCCACTGAGGCATTTCTCAGTCAATTATGTTTTACACGCTGCTCGAAAGAAGACCATTTATTTTACATTAATACGCGCCCTGCCAGCATCAAATACTGTTTTCAATAGAGGCGGCACCATTATGGTTCTAGCCACTCTTCCACCCGAATGGAAACAATCTCACAATTAAGAACTTCCATTGCACATAAGAAAGCGCAGACATGTCCTAAATAGTGCTCTACATCATAACTACATGAGCCCGTCCAAAAGCATAATGATTAGGCCACAGACGACTCTACTACAGTTTGACATACTACTGTTAGATACACTGCATGACGCTGCTGTATCCTAATTGGAACACAAAGTTAACTTCTTTTACTTGATATAGTGACAAATTAACGATCTGTATTTGTAACTTCATGAAATGTATCTTACGCTCTCAGCCATTTCTAACCGTCAATGATGATTTTGCAATGTGTGTTTTCTCATTTACTTCTCACGCTCCCTGGAGCCTAGCAGTGTCAGACTGTAAGACTAGCATCACCAATGACAGTACATGGTCACAATAGACTAACATATACAATATGTGTGCATATTCTGTCATTATGGTCTTTTTCCCCCCGCACGTCACGCAACTGTGACTTGCAATTTTGGTCCTGAAGAAAGCCCCACGACCCTATCGGGCACCTAAGAGGCTGAAACATGTCGACCACACGACCACTCACGATTTTGATACAGGTGCTATAGAACAGTAGCCCATCTATTCACGCATCGCATTCTGTTTTAAACCTTGCCCCACCCCTGACAGAATAAATTCGCATCAGAGGAATTGAGGCAATTTTAAGCTCACCTCACTCTCACCATTTCTGATCACTACTGTGAATAACCAGTTGGTCCCCCTCCTGGTGGAGGAAAGCATGACTAAGACCCAATGATGATGCTGTTCACGTAACAGATTAAGGCGGACAACCAAGATATACCGCCCCCACGACGACTACGTGAATGAGGGTTTTTAGATGGCCAGAACCCCAGACCCCGGTAGTAACAGGACAAGTGATCCATTCCTCTCTGATTATCTGCTTATGCTATTATAGCCCCTGGCAGTAGGGTGGGTGGAGCCTACAAGTGTTTATTGTTTCCTGTCAGTTGGAATATTATCTCATTTTAATGACTAGGTCGAGGATGAGCAGGACTAAGAGTAATGAGGATTGCCATTAAGTAATCAGGGCATCCCTTTGATGTTTCTTGACACCTTACACCATCTAGCATGAACTCCGTGTGTGCTAAAAATCAAAGGGTGGACAGTAGTATTTGACAAAACATATGAGTTTACCTGAAGCCTTCTAGTCACGTTATGCACTACGGACGTTATTTTTAACTATGAACTTGCAGAACTCATCATCAATCCATGAACTTGCAGAACCGTGCTTTGATGGGCGCAGGCTCGAGCTCAATCACCGAGTATTTTTAGTAAGAAAACAGCCATCTGAAGTGGATATTCTTAAATGCATTAATGTATGTTCTTATTGTTACTGCTTTCTTTTTTGTAAGAGATGATTTCTGATTAAAAAACATCTTAAATCTATCGAGTCAAAACAACAACAACAAAAAACAACCAAACTCACTGAGATGAAGGAGAACTGTGAAAGGACAAAGTGAAAACAGTTCAATTATTTTAAATGTTATTTTCCAGGGATGTTTCTTAACAACTCATTTCCTGTTTGCATCAATGATTTCGGCTGCTTTGAAGTTGGTTCCAAATCTCTATCCCCGCGTGTATTTCTACAGATTGTATAAGAACATCGGAGGAAGTTATTTTAGTTTTATGGAGATGCAAGATTATTTGAATAGCAATAACACGACAACGGACAAGGAAGCTTCAGCAAATAAACAAAAGGCGTCTCCATGGACAGTTTGGCATGTTGCCGACTGGTGCTATGCAAACAACATTTTCTGTCTAAACTACTTCAGTACAAAAATACCAGATTTTGTATGATAGAAAATGTCTGCTAGCGAGGCCTTCCTATGAAATCAATCGTTAGTACCTCAGCACCAAGGACCTCACGTGGTCTCTAACTCCCCTCCCACTTTCCAACTACGAGGGACCCCAATGTGCCACTCTCACATTTTAAGCTGTCATTTTTAAACCCCGAATGTTGTACATCTCTATCATGCCACTTCTACCACCATGCAGACCCCACAGAGGTTGTAACAAGAATAATTGATACATGACACAGTGCAGACTACAGCCTGGATTGTCTCAACAACTCATTGAAACTCGTGGGTGTCAGAATCTTGAAACACGAAATTCTGCCAGGATTGAAATCTTTCCCCATCCCAAAATCTCATACCCAAAGAAACTTCAATCTCAGAAAGCAAAGCAAATAAAACTATTGGTCGAAAATGGACCTAAATCCAAACACACTAGTTAGTCTTCTGCAAGGCTTACACACTCAACAACAATTCACCCTCTAGCTTCATCTATATCGCACAATAAAATGTCAAACTGTTCACACCCTCACTCTTTAATTTCAAAAGAATCTACTGCTCATCAGAGCCCAGATGGTGCTTCATGTAATTCTTACATTAAATAATATTCTTGCAGCGACATCTAATTCACATTCTACAAACAGAACTGGGAGTTTGGTTTAGATTTACGATCTAGGCGTCTGCTCTATAGTCTACATGAAACAACTTGAAGCCAATAAGAAACAACCCGAATCTGATTCTTCTCCACTTTTTATCAGCCTTCAAGACACTGTCAACCACTTCACCTGCTGTCCAGGCTAAAGGTCTTTGGTACCCAAGAGTCAACACTCACCTGAATGACAGCTTTCCTATACAACAGATCACTTACTGTACTCCTCCATCCATACTGCTCAAACACCTTTTAGAACAAGCATAGACAATGCCAATAGGTCTCGCCTATGCAAGAGCAATTGGCTTTGCCAATGTGTTTTAGCCATGTTGTACACCAGTGTTGCTGCTGCTCAGAATGGCTAAAAGTTTGTGGCGCAAGGGAGAGTGGCGTGGAGTGTTATAAAGTGGAGTGGTGTGGTGTAGAGTGTTGAAGAGTGGCGAAGAGTGGCATAGAGTGGAGTATTGTAGAGTGGCGGAGAGTGGAGTGTCTGGGAGTAGAGTGGAGTGGTGTAGAATGGTGTGGTGTGGTGTGGTGTAGAGTGGAGTGGTGTAGAGTGGAGAGACGCAGAGTGGAGGGGAGTAGAGAGGCATACAGTGGAAGGGAGTGTCGTGGAGTGGTACAGAGTAGCGCAGAGTGGAGTGGTGTAAAGTGGAGTAGTGTGCCTTGGAGTGGAGTAGAGTGGAGTGGCACAGAGTGGAGAAAAGTGACGTGGAATAGCATAGAGGGAGGTGCGCTGAGTTAAGTAGAGTGTCGTGGTACAAAGTGGAGAAAAGAGTTGTGGTGTAGAGTGGAGGCAAGTAAAGAGGCGTAGAGTGTCATAGAGTGGAGTGGCACAGAGTGGAGTGGAGTGCTTTAGAGGGGCGTAGAAGGAAGTGGAGTGGTGTGGAATGTCCTAGAGTGGTGTGCTGTAGAGTGGCGTACAGTGTTTTAGAGTGAAGTGGCATAGAGTGGAGTAGAGTAGTGTGCCGTAGAATGGAGTGGCATAGAATGGAGTGGAGGGACGTAGAGTGTTGTAGAGTGGAGTGTCGTAGAGTGAAGAATGCATGGGGGTAATGCACTGCCATTACAGACAACACATTTTCAAATGAAGTGACTGTTACATTTGCATAGACATACAGTGTTACTGATAAAACTATATAGCACACAAATAATAATGTGTGGAAATGTCATCACCTAGTGTATTGATTTGTTTTGATCGTATTAAAATATTTGTTTCCAGCACACTTCAGAATTACAAAAAATGTGCTTCATTTGTGCTTTCCTAATTCTGATATGTTCTGAAATATTTGCACAGTTCATTTACAGACATCTACATTTTGTGTTGTGCTAGAAAAAAGCCTTTCCTTTCACACCCAGACTGTCAGATAAATCCCCTCACTTTGAAGTCGGAGACAGAAAAGTAAACACCAAGCTCCCTCGGAAGACAGAGTCTGACATTGGACCTCTGTCTTTAGAAGCAGAGCAAATATGACAAGATTAGAACAAAATGTATAGGCCTGTTTCCAGAAAGCGAGCATACGTGGAACACCACAGTAAACAGGCAATGCTCCACAGGAGAGACAAAGACATGCTGGACGGCCTAAAACAAACACAGCCATCAAATAGAAAGCAAGCAACTGAGTTACAACACACAAAGTCAATGGTAAGCAATGGGCTGAATACATTCCCAGGGAAGCTTTCAGAATGTCTCCAAGAAGACTTAAGCAAACCAGACAGCGCAGCTTTGACCTAAGAAGTGAGGTCCCCCAAATCTCTACACCCCTACACACCTCTGAAGGTCTATCTCACTCCACTAATTGTTCAAATATGCTCTTTCAGGGTTAAATGTTGTAACTGTGCAGACGAAAAATGGAGCCCCTTCTCTTAACTTTCCAAATCTTCCTTAATAGCCATAATGAGATTAACTTCTGGAAGCGCTGAAACAATCTCAAACTGAACCTGAGCAAGGAAAAATTCATCATATGTGGAAACCAAGTTCCCACCCTACATCCACTCCTCTGGCCACTGAGGATAAGCCTCTGTCACACCGCAGGGAAAAAAAAGTGAAAAAACGTGGATTAATCATGGATTTCAACATATCAACTAGTCTATACAACGAATCAAAACTTGCTTCTTCCACTCCATCGCCCTAGACAGTACACGTTTGTACTAGTCATATCCACAAAGAGTTCTGACTGTCATTAATCTGGTCCTTTATTGTGCCAATCCACTCGTGCTCCATTCCTAGATATACCAAAAGACTGCAATCTGTTAAACCCAGCAGCCACATGACACCAACACATGCATTCAAGAGAACACATATCCCCAGCACTCTGCATTACACAGGGAACACAACTTGGAAAGTGACCTAAATTTCAAAGGAATGTTCTCAAATATCTCTAACTAGGCCACTGAAAGTCAGTTCTACACATCGAGTAACTCCTCTTCTTGGAAAGAACATTAAATGGAACACACTTTGCATTCCTCTCGTCAGATATATTAAACGACTATAAGAAATATGATCAAAACTCCGATCTTTCACCCTCCACTTATTAAATACACCACTCACCAACAGCTGCTATGGACACCCTAACAAGCAATCAATCCCTGCTGAAGGCAGACCATTCTACTTAGAAAACCAACCACAATGTGGCACAACCTGAGACTACCGGGCCTTACAACCCAAAAGAAACACATGCCTAACTACATACCCTTTTCCAGCAGACAAATAGCATCATGGTTTCCATCACAACCCATGACCACATTGCATACCAAACAAAACACCTCACAAAACCAAACATACAAGTCAACTGCACAACACTAGTTTTTTTAACGACTAAAATAACTATAAAAGTTGTAACACTGACCTGATCATCCCAAAACATACTACAGTATTCTACACACCCTTCCAATGGTCAGCAGGCATCATCACAGCAAAGTCACCATACCACAACAAACCTCACTAGTGTCAGTCCCTTTCACATTATAACATTGGCGCACACCACATCACAGCATTTCACACAACTTCTCTTCACATCTAATGTACGTCTTTACATTGCTTCACCCCATTCCAGCCCACATTACACTTACCCATCATGTCACACTACACAACCTCATACCTCACCTCATCCGAGAACACCACACAAGCTAACTATACTATTTGGAAGCATATCACAACAAAAAACAAAACAGTAGTTTTGACACCATGCTGTACAACATCTTCCTACTACGTGAAATGGCTTACACATACGACAACTAAGATTTTTTTATGCTAAACCTCAACAAAGTCTGTGGCAAACTTATATACAACTGAAGTTGATAACACATTTTGTAATCCAAAACAGATTAACAATGAAGGCGAGTGAACTACCAAGATGCTCTCTCTTTCCTCAGCAAATACTTTGCCAGCTGGTGAAGGGGATCAGCTATTTACCTTGGTTGGAAATATTTTTCTTGTATAACAATGAGGGCGGCTCTCTAATAACCTGAATAATCATCAATTAAATGAGCCATGCATTCATTAAGTGCCATTGCTTTTATGAGCCAGTCAGGTAACTATGGGTATGTGTGAATACATTGCTTCTATAAGTGGACAGGGAGTACCTACTGGGCCACCAGCTGGCATTGGGAACTACAGTTTGGTGTATGGAGTCATGTGTGATTTTAAACGAGAACACCGCCTAGACCTTAGGGGCTGAATCCAACTGTTCCCGACCGGCATAAATTAAATGATCCATGCATTCATTAAGTGCGTTGAAGTCTGTTACTTGTAAAAGCTCAGAACCCACAATCCTAACATAATTGATACTGTGTACTACATAGACCTAAGAACCACCAACAGACTGCAATAGCCAACTCACTCGTACACCTGACTGAAGGTGTCCCTTCCACTGAGCTTAGGATAAGTGTACAATTTTGCAACCGGTAAGTCATTTCTTTTTGGAAATGGATGAAGGAATTACCCTTCTCTCCTGGATCATATCAGGGTCCTCATCCTTTTGTAGCCATATGTTACACGTTTCAGCTATTTTATAGTGACATGCTACCCTCCGAAGACTCTAAGAAAACACTTCGGAAGACTAGTTTAGCCATTAACATTACAGATACACAGCTGCATTCTTAGGGCCATAAACATACATAGAGGGGCTCTGGGTCAGTCCTCTTCTGTTGGTCTGCTCTACTGTCATTCGTATTTTGCTTCTGCCTGCCATAGCATACAGCATGTTCCAATGAGTCACCTACTTCAACCATTGGCTATCTTACACTCTGACAGCATTTTTCCAGATCACAGGAGCACGTCTGCCTAAAAAAGTTGTCACTTCAGTGCCCGGGGTAGTGGACCAATACTTTTATTTGCTAATGTTTTTTCCTTTCCATTCTTTATCCTTTAAAAAGATTTAGTCATTTTTGCGTGTTTAAATTATGTCTTTAGGTTATAATTCAAACCAATAGTATATTTTATTTGCACCAAAAGCACCATATTTCCCAGTGATATGAATATTAAAAATGGTTTCCATACCTGTGTTGGGTACACCTGCCAGCTAATACGCATCCTTGCAGTTCGAATAACATTGTATATGATGGTTCTTTTTTTCTTTAACAGAATCGTTTTCCTTTTCTCTTTATTTTCGAGCCAAATGCTTCCAATAAAAGATATATCCATCGCACCAGCTTAAAAGGCCAAACTAGTTGGCTTAGCCAGTGCTTGTTATACTGCTGAAATCACCACTTTCCATAAACAGAATTCCATTAAAGGTGTTGCTGCTGGCTTACAAGCAGTCTTAGCAACAGTACGCAATATGGGTCGTGGTCAAGTCCATGGTTTTAAACCTACCATAGCATCAACACAGCGAAATAATAAAAACGCCAGAGGTGAAAGTATTGTGAAGTAAGCTCCTCCAGGGTAATATTAATAGGCAGCTGTCCTCTCCGGGTGACAATGAAGGGAGCGAGAACCATGGCGAGAACGTGATGTTATTGGGAGGAACAGTGTCCCTAAACACAGAGGCCAAAGGCCAAGGCTTGTTACTGCTTGTGGATTTGTTCGTTTCACTGGAGCACAGTTTTCTTTTTTCTCAGTTGTGTTTTCTCCATTTATCTTTTCAACGCAGCAATCCGCCTGGGACTTGTCAGAACCACCAGTCCTGACCTTGTGTTCTCCAAGGCCGTTTAACTTTCCAGCTGCAAGTAATCAAAAGAAGCCTTCCGTCAGAGAATGCTTTCGAGTGGTTGGTGCTGGGGGACGACAGGATCAGGGAGAGGAGAGTATCAAGTCAAGACACCTTTGGGGCGGTGCATAAGAGAACTTATACCCACTGTCCATATATAATCAGTAAAAACAAGAGTGCTGAATTATAGTTGTTGCTCAGGTTCATATTGGATTTTCGTATTTCCATTACAACCTTATGAAATGGCATCCACATTAGAAAGCCGAATATACACAGTTTGATTTAGATAGCAGTATGCATACCAAGTACCTGAAGAAACCAAAAGAAAGGATTATAAGGCAACAAAGTGGAAAATAGATATAGGGTTCAATTTACAGAGATAAATATACACCTATGTATTTACTCATGTGTATATTTACCCTATCTCTAAGGGTAACGCTCCACTTGTTGCCATTCACTCTTTGTAAGTGGAGAGCTACTCCTTGGTGTGGATTAACATGACTCCACCTAATTGAATTTACAAGTGTAAAATTACTACGAGTACATTTTCACCTGTTGGTGGAGATCTTCACCACTGGGGTGGAGATGTGCCTCTGGGAAAGTATAGGGAAATGTAATAAAGTGCATTAAAAAAATATATGTCGGTCCATTCATACAGACGGAATGTAGACTGTGTAAATGTGCCTTGAAGAAGACTGAAATAATTTAATAAAGAGTATTAAAAAACTCACCAGGAAAGGAGTTGCCGTTTGTTAACCGTGTGCCACTGGATTTGGTGTTCACGAGGAGAACGCCCAAGGGAGACATATATATATATATATATACATATATATAATATTAACTTGGAAATAATAAAGTAAGATTTTCCAGCACGTTACCCATCTAATTAAATAATACAGTAATTTAAATGTATTAATTTCTAAATATTAATTTGTGAACGAAAACTTCAATAATTCTCACTTTGACATTTTAATTTTTATCTAATACTAACTAAACGTGGTTGAAAGTTTTTATAAGTTTTAAGCCTTCTTATTGAATGTTTTCCAGTGTCTTCAAATATCGTATTGCACAGGAAATAGGTCCAACTGTGAATTATTTTCCAAAATTCACAGTGCTGAATAAATCTGAAGGATATTTGCCTCTCTATACAAAGACAAAAAGTGAAATGGATATTTATCATAGCATTTCTTCTGTCACTGTTGGTAAAATATGCTTTTACAATGACAGTGCTGATCTCAGAGCATTAATCAGCACATCTGCCAAGCTTACCCTTGAAGGCCCATCCTTGATGCAGGCACCTACCAATTAATCCTCCTCATCAGTGTATGAAAATAAACATTTTAAATGCAAACCCTGTCAGCAACAAATTACTATATAGCCCTACACTTCACTTTATTTTCTTTCTTTACATATGTCCCATATGTTAAACCTACACTATAGCGTCTGTACTAAACAAGCATTTGCAATGCAATAGGTCTCGCATTATTAAAGTTTGAGCTATTGGCATTGCTAAATAATGCAACACCAATAGCTCAAACTTTAATAATGCGAGACCTATTGCATTGCAAATGCTTGTTATTAGAATACCTGCTACATTTTCTAAAGACAATTATTTCAAAATGCATTATTCCAGCAAGGGAACAAACCGCACACATCTGAATTGGTAATATGACACCTTTCACGTGTATCAAAAAGAAAATTAACACCTTCGAGAGAGGAAATCAAAGCACTTACACGTCGGTTTCATATGCTGTTCCTCCTTTGTGTACGAGGCTGTTTTATACGATATTAAATATGTTTGCTTTTTGCACGAGTTAAACAAAGTAGGGCGGACTAAGGGTTGCTCGGAATATATTTTCCATTTGTACCATGTACCAAAAGGTGAATGGCCAACAAAAAAAGCTGCAGTATATTTTGTTCTTTTTAGCCACGTCTCTGACCTCGTCGCCAGACCACCTGCCCCTGCCCCCAGTGCACTCA
The DNA here is from genome assembly GCA_963921515.1 of Calotriton arnoldi. Taxonomy (NCBI): domain Eukaryota; kingdom Metazoa; phylum Chordata; class Amphibia; order Caudata; family Salamandridae; genus Calotriton; species Calotriton arnoldi. Next base: position 4,890,901 of record CAWUFW010000214.1, on the reverse strand, counting down.
GAATCACAGCTACCATACCTTTTTATGCACTTTTTAAATGTATTTTGTACGAGGCTGTCATTGAGGACTCATCTTCGGTGCAGCTAAACACACATCAGCTTGTGTGTTTATGGGATTTTATGTGCACGAGTGTGTTCAGTATGTGTGTCTGTGTGTATATATATATACATATGTGTGTCACAGTGTGTGTGTGAGAGAGAGAGAGAGGGGTGTACAGAAGAAAGAAGACAGAGCATTGTCGGGAGAGCTCGAAGATGGTCACTATATACTATTGATTACAAAACACACATTTTTGCAGGTTAAACGGAAAATGCCGTGCATGGGCAATTCCAAAATGTCAGCCTCATTTTTACACCCAAAGTCAACCGGACAGCGAGATCAAATTCGCTCCTCAGTTCACGTGCGGGAAAACCGGGTATTCCTCCACAGAAAAATTCATCTCACGCCATTTAAACTAGAGAAATAGTCCGTGCTTCTGCTGCCGGCAGACAGTCCGTACTTCCTGCAGCACATCCCAAACACACAGAAGACTGCCCTGCCCCCGAGCCTGTGCACGCCGGCGACGCGCGTGGAACCACAGCCCAGAGAGCCCGCGGCGCTGACAAGCTCGTGCTAGGAAGCGCCTTGCACCTCAGCCTGCCACCAACTCCCCGATTCTCGCGTGTCAGACACCTGATCAGGGTGTGAGCCACCACTGGCATCACATGCGGTGCACACGCTGCTCGCTGGACCCTCGAAGCCAATGGGGTCTCATATGAGGAAGCAAAAGACGGCATGCTCACATCTGCCCCGAAGCACGCTCCCAACCACAGCTGCAACAGAACCCCGTTTCTTCAGACACAGGGGTCCCTTCCCAATTCACCGGGACATAGCTACAATCGAGAAGTCGGGCGCAGGGCAGCATGACGATATATTGTACAGTAATCGGCAACAGCATGCGGGCGCAGGCAGGGCAGTCGAATCATAGCGGAATCTGCTTACCTTTCATCCAGTCCACCACTTGCTTGGGCGCCCACTTGCTGATCGGTTCCATTACAAGAGCCATCATCAGATCGCTTTTTCATTCACACCAAAATCATTAAAAAAAATGCTTGTTTTTGTAGTAAACAGTGGTGCGCGCGCACCACAGAGGAGCGGGGGCCAGGGAGCGCGGCAGCGAGGCGAACGCGCGCTGCTGCGCGTTCTGGCCACCGTCGGGAATGGGAGGAGCGAAGGCGGGACATGCGCCCGCCTTTGCCCAATCGCGTGCCGTTTTTTCTAAAAAAACGCACGCTACAGCCAATGAGGGCTTCTGAAAACAAAACCACACGCACGAGCGTGTGGGTCGTTTTCAGAAGCCCTTTCTAGAGGTCTCGCGCTGCGCGAGCAGTGCTGCGCACTGCAACGCAGGCGCGAGACCTAAAAAGGAGCACATTTTAGAATGAATGTTTTTAATTTCTATACAATGTGCTTTGTATTTGAAAGTTTTGCATAAAACAAACTTAAAATATTAGCACTTTATCCCCAACAAAAACACACATTGCTGAAGACATAGAAAAACATCTGCAGCCTCAGGCAAATTTGCCTACTGACAGCTGGTTTGCCAGTGATTGACCTTAGTGAGGTGTGAAAACTGCTCCCAGAGCAGAGACATTAGCAGGGAAAGGGGGGGTTCTCACCTTGCAGGAAGAACAGCTGGGGTATACTCAGAAACTTAAAGTGTAAAGGATCAAGTTGAGCACTGTCCTTCGACAGGGAAATTAATAATGAGATGTGGTGGAAGGCACGACTTTGTCCCTAAGGCCCACAACAGTCAGGCTGGTTCTAAACTCCACGGAAAGGAAGTTGCCCCCAAAACCAGTTTGGAGTGGACACAAGGGAGGGTCTTCTCATTTCCCTGGCCACACCTCTGAGTGGAAGGTAGGACTGGTTCCTCCATCTTGAATTTTAGGAGTAAAGTGCAATGTGGGAGTGTTTGTGCTGGAGTGTTTGTGCTAGGGCAAACAGGAGCCACTTAAAAAGTGGGTTGGGTAACCCCTGGAAACTTTTACACCATTGGTTAGGGGGGAACTAGGAGTCACTCCCACTCACAGGCTAGTGCAAACCATAAATGTGACACCGCAAGGAACCCTCCTCAGAACACTTTCTGGACCGGCGGAAGAACAGAAGAAGACTAGCACCTTCTTGCTGTACTATGAGAGGAGCTCTGAAGGACTGGCCCTGCTCCCTCCTGTACCCAGGACAAACAGGTACACTTAAAGGGTCAGTGGTTTACACTCTTGTGTGGGTACAGGTACACAAGCTGAAGAACCACATTTTCCTGGATGACCAGTTGCCTTGTCACAACTTAATATGCACTTAACTCTTACAAAGCCTTGGTTGAACCATGTCCTGAAGTCCTAAGAACCCCCGTGAAGCGTGCTAGCCTTAGGTGAAGATATGAGAATGAGGGTTACCACTGCAAAGTTACAGACCTAAAAAGAAAATCTAATTTCTAGCCTTCGGAAAACTGTGACAAGCTTGAAAAGCAGATCCAATTGAGATGCGATCACTGAAGAAGACTGAAGAAACAGGTTTGTACTGCTTCAAACTTCTCTGCAGCATCAAATCTATTTCAGGGGATGTATCTGACCCAATTGAGCCCTCTTTGGCTATAGCCTACCTCCTTGTCCTGCTAAAAAAAAGTCTGAGCCTCATTTCAGAGACTAAGTCCCAAGGGAGAAATCTTGACTGAGCGAAGGTGACGAAAGTATCTGACCTAAGCGCTGATGGCCCTGGGCATGAAAGAAAAAGTTACTTACCTTTGTTAATGATCTTTCTAATGGATACTGTATCTACCTGAAGATTCCCCACCTTTTGAATAGCCCAGGTATCATACTGAATTCGGAAACCTTACAATACCTCTCCATGGCAGTAGGTGGCACTGTCTCCATTTTAGCATCGGAAGCGACACCACTGTGACATTTTACTTACTTATGTCTACTACCCCTCCTGGGGTATAGGCCATCAATCAGGACTTTCCAGCCATCTCTCTCCTGTGCTTTTCTTTCAATCTAACGTAACTGGAGCCATAAAGTGCCCCCTCTGGTGCACAGATGTCATCAATTTTTACACTCCTTTGAGGCGAAAATGGTAAGAACGACATCATTTGAGTAAGGAGCAGTACCTTTCCTGGATTTGGGACCTTATAAAAATGGCAACTTAGTAATCAGTCATAAAAACGCGTATGAGGGAGGGTTGGTGAGAAATTTGCAGGTACAGTATCCACCAGAATGATCATTAATGCATAAGAAGATCCACCTCAACAGCATCCTCTTGTGATTGACATGCCCTTCATCTTGCCTACGTAGCCAATGAACAGATGGTCATCAAATCTGAACTCCCCGTTAATGTCAATGTAGCTGACCACTCTCTTGGGGTCTAGTTTGTGAAGCCTCTCTTCTTTCATAGGACATGGGGGATGAAAGCAAGCTGGCAAGGTGATCGAGTGGCTTAAATGAAAGGGCATAACCACCTTTGGCAAGAAAGCAACCATTCTGGTGGAGGGTCTGCAGGTACAAAAGATAACATTCACCACTCCAGGAAGTAAGGAAAAAGCATTCAGGTTACCCTGCTCAATCTCCGAGGCTGTAGAGGTTGGGATGTAGAACCTGCCCCTGCAACTCCAAGAGATCTCCCTGTGAGAGAGATGGAACGGGGGTGGGGGGAGGTGGTGTGCATCCCACACCCTTTTAGGCCAATGCAGGGCTATTAAGATGACTAGGGCCCGTCCTAAGCGAATCTTCCTCAGAACCTGAGGAATCAAGGGTATGAGAGGAAACACGTAGTGAAATGGAAAGTTCCATCTCAACCGCAACGTGTCCTCAATGCTCCCTGCAACCAACACTGGACAGCATAGAACTTCGGGTAGTGAGCCTTGTCACAAATGGAAAAGATCCAACAGAGAAGAGCCCCAAAGGCTATTGATGTATTGAAGAAGAGGAAGAGGAGAGAGGGAGGAAAGGAGAGACAAGACACAGCCTCTACTCTTGCTGCAACCCTGATATTGTTTGAACAAGGGTTATTGCTGCTGCCGTTGCTGTCCTTGCTGTCTGCCATGATATGAAAAGCCTCTGGCGAATCCATAAAACGTATGGCTTGGCCTGTGCCCTAAACTACTGGATTGTGTGTTCCATGTGAGAGGGAATAAGTGAGTGTATCTATAAGTAAAAATATATAATTATGATTGATGATACGTGCTATGTTGTGTAACACCTCTACTGGAGGGTTACCTCTCCTCGCGATGGTGACCTGCAAAACAAACAACACTTCAACAACAATAAAAAAGTCCATTTTTATTTTCTTTGCAGTTCGCAATCACAAAGAGAGATAACCCTCCAATAGAGGAGTTAAACAACATAGGAACTATCATCCGCCATAACTGTATATTTTTACTTAGGGGTACACTCACTTATTCCATCTCACACTAAATATCCAAATTCAGTACAATCTGGCACAAAAGAAAGTCCTGAACAATTGCTGCAGACCCCTCCTGGGCACCATAGGCAGGAAACATGTTCACCATACTCTAGAACTCCAGGATCCTTGCTGTCCCACATGTTCACGTTGTTGTTTTTAAACTCAACATGGGCACCCAATTGGTATAAACCTGTTTTGGCTGCCCATAGATAATTTTAGTTCCATAGTACCATCCGAGTCTACTTTACATCCTGCTACTGATGCAGAGAAGGGCTTATGTCTTTCTGTCTGACCAACATAAGACAGAGAGATAACAAGTTCTCCAGGCCCATTGGGTATTGTTGCGGCCACCCAACAAGGAGCACAAACTGATAATGAACCATTCCACTTCACTGGATGAGGGTCTGTGCCCCCTGTAAAGGAAACCCCGGTGACCTATGCTTACTAGACTACAGTCAAGTATGACTCATGAAACAGCACACCTTTTTGTGACACTATAAGAGTTGCGATGCTCCTTTAAACTCAGCTTGCCATGCATTTCATATTGTTTATATTGTGCAACAAATGCTAGAAACAAACCTAGCAACAGTGCCTACACACAAACGAATATATAATTGGAAGTGAAATTGAAAGGGCAAGAGTATTCATGGTGGAAGGAGTAGAAATTACCAGGGAACAGAGATAAGACAATGTTACAGAAATCATTTGTGTAAAGTAATGCATATCTAGGGTGATGCCAAAAAACAGGAAAGTAGTCAAGACTTGACCTTGTTGAGGCCTGCACAATACAGGTTCAGTGTGAAGAAGTCTGAATAGACAGGATAAATGTTTCCTCTTGGTTTGCCATTCGGCCAGTCGCTGAAGGAGCCATTCTGTGATGGTGTGAATGACTGTTTGTAGGAAACTGGCTCTATATATACTACACCAAAATGAGGTATAGTGTGTATAGAGTCCAGGTGACCCCAGAGGTAGGCAGAGGTTAAAGTTAGATAGAACCTTACTCTCTATTTGTGGTCGAGCAGTAAGGCAGTATCAGAGGACAGTGTTAAGCATTTGATGTACCCACTCAGTCAGCAAATGAATTCACACACTCAAAGACTGAACTCTAGACCAATTGTTTTTGTATAAAAATATACTGTTGTTTTATTTTTAGAACCAAGCAAGCCTGGCACAGGTAAGCATTAAATACTTTACAGTAATACGTTGCTGATTGTAGAACAGTTCGAAAATGCAATAGGAATTGTACTTTGTTTGATTTACAGGGGATGCAGTAGGTTGCAATACTTAGCAAATACAGTACATTGAAATGAATAGGCTTTTTCAGTAAATTACAGGTAAGTTACTTTTCACGTTACTTTTCTAACTCAGTGCTGGATACCTAGATTCAGCACTGGGACATTTCCTGCAAACAGGTAAGTAAATACGTTTTGGTTATTCGTGCGATTTTTAAAGAATATTTTTAGATTTCAAAACTTCACACTTAAAAACTTTTGGAAGAAAAAGTGTCAATGTTATCCTATGGAGGAAAAACAGGTTATCGGTTCACAGGTAAGTTATCGACTGTGGGAGTTAAGGTTCTGGGGTTCGACTCAGGGGTCCCCCAGGGTCAGTGATGCACTCTTGTTACACCCTCAGCAGCACTAGGGCGGCCGGGTGCAGAGTGTTGAGGCCCAATGTTATCCTATGGAGGATAGGGGGTCTCCGGTTGGTGGCTGCTGGCAAGCAGGTCACTGGGTTGTGGGACCAAAGCTCCTAGACTTTAGCTCAGGGCAAATGGGGAAACAGCTTAGCACAAAAGGTGAACCCTCAGCGACACTAGGGCGGCCGGGTGCAGGGTGCTGTTTTGTCGTCGGAAGCCCTGTTGTTTCCAATGGAGAACCTCCGGTTAGCAAAAGCACTGCAGGCAGGGAGACGAAGGACTTCTGGGTGCGACCACCACTTCGAGAGGTAAGTTGGGAAGTTAGGGGTTGGTTAGGCACCGTTGGTTTGGGCACACAAGGCCGTGGGGCGTCGGGTGCAGGGGTGCCTTTTGGGGTCGGAACGGCTTACCAGCTCCGGGTCGCGGTTAGAGGGGTCTTCTGGATTTAGGCTGCAGGCGTCGGCTGGAGGCTTGAGGCAGGTCAGGGGTCGCTGGATCTCGGGTCAGGATCGCCGGGGTGACCTCCTCGTGGTGTTTGCCCACTCGAGCTCGGGCCGTGGACGGCGGATGCAGTGTGGGGCGGATTCGCGGTCTCCGACTGCTGCCAAAGGTTGCAGTTAGAACAAATCCGGAGTTCACAGGAGAAGCAGTCTTTGGAAGTGAAGGCAGGCAGGTCCTCCGAGGTTTTTGAGGTTGCCGGCTGCAGGACACACCGGGATTTCGCAGGAGCAGGTTTGAGGGGAGACAGGCCGGTAGGGCTGGGGCCAAGTCAGTGGGCGTCTTCCTCTTGCTAGCTGGCTGCACGGCTGTTCGGTCCTTCTTCTTTTCTTCTTGTTTCTTGGCTGGATCTGAGGAAGCAAGGTTCAGGGTGCCCCCTAAATTCTAGATTTAGGGGCGCTACAGGTAGGTAGAGGGCAGGGACCAATGGGTCCCTTCCCTGGGGTGGGTACACCCCCTATCGTGCCACCCTCCAGTGAGGGGGGGCAGGAGCCTGTCCCTGGTTGGTTGGGTCCCCCCATCCTCAAGATGGCGGGGACTCGGAGTTGTGCTTCACCTCGCCTCCCCCACCTGAGGGGTGGAGTTGGCAGAGGTGGGCACACCTCTCTCCCTCACTTGCTTTTCCCACTGGTTCTCCCGCCCAAAGTGGGGGGGTAGAACCAGTGGGGACCAGTTGCTGAAAGCAGCAAATGGTCTGGGGAGGCTCACAAAGGAGGCATGCCTTTGAAGCTTCCCCTTTCGTGAACCCTGCCCATCCTGGGGGAGGAGGCTTGGCACCTCGTCCCAGGATGTGCATTGTTTCAGGCCCCAGAGAGCAGCAGGCTCTCGACCCAGGGGTCCAGAAACATGTCTTTTGGTGGCAGCCTAAGCAGCCACTCAGTCGGGACACTAGAAGTTGGGCGAGTTTCAGGGGGCATCTCTAAGATGCCCTCTGTCGTGCATTTTACATTAAATCCCACACTGGCATCAGTGTGGGTTTAATGTGCTGAGAAGTTTGATACCAAACTTCCCAGTTTTCAGTGTAGCCATTATGGTGCTGTGGAGTTCGTAATGTGTAACTCCCAGCATCATATACTCTTAATGGCAGCACTGCACTTACAGTGTCTAAGAATGGACTTGGACACTGTAGGGGCACAGGGCTCATGCACCTGTATCCTCACCACTGGTATAGTGCACCCAGCTAGAGGGGTGACTGATCTAGGCCAGGGCAGTGGTTTGTAGGCATGGCACACAGGGATGTGTGCCATGTCGACTCTTCACTTTGTTCTGCACCAAGACACGCAGCCTGCAAAGGCAGTGTGTGAGTGAAAAGGTGCAGGGCCTCTAAGGGAGGCACAATAAGTGCTGCAGCCCTTAGGGGCCTTCCCTGGACACAGAGCCCTGGGTACCTGTGGTACCATTTACCAGGGGCTTACCTGTGGCCAGGGATGCCAATTGGGTTTAGGCTTCAATGCAGTTTTAGGGAAGGAACATATGCCCTGGGTACCTGATTAGCAGGAGCCCAGGGCACACTCAGTCAAAGAACATCAGCAATTCAGCAAAAAGTGGGGGCATACCATGCAGAAAGAGGGCACCTTCTCACACTGTTAACATGGGAGATGAATTATTTTATGCGTTCTTAATGTGTTGCTTACAGCCTGGACAGTCCTTTGCATCTCACTGGGAGAGTTGGATGGAAGATGTTTGATGCGTTCAAACATAATTGAATTTTTCTTATCAATAAATGAACAACCAGGTATTCTTCAACCAGTTCCTAGTTGTTTGGAGGAATGCAGTAACCTAGGTGTGCCTTCCGAAGGCGGTTTCGGTTTTGTTAGCAGAGCAGAGCCCAAATGGAAGTGTGTGGTGCTCCCCACTGGTCCCAGGTTATATACTAGTATATGAGCAGGGTAGCACAGAAGAATGGCTAAACATAAACAGACCTAAACCGATGGTGAGGACTTCACAGACATGCATAGATACATATTTAAAGGCATACAGAGGAAGACAGACATTATCAAGCAGAGGGACACTGAAGAGTTTTCAAGCATGCACTGCATTTCATGAACCTGTAGTTGTAGGACTAACAGCGTGACCAAGTTTGGTCAACTCTAAGATTGCCAGGTTATCCCACTGCTTTCACCTGCTACCTCGTACATTTGGTCAAGCAGTTGTCCATCCTAAAGCAGACCTGTGAATCCATAATGCAGCAGTTACAACAAGGCTAGGCAACAAGGCAGACTGCAAGGGCTGCTTGACGGGGCACTGTGGAACAATAGTAGGTGTTGAGTGTAGAGCAGTGGAGACTTTAGTCTCTTGGTGTGGGTTACTTCACCAGTATCATTGCCAATAAAACCTCGCTGCTTTTGCCAACAGTTTACTTGTGATGATTTCATGCTCCATCCTTCTACCAGAGTAGCGAGCTTGGAAACAGCAGGTCACACATGACAAAGCCAGGGCTTATGGGTGTAGAAGTGTGAGTCACTGGGTTGGCTCCGTATGTCCAGCTTTATGATAGTCCACCTGCAAAGGGAAGGTTTTCATGTGATGTTGCCGTGGATACAGTCAAATAACACAATTACTTGCCTATCCTATGGCATGTATAAACAGCAACCATCATAGAGAATAAGCAATGTGGCAACAGGAAAAAAATCTCTGCTATTCCAGAGTACTCAACAAATGTTTAATATTGAATGGCAAGGTCACAGGTGTTCAACAATGGACTACGAAGGGTGAGGCTGTGCAAGGTTTCAAATCCCACGAAGGATGTATATGAATCATTTGCATAGTTTGTGGTTATCCTGAAAATCTGACACGAGTTCTTACTTGTGAAACAAAGTTGGGCCACTCTGGGCAAAGGTCAACCTTTCCATCAGGGAGTTTTAGTGTATTAATCTGCTGTGTGTCCCAACACAAATATTTAACACCATTGATTAGTAAGCCACAGATTATTTGATAAAGCAGCAGAGGCCTATTACATACAGGGCACACTTTCCCTCTTTGCGCCACGGTGCACCTTCAAACAGGTGTGCTGTGTGCAAACAGGGAAAGTGTGCCCCAATATGCTGAAAGTGCTGCCCTCAGGGCAGCCGCAAGCTTGCGCTGCCATCAGGGCAGGGCGTTCAAGTGAAATACGGAGCGGCTTTGAAGCAGCCACTCTATGTTTCACAGCGCAGGCAGCAACTCGCTTGCACTTTTAAAAGGGAATAGAGATTCCCTTGCAAGCAGGTGCAGCGAGTGACTGCACCAGCCTGCAAGACCACCTTGACCTTCTCCAGACGGCTGTCTTGAAGGGGCGCACTGATAGTCAGTGCACCTCCTGACAGCTTCTTTGCCTCTGCGCCTGCATCTATAATCCAGCAAACACAAGGAGAGGATGGACGGAGCGCTGAAACTTTTCAGACACTCACCCCCAGTCACAGATCTGGGTTGAATCCATCATCATTCTTTAGCTCACTTCGCCACCTCAGTTCAGACCCAGCTATATGCAAATCAGTCTTGACCCTGTGCCTCAAGGGAACAGTCCAAACCAAACTGCCAAGCCAGGTCTTCCCTGAACAGGAAACAAGCATCCTGGGACCGGTCTCTGGGTAACACCCTTCATCAGCCAGGCTAGCTTGAATCCAGTGGCAAAGTGAGCAAGGGACCCACGTCTGGGCATACCCTGCCAACTTAGGGCGAACAAAGCAAACACAAGGAGATGATGGACGGAGCGCTGAAACTTTTCAGACACTCACCCCCAGTCACAGATCTGGGTTGAATCCATCATCATTCTTTAGCTCACTTCGCCACCTCAGTTCAGACCCAGCTATATGGAAATCAGTCTTGACCCTGTGCCTCATGGGAACAGTCCAGCCCGAACTGCCAAGCCAGGTCTTCCCTGAACCGGAAACAAGCATCCTGGGACTGGTTTCTGGGTAACACCCTTCATCAGCCATGCTAGCTTGAATCCAGTGGCAAAGTGAGCAAGGGACCCACGTCTGGGCATACCCTACCAACTTAGTGCGAACAAAGCAAGCACAAGGAGATGATAGACGGAGCGCTGAAGCTTTTCAGACACTCACCCCCAGTCACAGATCTGGGTTGAATCCATCATCATTCTTTAGCTCACTTCTCCACCTCAGTTCAGACCCAGCTATATGCAAATCAGTCTTGACCCTGTGCCTCATGGGAACAGTCCAGCCCAAACTGCCAAGCCAGGTCTTCCCTGAACCGGAAACAAGCATCCTGGGACTGGTTTCTGGGTAACACCCTTCATCAGCCAGGCTAGCTTGAATCCAGTGGCAAAGTGAGCAAGGGACCCACGTCTGGGCATACCCTGCCAACTTAGAGCGAACAAAGCAAACCAAAGGAGATGATGGACGGAGCGCTGAAACTTTTCAGACATTCACCCCCAGTCACAGATCTGGGTTGAATCCATCATTATTCTTTAGCTCACTTCGCCACCTCAGTTCAGACCCAGCTATATGCAAATCAGTCTTGACCCTGTGCCTCATGGGAACAGTCCAGCCCGAACTGCCAAGCCAGGTCTTCCCTGAACCAGAAACAAGCATCCTGGGACTGGTTTCTGGATAACACCGTTCATCAGCCAGGCTAGCTTGAATCCAGCGGCAAAATGAGCAAGGGAACCGCGTCTGGGCATACCCTGCCAACTTAGGGCGAACAAAGCAAACACAAGGAGATGATGGACGGAGCACTGAAACTTTTCAGACACTCACCCCAGTCACAGATCTGGGTTGAATCCATCATCGTTCTTTAGCTCACTTCGCCACCTCAGTTCAGACCCAGCTATATGCAAATCAGTCTTGACCCTGTGCCTCATGGGAACAGTCCAGCCCGAACTGCCAAGCCAGGTCTTCCCTGAACCAGAAACAAGCATCCTGGGACCGGTTTCTGGATAACACCGTTCATCAGCCAGGCTAGCTTGAATCCAGTGGCAAAGTGAGCAAGGGACCCACGTCTGGGCATACCCTGCCAACTTAGGGCGAACAAAGCAAACACAAGGAGATGATGGACGGAGCGCTGAAACTTTTCAGACACTCACCCCCAGTCACAGATCTGGGTTGGCTTGGCAGTTCGGGCTGGACTGTTCCCCATAAGGCACAGGGTCAAGACTGATTTGCATATAGCTGTGTCTGAACTGGGGTTGCGAATTGAGCTAAAGAACGATGATGGATTCAACCCAGATCTGTGACTGGGGGTGAGTGTCTGAAAAGTTTCAGCGCTCCGTCCATCATCTCCTTGTGTTTGCTTTGTACGCCCTAAGTTGGCAGGGTATGCCAAGACGTGGGTCCCTTGCTCACTTTGCCACTGGATTCAAGCTAGCCTGGCTGATGAGGGCTGTTAGCCCGAAACCGGTCCCAGGATGCTTGTTTCTGGTTCAGTGAAGACATGGCTTGGCAGTTCGGGCTGGACTGTTGCCATGAGGCACAGGGTCAAGACTGATTTGCATAAAGCTGTGTCTGAACTTGGGTGGTGAAGTGAGCTAAAGAACGATGATGGATTCAACCCAGATCTGTGACTGGGGTGAGTGTCTGAAAAGTTTCAGCACTCCGTCCATCATCTCCTTGTGTTTGCTTTGTACGCCCTAAGTTGGCAGGGTATGCCCAGACGTGGGTCCCTTGCTCACTTTGCCGCTGGATTCATGCTAGCCTGGATGATGAGGGCTGTTAGCCCGAAACCGGACCCAGGATGCTTGTTTCTGGTCCAGGGAAGACATGGCTTGGCAGTTCGGGCTGGACTGTTCCCATGAGGCACAGGGTCAAGACTGATTTGCATATAGCTGTGTCTGAACTGGGGTGGCGAAGTGAGCTAAAGAACGATGATGGATTCAACCCAGATCTGTGACTGGGGGTGAGTGTCTGAAAAGTTTCAGCGCTCCGTCCATCATCTCCTTGTGTTTGCTTTGTACGCCCTAAGTTGGCAGGGTATGCCCAGACGTGGGCCCCTTGCTCACTTTGCCGCTGGATTCAAGGTAGCCTGGCTGATGAAGGCTGTTAGCCTCAAACCGGTCCCAGAATGCTCGTTTCTGGTCCAGGGAAGACATGGCTTGGCAGTTCGGGCTGGACTGTTCCCATGAGGCACAGGGTCAAGACTGATTTGCATATAGCTGTGTCTGAACTGAGGTGGCGAAGTGAGCTAAAGAACGATGGTGGATTCAACCCAGATCTGTGACTGGGGGTGAGTGTCTGAAAGTTTCAGCGCTCCGTCCATCATCTCCTTGTGTTTGCTTTGTACGCCCTAAGTTGGCAGGGTATGCCCAGACGTGGGTCCCTTGCTCACTTTGCCGCTGGATTCAAGCTAGCCTAACTGATGAGGGCTGTTAGCCCGAAACCGGTCCCAGGATGCTTGTTTCTGGTCCAGGGAAGACATGGCTTGGCAGTTCGGGCTGGACTGTTCCCATGAGGCACAGGGTCAAGACTGATTTGCATATAGCTGTGTCTGAACTGGGGTGGCGAAGTGAGCTAAAGAACGATGATGGATTCAACCCAGATCTGTGACTGGGGGTGAGTGTCTGAAAAGTTTCAGCGCTCCGTCCATCATCTCCTTGTGTTTGCTTTGTACGCCCTAAGTTGGCAGGGTATGCCCAGACGTGGGTCCCTTGCTCACTTTGCCACTGGATTCATGCTAGCCTGGCTGATGAGGGCTGTTAGCCCGAAACCGGTCCCAGGATGCTTGTTTCTGGTCCAGGGAAGACATGGCTTGGCAGTTTGGGCTGGACTATTTCCATGAGGCACAGGGTCAAGACTGATTTGCATATAGCTGTGTCTGAACTGGGGTGGCTGAAGTGAGCTAAAGAACGATGATGGATTCAACCCAGATCTGTGACTGGGGGTGAGTGTCTGAAAAGTTTCAGCGCTCCGTCCATCATCTCCTTGTGTTTGCTTTGTACGCCCTAAGTTGGCAGGGTATGCCCAGACGTGGGCTCCTTGCTCACTTTGCCGCTGGATTCAAGGTAGCCTGGCTGATGAGGACTGTTAGCCCAAAACCGGTCCCAGAATGCTCGTTTCTGGTCCAGGGATGGCATGGCTTGGCAGTTCCGGCTAGACTGTTCCCATGAGGCACAGGGTCAAGACTGATTTGCATATAGCTGTGTCTGAACTGAGGTGGCGAAGTGAGCTAAAGAACGATGGTGGATTCAACCCAGATCTGTGACTGGGGGTGAGTGTCTGAAAGTTTCAGCGCTCCGTCCATCATCTCCTTGTGTTTGCTTTGTACGCCCTAAGTTGGCTGGGTATGCCCAGACGTGGGTCCCTTGCTCACTTTGCTGCTGGATTCAAGCTAGCCTAACTGATGAGGGCTGTTAGCCCGAAACCGGTCCCAGGATGCTTGTTTCTGGTTCAGGGAAGACATGGCTTGGCAGTTCGGGCTGGACTGTTCCCATGAGGCACAGGGTCAAGACTGATTTGCATATACCTGTGTCTGAACTGGGGTGGCGAAGTGAGCTAAAGAACGATGATGGATTCAACCCAGATCTGTGACTGGGGGTGAGTGTCTGAAAAGTTTCAGCGCTCCGTCCATCATCTCCTTGTGTTTGCTTTGTACGCCCTAAGTTGGCAGGGTATGCCCAGACGTGTGTCCCTTGCTCACTTTGCCACTGGATTCAAGCTAGCCTGGCTGATGAGGGCTGTTAGCCCAAAACCGGTCCCAGGATGCTTGTTTCTGGTCCAGGGAAGGCATGGCTTGGCAGTTCCGGCTAGACTGTTCCCATGAGGCACATGGTCAAGACTGATTTGCATATAGCTGTGTCTGAACTGGGGTGGCGAAGTGAGCTAAAGAACGATGATGGATTCAACCCAGATCTGTGACTGGGGGTGAGTGTCTGAAAAGTTTCAGCGCTCCGTCCATCATCTCCTTGTGTTTGCTTTGTATGCCCTAAGTTGGCAGGGTATGCCCAGACGTGGGTCCCTTGCTCACTTTGCCACTGGATTCAAGCTAGCCTGGCTGATGAGGGCTGTTAGCCCGAAACCGGTCCCAGGATGCTTGTTTCAGGTCCAGGGAAGACATGGCTTGGCAGTTCGGGCTGGACTGGTCCCATGAGGCACAGGGTCAAGACTGATTTGCATATAGCTGTGTCTGAACTGGGGTGGCGAAGTGAGCTAAAGAACGATGATGGATTCAACACAGATCTGTGACTGGGGGTGAGTGTCTGAAAAGTTTCAGCGCTCCGTCCATCATCTCCTTGTGTTTGCTTTGCATCTATAATACGGCGTGGACGCAGAGGCAAAGAGATTTCCTCATTTGAATAGGTGTGGAGGCAGTGCCCTCTTGAGATAGCGCTGGCGCCACATGTGCACCAGCGCTATCTGTGTTACCAGAGGGGCAGCACTGCGCATCTGCAGCCCCCTCTCTAATACCAAAGTGTCCCAGAAGCGCACAAAGATGGAGCAAGTGCTGTTGCACCCCGGGGTCACTTTCTATAATACGGCCCCATACTGTTAAACGAGTCATGTCCATTCTAGTCCGCTTTAGCTGATGAAATCCTCCATAGGGGCAATCAGAACGGTTGACGTGTAACAGTGGACATTATACCAGAGAAATGAGCAAACCAGTGATATAAATTGACAAATCCAGGAACACTTTGCACTTGTTTAACCTTGGCAGGGTCTGACTATTATATTACGACCTGAATCTCAGTTGGATCCAATTGAAACCCCTTCCGAGGCTTAAGGATAAGCAGGATCTATATAGCGGTCTCAGTGAATATAAGTTTTTCCAGCAAGGCACATAAAGGATTCTCAAGGAAATCAAAAGCTATGTTATGGTACCACAGCATAGGATAGAGCAACTATGTTTTAGGTCATGTGCTACTTTGGTCCATTCAAAAATCATCTTGGCCAGGAGGAAAATATGGGCTTTTTAAGCTGTCAGGTACACAGGCCACGGAGATAAGTACAACCTACATACAAATGCAGACTTCACCAGACAGACAATGTAAAACAAGCAGACATTTCAACCAGAAAGGAGAGCTGAACCATAAGAACCTGAGATGGCAATGTAATAGATATGTGTCAACACGAGAATATTACAATGAGATATTAATATGCCTATGTACATGGGAAAAGAAAGGTTGAGCAACTGGGACTAGGGGGGTGCTTAGGCTAAGGACACAGAGCTCAGAACATAATTAGCTAATAACAAAGTTCCCAAGACCAAACAATAATTCACAGAATTTCAAAGAAGGAAGAGCACTTTCTGGGCAAAAATATGGCACCCTGAACCTTAGATCACAATGGAAATGGATAAGGACCAAAGGACTGCCCTGCTGACCCCTGGACCAGGCAAACAGAGGCTGCACTCCACCTGCTGCACCTTGGGCTAGCAAAGAGAGGACTGTGCCTGTGGCTCCTGGCTTAAGGAAAAGTCACTCCCAAGGCCCAGACCAAAGAAGTGACTCCAAGGGTCAGTCGGCTGACCTCCTGGAACCAGCACCAGGGCCATCAAAGTTGGAGTAGCCCAACTCGGCAACCACTTCTGTAGAATCGCCACTGAACACTTCTGGGCGCCCCAAGAGACCGTTCCTTGCTGGCCAAAAGTTACAACCCAGTTTGCCGGACCCGGGAGTGTTGTCCGAGTCCAAATTGGTCTCCCAAGAGGGACACTAGCCTCCACCAAAAGATGGCGCTGGACCCGATGTGACCAGAGACCAGTAGCCCAGCAGCAGCTGGCCTTCTACTGGCTCAAAGAGGACTTTGAGGGACCCCGGCCTCAGTGACCAAAGCCGGCCCACCTGACCCGTGGACCAAAGAGTAACCGCAAGGACACTCCCATCGACTGCACAGCACCCAGAGCATCCTTGAGCATCTTCCATCTCCTGTATCCTCAGCATCAGGACCACTCCATTGAAGTTTACGGCGGTCATACTGTAAAGTTTATAACTGGACTGGAGAACGCTTTGGTGACCAGGTAAGTGGTCCTAATTGGCATCCCTGAATTCCTTCCTGTCAGATCTGGTCTCCCTAGTAAGGCTGGCAACTCTTTCAAACTTTTCAAAAGTTTACAAACTTTACAGTTACCAGTGCTTGTTTGTGGTTGTGACTAACCGAACTGAAAATTACAATTTCTTCAAAAATCTGCATCTCCGTAACACTCTGGTGGATTTTGCTCAACTTGGTCTCTAAACATTCATAAAAATATAATCTATTTTTATAAATGGATGTCGGATTTCCTTTGTGTTGTGTTACTTTCTTATTTCATTGTTTGGTGTTTCTGAATGCTTTACACTAGTTTCTTTTTTTCCTTCGTGCTCAAAGCCAAAGCTACCCAGCTTTGAGCTAGAGGTTTTACAATCAAGCCTAGCTGGACCCAAAACAGTATTTGCAAGTGTATTACATGGTAAGGTCACACAACCATACCATATAATACACCCAAATCCTCACAACAAGGACAAACAGTACAGAAAAATTCAAAAAGTCATGAAGAACAAGAACTTCAAGGTCAGGCCAGAAGTTAGATCATAGCAGCATGTTGAGATAGAGAAGAAGGAAAAGGCTGACCAGTTCATGAAGGGCCATTGATCCTTTGCACACAAAGTCCAAATAGCCAAACAGAAGCCGGTCAGGCCTGGACAAGAATGCAGAAATCAATGGTAAGAGCTGCAAGAGGTAACACAACTAGAAGAGTACAGGACCATAAAAGTACAAATGACTCTTTTAAAGTGCATGTGCAGCCTCTGTCCATGTAATGCCCTTGGGTTCCCATGGATAGCAAAAGAAATTATTTCAGTGGCAGCGTGCACCATCTCTCTACCCATATGCTAGTTGCAAGTAGTGGGATAGGATACCCAATTGTGGTAACTTGCACCTGTACCTCACTATCGCAATGGCATTTTGCAGGTTACCCAAGAGAGAAAAAGAGAGTAGCAAGTAATAAAGTATGACCAGAAAGTCGTAAATAACTGCAGTCCTACTATATCAACTTTAAATAATTGAAGATCGAGCATAATTTCAAATCACTGATGGTCTAGCTTAATGGTCAGACACTAAGTGTACTATGACAACTGTAGGAGGCATTAGGCGTTCCGTCACAGAACTTTTGCACAGGATGCATAAAGGTATTGCTTTCCAAGTTTGTTCTCTTGCATTTCCCATCCCACCGCCATAAACATCCCCATTACAGTTAAAGGTACAATAAAAAATGTACTTTAGCAAAGCCATGTGGCTGACAATTCACAAGCTTCTTCCCCTATCAAGTATGCTGAATACCTGTTGCATTCACTTCTACATGTGTAGTACGGAGTCTTCTAAACCGCTGTCTGATGCTGTGCAAAAGGGTGTTGATTTAATATAAGCAGTTGAGAGCCTGTCGGATATCTTTGGGCTGGCTATGTGAACGCAGTGAGCTTCCAGCTATACAGCTACAAGCTGTGGGCACTGATATTCAGAGCATGAAATCACCAATAATGTCCCAAACTATGACTCTGGTGTGACTGTCAGAGGGTAGCAGTACAATACAGGACGAAAGTATGGTCAACAAAAGGCATCAGGCTTCTGGTTCACTCAAACCACTATGGTAGGACCAGGAAGGCAGGTAATGTGGTGATGCTCACTTAGTGGGAGGAAAGACAACGGAATTGTCATCAAGCTTGAAGATCAAGTCAGTTGAAAAAACACAAATGAAACGGGGCGTATTGTTTGTGGTCACCTGCATAGTCATGAAAAACACATGTATGACTCATTCATCCAACACCTGAGTTTCATGAGTTTAAGAATACTGAACAACAAAGTGAACGTGGTAAACAGTCTATGGCTGGCTGTTTTTAAGTAGATTGATATTAAAGTTGCCCCACCAGTGCACAGCTATTCCAAACTTAGCAAAACTCTAAACTAGCTAAGTATCTGAAATACTCAATCAATCAATCAGTGGTTTATAGAGCGCGCTACTCACCCGTGAGGGTCTCAAGGCGCTGGGGGGGGCGAGCAGATCCGGGTCAGTCGAAGAGCCAGGTCTTGAGGTCCTTCCTGAAAGTGTGGAGGGTTGGGGAGCATCTGATGTTGACCGGGAGCTCGTTCCAGGTTTTGGCTGCGATGTAGGAGAAAGCTCTCCCGCCGGTTCTGTTTCTGCGGATGCGGGGGACCTCTGCCAGGGCCAATCCATTAGAAGAACATTCAGGACAGTCACATTTGACACTAATCTTTCGATGACATCATGGTTGTGCTCAATAATTTAACACAGTCATCAGGTGTCACATCATCAGTACTCATGATTTGGAAATGTGGGTGTCCTGCCAGCGGTATCTATTTGTCACCCTTGCTCATAAAAGTATTGACGTTGTAGTGTTCTCAGTATCCAGTAGGTGTAGTCACTGTATGTGTGATGTCTACTTAATACCCATTATTTATGCCATTTATAGATGTAAATATATTTGTGTACCATGAACCTAGTAAGGATGCAACTAAGTAATAAACAAGAGCCCAGGCAAAAGATTTAAGGATGAGAGGCAGGCAACATGATAGTGCCTGTTACGTTCTGGGAATTATGTTACGTGAAAGAGTGAGTCTTCAGCTTCTTTCTGAATTGCAGGAGGGTTGGAGCATGGGGATACTGGTGTAAGTCCTGAAAGACTAGATGAAAATACCTGTGTTGTAGTTTTTCCCCTTCCAACAGATTTTTGTCATCATTCCAGCAATTTATTAGATCCTGCTTTGGCACTGCCAGCCTCAGATAGTTAGTTTCTTAGACAGGAGTATTGTTTCTGATGGATTTGTGAGTGATGCAGCTGGTCTTGAAGATGCAAGCCTGGAGGGGGGGCAAGTGTAGCTCCTTCGGGGTGGAGATGATCTAATCAGATTTCTTCACATCCTTGATGAGATGTGCCACTGTGCACAGGATGCCTTTGATGGGTGCCCGGGTAAGGTAGGATATAGAGCAAAGTGTTGCCTCCACCATGGTGTGAGAGCACCAGTGCTTGCACCTGTGCTCTGAAATTGGTTTCTGGAAGGCATGGTTTCACTTTTTCAGGAGGGAGAGGTGGTACTCACTTAGCACTTGCATGCGTCAAATTTGTGTTCACTGACCAAACCCACAGTACTCTAATCAATTGCTATCCATGAACTAGCACCTCATCACATATGAATTCTCTTTCTCCATGAATGTTCTCTGCAGTGCCTCCAAAATCCCTTTGTCCTTATTAGACATCTCATGGTACTCCTAGTCTGTGGTCAATCAGGGTTACTATCCTAGTTTATCAGAGACAGTACCAGTTTTTGTCCATTTTTTTAAAATTTGTTCTAGTAGGATAGTGGGGAAAACCCTAAAAGGCTCATAACTATCAACTGCTAGATCATTAGTGTATTTTGCTGAAGTTGGCTGAAACAATAGACTGTCTACGCAACAAATTAAAAACTACTTAACTGCAACCAGAGCACTTCTGTAAGCGAATATGACAGGAACTTGTCTCTCTCTCTGTCGCTCACTGCCAGGATTCCTTTTTGCCTCAGAAATACTTCTGCTAAATTTCAATTCTGTGATTTGCTCATTAAGCACTTTTTTTATTTTTCTTGGCTGTCTGACACTGTCTATTTCCACTTAAGGGGATTGCTCCTGGGGATGCTGGCAGTTTATCGGCTCAATCACTCAAGAATTTCGTGCTAAACCAGTTTCCAATACATTTTATCCGCCTCTGATAATTTGGTTTGTTCTAAATTCTAAAGCACTATTGGCCTAGTTCCATATGTTGAAGCAGTCTATGAAACATGCCTTGCATACATTCTTGCTCTATACATGCCAACATTTTCAAACAGGAAGTGGGAGTTTTTGAACCAACAATTAGGGGAATGTCTTTTCCCAATTGACTTATATTGCAGCAGAGGTAATGTTAAGTGGGAGACACCAAAAATAAAGTCATTTTTGGCTTAAAAATATCAGAAGTCTCCTGCCTGAATCTCGTCTATTGGCTATATGATACTCATATGCCTCCATCTTCAGTCTCCTGGTTTAAGACTGCAGCGGGCACAGGAAAATTACTTCCAGAAATAATGGAGGAACGTATTTAGAAAATCTTAAAACATGCGGAAGGTTGGCCTGTACTATTGAATAAAAAAAGAACTGTAACCCGTAACTAAAGCACGGATCAAACCTGAGTTTTCAGGTTATTTTGTTATGTTCATCTGAGTAAGAAAACTGATTATTTTCTCCTAATAAATATGGAAATACAACTAAACCCTCCTCGCCAAATGAGTGGCGGGCTATGCACTATGAGGCCAACCCATTAATGCCAATGACCCCGATACAGGCAGGGGATTCCTGGTTTTCAGAACCAAAAATGGCTTAATTGTGGCTGTCTCACGCCTGAAATTACCTCCGCCTGTACAGAGCTGGGAGATATATATAAATTCAAGGAAAAAACCTGGCCTGGCGCTGCGCATCACGCATGGACCTGGGCAACTTGGCAGGTGGGGGGGTGTGTGTGTGTGTGTGTGTGTGTGTGTGTGTGTGTGTGTGTGTGTGTGTGTGTGTGTGTGTGTGTATATATATATATATATATATATATATATATATATATATATATTTCTAAAAATGTTGGCAGGTATGCCAAAGCACCCTCCAGTCCAACCTCATCAAAGCTTGCTGCCAAAAACTGAAAGGAAGGTGTGAAAAGATGCGTTAGGCCACGTGAGGCAATAAATACCTGAATAATACCAGCACAACGGCCGTGCGCCATCTGCCGCCGCCGCGAAGAGAGGGTCAGTCCAGCCCCTGAGACGGCCCGCGTGCGCAGGATGGGAAAAAAAGCGGCAGCAACGGACGCCGAGTCAAAATGGGGGTGCTACAGGCTCGCAACCAATCAGCGCAGGGTCACGCGCACTACGTTTCCTTCCGTGTGGAGCACCCACGGGTTCGTACCCTCCGCTCCTCTATTGGTGATCAAAAGCATGCTCTAGCTGACAGGGCGGTATCATCCCGCCCCCGAGGCAGCTTGAGCCAATAGCAGGCGCTATCGCTCTTCTGGGCGGGATCTGGTTTTCCCGCGCTTACAATGCTTTGCGGATGTGACGCACTTTTAAGGACTCGTGCGTCAGCGTGTGGCTGTTGAGTGCAGGTGGGACGAAGACTAGGCAGGTTTTACTGGGTAGTCAGTTAGTCGCAGGCAACCTGCCAGCCAAGCAAGGCTACCGCATTTTAATACCAGTCTTTGATTGGTTGGGTAGAAGAGGGTTCTTTTGAAATTACATAGCGTGGTTCTGAATGGGTGCTAGAGTGTTTGGTCAAAAGGGACAACTTTGGGCATAAAATGACATGAAGCAACAGACCAGAAAGGTCTCATTAAAGGGGTCTTTGGGGGGGGAACACAAATAACAGTTCGATTTCTCCGCAACTGTACCATAAACATTGAGCAATTTTTGTATGGGTAAAGTCATTGCCTTTCACAAAACAAGCATTTCGACAGAATGTATTTTGACAACTTGGAAGGGCAAAGAGAGGTTCTCGAAAAATGTTTCAAGTAAAGCCCTAAGTATTTTTTCAAAAACTTTATTGAAAGTTTTTTTTTACACTTTATGAACAAGAAATATAACAACAAATATGACAATTCCAGCTATTGTATGTGTATTTATGAATGGAGCAGTTTTATATAGCTCCATGATTTGATTGAACAGCTCAAAATGTTCTCATGGATTGAATCTCCATCTCATTCTGAGAACCATACGTATTCAGGAGATGTCTGGTATGGTCAGTGGATGGATTACTAAACAGACTTGTAGTTAAATTATATACCAGAGATATTCTATATGGCAGGTTTACAAATGGGTAGCTTGTGATCTACTGGTTGCTCTACAGCTAACTATAAGTGGCTCTCCTGTGTGCAGCCCGGTCAACTAAATTAGATGTTTTTGCTTGGTTGAATTAATATATGTGTACCAAAATTGGGACTGTGCATTCGAGAAAAATGTGTACTCATCGGCTGTTGTCTAGGGAAAAAGGGCGACATTTCTAAACGTTTAAAGCTGATATTTGAGTGATAAATTTTGGAGATGGGAAGACATTACTGATATCAATATTTTGACAATTTCACTTCTTAAGACAGCATTTTGGAAAAAATACATAAATGTAAATAGGAACACAATGTGAAACCATGTCATTGGACAAAACATAATACAGCTCTTACCCCTGATGGCAGGCTACTATCTGAACAACAGCTGGAATATCTCCAGACTGAATCACATGTGCAGGCTTTCAAAACCTAGCACTAATAGCTTTGGTTAGGATCATTCCATATTGCTTTTACTTTCAGTCCAGCTTTTCTTTCATTTGCAGTTTTAGATTTGCGATGTATGGTGCTGACTCTGTCTCACAGGTTATTGTTGATGTACTGTGCAGTCTATAATGGATCGTGGATTTAATTTTATGTGCCTTGACAAGAATGTATATCTTCAACCTGGTTGATTTTCCTTGGCTGTCATATTTTCAATAAATAGATTTGAAACAAAACCTAGCACTATTGAAAGTTCTGCCCCAAACCTTGAGTATGTAACCATGTAACCTACTCCTCCAAACATAACAGAACATTTTACTTCTAAGACAAGTTTAAGACTGAGCTCCAAATCTAAAAACAGAGCAATGAGGAGAGCACCAGAAAGCAGCACCCTGTCAGGAGATTAAATATAAAAACACTCCCTTACCACTAGTTAAAACCCACAACCCACCCTGTTTCATTCATTTCCCACCCACTATATCTCTTCTCACAGATGAATTTACAGTCTTTTCTGGAGTTAGTTGAGCATCTAGCTGAATCTTACTAACAGTCAAACATAGCATATCATTATCAATCCTACGAACATTAACTTAATGCAGTTGCGCTGCTTGATGCTCTTAGGTAGTGAACAACTCCATGTATGGTCTGATATAAAAACAAAACAAAAGATAGATGACCTATACTTGGGCTGCTGTTTATGATCACCTATACTTCTTAGTTGGTGATCAGCCTTACAAAAGACTTGGAAATGTTTCTCTGATATCAGTAAAGCGAAAGAGAGGGCACATGTTCATTCTGCTGCTGAGTGTGCTGAAAAAGTAACTAAGTTACACACTATTTGGCTGCTTTGGTTGACATATTTAACTACAAAATGAAACAATTGTTTTTGAGGAAGAAAATCCACCCTAGTTATTTTGTTTTCTTCATTTTGTATGTACTGATTTAAAGTCTCCACCTGGGTCACCAGCAGTTTGTATTTCTGATGACTAGAAAAGGAACTCTTAGAGGCCTGGACGAAATGGCCAGTTTGCATTTTAAATGTTGCCATCTGCCTCTGTTTTTATATCTGTGAATGATAAAAGATTTTATAGGGTATACTGCATGGATTGTCACCATCACAAGCTGCCTATTAAATTAGGAGATGGTTGGGTATGTGGGTGTAGTTAGCGGCGACTATGTGTACCCTTGATTGGAAATGGCCACAGGCAAGTACAAAATCCATTGTCTGTGTAAGGTCTGTGACACTCTGTGCTTCAATACAATTCTGGGTTACTTTATGCTCTAATACCTTTTTCTTGATGGAACTGGACTACAGATGACTACTTGGACCATGGTCCTGAGAGAAGGGCCTAAGATGTAGTGATTGAAGCCAGACTGCCCATACACCTTATCAATCCAAGGAAAATGGTAAGTGAGAGGGAGGGCATTGAAACAACTCAGTCAGTCCAGTGTGTAGGCATGATAGTCATACTCATGTTTAATGCATACGCCAGGTGCAGTTCTCAAAGACAAGTTGTGAATTTCCTTCCACTTTATATAAACAACCAGTTATGTCTGTATGCCTTTTGAGTGGCATCAGTATTACACATAAGCATCATAAAAGCAAACAAATGACATGACTTATCTCATAAGACCCTCACAATCTCCAAAGACTAGTGCAGTCTCAAACAGTGCCTCAGATTTCTCAACAGATGCTCACATGACTCCAAAAGAAGTTTGAATATCCCACTTAAATCTCAGAGACCCTCATAAAGCCCTCCAGATTTTCGAGTAGCCCACAGCATGCCCTAATTTAGCTCTCATGATCCTCATGTCGCTACTAATTGATCACAAATTGCTCCCACAAACCCTAAGGTTAAATATAAACCTCCATCTACCCGGCTATACCTATCTAAGGGATATATCTCAAGTATGGACAGCAGCTCTCTTTCTTTCTTCTCTGGTATACCACTTGACACTTCTCCATATCTGTAAACTTCGCTTCCCCATCGTAGCTTCTCTCACCTATACTGGACTGTCAAATCAAACTTTGTCTTATCGTGATTGTGGGCTCACACCTCTATAGTGGGCTTACCAACGGGCTTCAATGTCCTTTATCATTCTTCAGCCCCTTTGCAACCCAGCCTCTGACATTTCCCTTGGTTTTGCTTGTGTATTACAGGATGAGTACCTACTGAATCTCAGTCCAGGTTGTTGGGCACCAAGGAGATACTGTGACGAGGTGAGCAGGGAACCTCACCTGTGGAAAGGAGAGGTTGCTTTTGGTATTTGGCAGTGGGTGTGTGAGGCTGCAAGTTAGTTTTTTTGTGCAGGATCTATGTCTTTTGAGAAAAGTTCTTCCCTGTGCTGCTATTCGGTAGGTTGAGGTCTATTTTTAAACAAAAATTACGACCCCATTAGATAAATGTATTGGTCAATGGAAGTGACATTTTTGTGCGCATGTGTGTTCTTATGATCATAGACAAATCACAATGTTGACCGTTTGAAGCAGTGGGGTTAAGGGATGCTACAGTGTGTATATGCATGAGTTTATGAGCAAGTGCTATTGTTTTGCTCAATACATAAGCATATTACTATACCCTTTTCATCTGTACTGAAACGGAGGGGCATATTTTCAAGGGGATTGCGCAACCGGAATATTACTTTTTTTGATGTTCCAGTGGCACAATGCCCTGCAACATATTTACAAAGGTACGTTAAGCCACTTTTTTGGGCATAACGCCGCTTTGTAAATAAGGTACTCTTCCACATAAACAATCATTAAATAATGGTGATTTGCTACTTCTATGTGTGCTGCAGAATGCATGGTTTCAGTTGCCACTCTTAACCCATTCACTGTATTAACCCAAAGTTCACAGAGTCCATACTTTTTATGTTCACATCTACTCCTTGTTTGTAATGTTATCCCCATCTCTGGTGGACAGTGGAGGGAAGGGGATGCTTCATGTAACCAGATGCCTTCGTTTCTGTACCAGGATTGTTTTGTATTTATTCTGTCCAAAGGCCAACCTTGCTCTGTCAATTCACCCACTAAGGTAAATAAACGCTGGTATGTCTTACAACTTCTTTTTTCTCTTAACTTTATTTATTCATTAGCCTGTACTCCATTCTTTTGCCAGTACGACCTGTTCTGTTAATTCCTTTGGAAACTTTCCCAACATTGTATTAGTATTTGTATTGTAAGTCTTTTTGTGGCCCCTTCAATGCCCCTATCAGTGGGGAGAGTTTTGCATTCAAAGAGGTGAGTGCAATAATGATAGCATGATTTCAGCAGCTTCAAAAGATGATGGAAAGACGCATCAACGAACAAAAATAACTCTTTCAGATCGTTATCTGACTTAGGTCTCAAACCAGAGAGTGGGTTGTGGTGGTGGTGGTGGTTGACCTGCAGACAGGAAGGTTTCCCTTTGACATCTGAGTGGTTGTGATTGTCTTCTTGCTGCTTCTCAGGATTTTCTGCCTTACCTTCTGACGGAATTCCTCTGACACGTAATAGTAAACGAACGGATCAATACAGCTGTTAAAGGTGCTTAAAGCCAGGCAGACCATATAGATGAAGTACAAATCCCCAAAACGACTCAGGCAGCGTTCGGAGTAGTGAATCAGGAGCACCACGTTACTAGGTGTGAATAAGATCACAGTGATTACTAGGCTCAAAACAGTGAGTTTGATGGCATAGGAGTACTTTTCTCCATTGTTGATCAGCACCTTGACCACAGATGTGTAGCAGAAAAGTATGATAAGCAATGGCACCAGAAATCCCAGTGTGACCAAGCAAACGAAGTGGTAGAAGAAGTACCCAGAGAGGTCGTTTCTAGGCAGAACATCATGACACAGAGTGAGGTCAGACTGGTCCAGGTCGTAAGACTGTTGGAAAACAGTCAGTGGCAACGTAAAAGCCAAGGAAATTAGCCAAATGGCCATGCACATACAAATGGCAAAGGTCCTGCTGCGGAACGACCTGGAAAAGAACGGATGGACAACAGCAATGTACCTGTCAATGCTGATGCTCATCAGCAGTAGGACAGAGCAATACATATTCCCATAAAAGTACATGGTAACTATGCGGCACATGGCTTCACCAAATAACCAATGGTTACCCAGAAAGTAGTATGAGATTTTGAAGGGCAACACCGCAATCAGGAGCAGGTCAGCTGCTGCCAGGTTCATCAGGAAGATGGTGGAGGGCATCTTCTTCACCTTTGTGGCTAGAATCCAGAACGCTAGCCCATTGGAAGGCAAGCCAACCATGAACACCAAGGTGTAGAGTGTAGGGACCACGGTGACAATGACTGAGCTGTTGAGGTGCGATCTGGTGGACTTGCTGATGGAGAGGTAAGTCTTATTTCCACGCATGACTTCATGTCCTGGTATCGATCGTGGGATGCAAATGGTGACTTCAAATGTACCCGAGTCATTTTCAAAGCTATCGCCTGAATAATCTGTAGGGAGACAGAAATGTGCAAGATATGAATTTGCATGCTCTGTATTTCTTAGGAAATGGACGATCACATCCGTTAAAAGACAACTGGCTACTTCATTTGGTGCATCTGAGTAGTACACCTGCTCGTGAGTTCCGGGACGCCAAGAACATGCACAACTGAGGGATTTTTCTGCTCAGGAAACTTAGCAAGGTTTCAAATACTCAGGATGTCTATGAACACTTACTGACCAATGAAGAAGTACCTTACACAGGTTTGACAGGAACGTACTTTTTAAATTGTACTCTTCAAAATTGATCTCTCAACTGGCTTAAACATATTATAACAAGGACCATAAGGACATCCTTCCCACCAGTTGAATAAACATTATTTAAACCAACATTGACTTGATTACTCTATTGATAACATTCAACATATATTGTTTGACGGACAAATTATCATCTTAGCCCTGAAGAAGTCACCTCATTGTGACGAAACACGTGTTGGCTGTTTCTGTGTTGAATATACGCTACGGATCAACAAATTCTTTGACTTCTGTCCTTCATTTGAACTAACAGCGACTAAGATTACCAAGACTGTATAATTAAATTTTCTGTATTTGGACTTCTTTTTTTGAGGGCTTGGGTACTAAGTTCTCTCATGAGTAGTACACCTGTTATACATTTCTGGTTTTCGTTATCCACTTGAACCCCCTTGACGTACTTGGCAACTTCAGTTTGGTGACTCATTTTTCAAGGGAAAATATAGCCTTCTCAAATTGCATATATACCAAGTTTGCACTTAAAGACTTCTATGTGTCTGGGCTATGTTATTTGAGAAGTACAGTTATTTACTCAGAAAGTATCTACATTGAGTTCCAGCGCCGTCTTGCATTCCTCCTAAACAAAGCCTCCACCCCATCTATTGTTTATGGTATTTAAGAATTGTTGATTGATAAAATCTCTGTAACATTGTAAATATATACTTTGGAATCAAAGTTGATTTGAGAGGAATGATGAAAGCAAAAGGTTAAATGACTGTTGGAAAAGGGACCTTGACGTGGGGGATGTACTGTGTGGGCTTTAATCTATGAATATATGTGTTATCTTGACTTGTCTGAACAGTGTCACTTCAACTCACAACAAAAAGTCATAGTTCTACCCATTCTGAAGTGAGGTATTTGTCAGTCTGAGGCACTCAATTTTAGTGACTAGTTGTCCAGTAGCCTGGTGCCAGCTCTGGTGGTGGGCTGTTGTGTGGTCTTGCTATCAGCTGATTCCTGATGTGACAACAGAAATGTTCTGGGTATGGTTGTGTGTACTAGCCTGCTAGTTCTAGACGCCAACTCCACCTGTAGGAATCCACTGTGCAGCAGGCATAAAGCTAGTGTGAAGAGGTGGTAAGTGTCTTGAGAATAACTCACCAGCGTACCTATGTGGGGGAGTTGGTGGCACCACAGGAAAACAATTGCCCATTATTTGAAAGGTCATCTATGGGTGGCTGAATAAGTGTGGAAAGCCACTAAATAATAATGAGGTATTGATACTGAATGCATATGTGTGCTTTCTGGGTGGCTTAGAGTGTGAGACCTAGAGCCCTTCCATTTTACTCATGTGAAAGATACAGTAAGATCTCCTTCTCAAGAATTAGGTACTCCGAGCATAGTTAGAATGTGTGCAAGAGATGTTGGAGAATTCTCATGAGAAGCATTGGACAGGCTAGTTACGAAACAAACGTGGGCTTACTGGGTAAAGTGTTATGGGCAATGCTTGATTGCACATATTAATGTGTTAGTGAAGTTTTAGACCGTGTATAGTTAGTTAGGTTGGTCTGTCTGATCTTTTTTTGTATTTTGTATTGCTTTGCCCAGTTCATGTTTCTTAAAATGTGGTCCTGACCCCTGAATCTGTATTATTAATTTTGCCTCATTCCCTTTTTCTGAAAATCCAGTCTTTCCTTTCCTGAACCCTGTTTCTGAATTCCCTTTGTCTTCTATTGTGTTTCTGTTGAAAACTAAGTTATTTTATATCTTAGGGTGTAAGTGAGTTCTAGGGATTAACTTGGCGCTCCATAGGTGCTGATGGGTGTCTCCCAAGTGTCTTTGACATTACCCTGTTCCCGGCCAGAATCCCGGTTGCAGTCTGCTCCAGCCTTCAGCTTCTATCTTGCTGTTGACCTTCCAGGTTTCAGATACTTCCCTGTGCATGTTAAACCCTTCCACTCGATTTCCCTTGTTCCCACACAGAGCATCTTTCCCTATTCAGTTATTCAAGCCCCAGTCTCAGCAAAGGTCCTGACACAAAGACAGTAGAAGCTCAGACCTCAAGGATATTAATGTAGGGCAAGGGCTCTTACCTGCGAGTGTCTTGCTGTGCTGTTAAATCACTTTAATTCTTTGGGAGGGGGGGTGAGAAACTTTCCGGGCAGGGTCATTCTAATACAAGCAATTCCAGTAGCAAGAGGATCATTTACCATGTTTTAGCTAACCTAGAGACTTCATAGCTAGAGGGAAATAATTTCTCAAAATAAAAAGCAACTATTTTCACAATGGGAATATTTCATGGGCTAAAACTTTCATGAGTACATAAGGTGACAGTAGCTGAGTAATTTATATATTTATTAAAGAGTTTTGTAAAACGCAATGTACCTCTTTTCATTTACTTCAGAGAGCTTGGTAGAGAAAAGTATGAAGCAGTAGGATACAGCAGGGAAGAAAGAGTCCAGGCTTATAGGTTATTAATGGCCTTTGAAATTTGCTGATTACGCCTTGAGCTCTGTGTTGAAATACATTAAACGTAAGCCGGAATAATTACATTTTCAAACGTTTTCTGAACTGCATGCCGTTGGGTGTGGAATGCTGTTTAGGACTTGGGGCCTTCATGAGATTAGGTGTTCGTGTGCTCCCAGTGATCTTACTCCATGTTCCATCTTCGTAAATGATCATCGATGGGTTCACATTAGGGCATGGGCCCTGGTTACGGCATAGTGAAGTGCCAGTCACTGGAGTCAAACATGGCAGTGGCTCCAGTTTGCTTTACAAATGGTGCATTAGACCATAAATTCTATTCTACCATTAATAGGGAACAATGGAGTACTTTGATGTCGAATGTGATGGGGTGGTCCTTGAGAACTTTTAGGCAAAGCCTTGAGGCATTGTTCTAAGGTATTTGGGACCAACTGTTTAGTTTGCTTGGAAGGCCAGAGTAGATGATATCACAGTAGACAGGATGTGTCAGGTTAAGTGTTTCCATCAGATCAAATCTGAGGTCAATGTCAAGGTGTGGCAGGATTTTCTGAAGGAGATACTGCTGTATGTTTACCCCCTTTGCCCCATTGTTGATCCAAAGGGTAAAAGAGAGACCAGTATCCAAGAAAATCCCAAGGTCCTAACTTTTGATGACATAGAGGGTAGGGCCCCAAAGCTTGAGAGCGGGACAAAGGGCATGCATAAAGTGATTTAAAATGGGTCTCTGGCATGTTTTCCCATTGCAAGTGGACTTGTGTGTCAATTGTGTGGAAATTGACGTGGTACTGCTTACTGCTTGTGGCCCTTGGCCAGGGGGGCATATTTAAATGTTGAATAAAAGTCAGGATATGGATGCACCTTCTGGAATGCTACAGGGTACACAGCAGAAAATTGAATAAAATTGAATTTATTTCCTTTGACTTGCATAACACTTCGGGAAAGTTTAATTGAAAAAATCCTTTTAATTAAATTGAATATGGATGTTCACAAGTTTTGTATGTTTTATTTTCTTTTTAATGGTTGTTCTAAAATTAATGTACTAAAATGTTTAAATATGGGATATCCAACCCAAACCCAAACTAAGTTTTATAACTTTACAAAAAAGATAGGAAAGGAAGCAAGGGGTGAAGGAAATCAAAATCAAACAGTTTTTGAATAAAGCAAGGTTGTTGCAGGTATCAAAGATGTGTCTAGTTGATAAGTTAAGCATGGGGTAAACCTGGGGGGAAGAGGGGTCAGTGCACAGTTGGAACGGCATGTCAGTGGCACCTAAAGAGTGCATGGAGGGGATTAATATGTGGGTGGGGGCTAATGCATTCCCAAGATGCAAAGGCACACAAAGAAGACAGCAGTTCATTGGGAGGAAAAACAACATCTAAACTCATCTTTGAAGCATAATCAAGTGTTGTGAAAAGGCAGTAACTTTGTGTGAGAAGGAGAGATGAAAGGAGAATATTAAAATATCAGGACTGCGAAGATGCCTATCTTCAAATGTTATAAAGCCCGCAATACTGTAGAAAGAACCAAAAGCACACTGTGTTTCACTGGAATATTTGATAGATTAAAGATACAAATACTCAACAGAGGAATTCAGTTTGCAATGGCGCAGTGAAGTGATTAACCATTAATAAATCTGGCAGGTTCAGAAACTAAAGGTCTCTGCCCATCCTGAACTAATGTCCTGCGAACAGTATCTCTTATTATGCAGCATTTGATTGGCAGTTGCTCATCGACACTTGATTTCTCACCTTTATGACCAACTTAATGTTGAAATGCTCTCCACGATGGAGACCTGGCTGTTTGATCACTGCACCCATTTGACAGATGAGTGAGTCTCTAATGATTGCAGACTTTTAAGATAAGATCAACCACATGAAGAAGGAGGCAGGGACACCCCTTGTCACTGAGTCGCGTCTCTCCGTTTTGGTTGAATCTTTTCACTCTGAATCTGAGTGTGATCGATTACCCTCTGCATGCTAAGTCAGTAATGTGCGGCATTTTAGTTTGATTTACCAATCCCCTAACACACCGACCTCCAAGTTGGCCAAATTTGCTGAAGAAATATGTAATTAAGTATAATAATATAATCGACTTGTGCGGTCTGACTCTCTGGCTGGAGCAGCCCATTAGGCGGTACTGCGCTTTAAACTTTGGAGACTTTTATCCTTCCCACATGATCTCTCATCTTGGGCACACAGCTGGACATCTTTTAGATCCCATTTTCAGCACATCCGGATCCATCGATCCCGAAAATCCTATTGTGGTCTCATAGAGTGGTCACTGCAGTTCCTTTCGCAATTCCTGTATCTGTAGCTTCGAAGACAACGTCCTAGTTAGAAACGTTTGGAGGAAAGAAAGAGGTTTTCTAACGTAATGCGTGCCTCGAGAAGGCGATAAGTTGGTGCCTTTCTAGTGTAAATAGAGCTTGCCTCAAGCCCAAGGGTGGTTGCATGAGAATGCCCACGTGCCACACTTGGTACAGACCCACTATACAAAGTAGTGTAAAGAGGTTTAATGCGTCATCTTGGGGATGCTTTCCAGCACAAAACATTTTTTGTGCTGGAAATTAAATCCCAAAATCAACACTTTGCTCTGGTTTGCGTCACTTTTGTGATGCAAGCTCGGTGCAAAATATTGCTAAATGTGATCCCATGTCTTTCAAAATATTCCCTAGCACTTCCTTACTTTCAGGTCTATGAGCCGATTTTTGTGGTTCTTGGGAGAGTTGCCTGAGTGTGGCCGGAGGACAGGGTGGGGTCAGTAAACTGCCGGGGACTTATTTATGAAGGCCTGCGTCACATTTACGCCGCCGTTGAGGCACTTTTTGTGACGCTGTGGCGGCGTAAATAATGCGTCATGTTGCGCCATATTTACGAAGTGACGCATCTAGGCAGATGGAGGGCGCAGTGAGAAGTGTCGCATCGCTGCTTTCACGCAGCGATGCGCCACTGCTCATAAATGAGGCCCCCAGTCTTTATGGATACCGTGGGAGATAGGCTTGTACCTCCAGGGCGCTGGAAGCGCTACTAGAACCTAGTCACTGACAAGCCAGTCTGTCCTAAAGGGCTGTCAGTAGGTGGGCTGCTGGCTCTCTGAGGCCGGTAGCTAGGACAGAGTCAGTGTCTAGCCAGTCTGTCCTATAGGGCTGTCACTAGCCAGTCTGTCCTATAGGGCTGTCAGGAGGTGGGCTGATGGCTCTCGGAGGCCGGTAGCTAGGACAGTCAGTGTCAAGCCAGTCTGTCCTATAGGGCTGTCAGGAGGTGGGCTGCTGGTTCTCGGAGGCCGGTAGCTAGGACAGAGTCAGTGTCAAGCCAGTCTGTCCTATAGGGATGCCAGGAGGTAGGCTGGTGGCTCTCGGTGGCCGGTAGTTAGCACAGTGTCCGTGTCAAGCCAGTCTGTCCTATAGGGCTGTCAGGAGGTGGGCTGGTGGCTCTCGGAGGCCGGTAGTCAGGACAGAGTCGGTGCCAAGCCAGTCTGTCCTAAGGGCTGTCAGGAGGTGGGCTGGTGGCTCTCGGAGGCTGGTAGCTGGGACAGAGTCAGTGTCTACCCAGTCTGTCTTATAGGGCTGCCAGGAGGTAGGCTGCTGGCTCACGGAGACCGGTAGCTAAGACAGAGTCAGTGTCAAGCCGGTCTGTCCTATAGGGCTGTCAGGAGGTGGGCTGGTGGCTCTCGGAGGCCAGTAGTCAGGACAGAGTCGGTGCCAAGCCAGTCTGTCCTATCGGGCTGTCAGGAGGTAGGCTGGTGGCTCTTGGAGGCCGGTAGTAAGCACGGTGTCCGTGTCAAGCCGGTCTGTCCTATAGGGATGCCAGGGGGTAGGCTGGTGGCTCTCAGAGGCCGGTAGCTAGGACAGTCAGTGTCAAGCCAGTCTGTCCTATAGGGCTGCCAGGAGTTAGGCTGGTGGCTCTTGGAGGCCGGTAGCTAGGACAGAGTCAGTGTCAAGCCGGTCTGTCCTATAGGGCTGTCACTAGCCAGTCTGTCCTATAGGGCTGTTAGGAGGTGGGCTGGTGACTCTCGGAGGCCGGTAGCTAGGACAGAGTCAGTGTCAAGCCAGTCTGTCTTATAGGGATGCCAGATAGGCTTGTATTAGTGAGAGGCCAGTAGCCAGCCTGTCCTGTAGGGCCATCGACAGGAATGTCTGGTAGGCCCGTAGCTAGGACATGGTCAGTGACAAGCCAACCTGTCCTGTAGGGCCATCGACAGGAATGTCTCTGGTAGGCCGGTAGCTAGGACAGGGTCAGTGACAAGCCAGCCTGTCCTACAGGGATTGGGGGGTGTAATTTGGCCCATCTGTGATGGCCGTGGCTAGGACAGAGTCAGTGGCTGTCTGAGACTAAGCTGGTACCTCTGGGAGGCCGGTTGCTTGGAAGGACACAGCCACAGAGACACTGACAAGTCACTCTGCCCTTTAGGGATGTCGAGAGGTAGGCTGGTGCCCAGCAGCTAGGACAGATGTAGTCACATACCAGACCGTTCCACGGGGGGACCGAGGCGAGGCCGAGCCTAGGAGGCCGGTAGAGTCAGACAGCTGCACAGACGGGGATGTCACTGCACTGAAACGTGGTGTGTTCTCGAGTGACTGGGATCGCTCCGTGCAGCCTAGAGGTTGGAAGGGAAAGGAGAGAGTCAGTCGTATGCCGCACTGGCCAATAGAAAGAGCTGCAGGAGAGAGACGACTGGCAGTGCCCCCTTCTGTGCCCTTTAAAAAGGCACCCTGGCCTCCGCTTGTCTGCAATGACATAAAGCCCCGAGCGCCTCTGTTATAAAAGCAGGCCGGCGATAAAGGGGACATCTGAAAGCCATCCAAGCCGGACCCGCCTCTCAGCAGGCGGGCAGGCAGGCCCATGTATGTACATCTATTTGTGAAATCACGCATCTGCTTCCTGCCTGCCCACACCCTCCCCAGGCTTGTAAAAAAACTCCACATATGTGGGTAAAAGGGGCTTTTCTTGCTTTCCAGAGGCGCCGACAACAATCCATTTACAATAAGTAGTACAATGTCCTAGGTTTGGTATCGTCAAGGTACCCGCTTCAGAAGGATGAGAGGACGGACAGCCCCAGACACATTCGGAGTTGGGATCTCAACAGGCGCGCGCAGCTCTGAGCAGATGGTGCATGAACCCAGCGGGCTATCCCATCTGGAAGAAAGTTCCGAAGCATCTTCTGCAGTGCAAGGCGTCCGCCCCACCCCTCCACAGCCCATTAATGTAGAAACCACGCGGCGTACATACCATCATAGTACTGGTCCCCCTGGCAGGGCCCCACGAGGCAGAGCAGCAGGCAGGCTGCAAGGCAGGCGCGCGCCGCCCAGGGCCCCTCCATCCCCGCAGCCTGGCCCCGGCCAGGGCGCTGCATGGGTCTGATTAGGGCTTTCCTCTCCTCCTGGCTCTTAACTCTCGCAGACAGGCAGCCGCAGAGAGAGCTTTTCCTGTCTGACGTCAGCGGTCGTGTGTCTTTTTAGGGTGGGGGCGGGGGACCACAGAGGGACATCCTGGTAAACAGCACAGAGGGAGCAGAGCTGGCATGAAAGAAATGGAAACGTTTGCTGATATGTGACTGTACTCCATCCATACCAGACTTTCAAAGGCACAGATCTGAATATAGTGGAATGGAATGAAGTCCCCGGAATGGATGTGACGCAGTATTCACGGTCACCCAACAACACTTCAGCAGACCATGGTTTGATTTTCAAGATTGCTAACCAGGTGACTTCCAACCAGTCAGCAGGTAATGCGCCTGGCCACTGAGATCTGCATTCAACCTGCAGCTGAACGGTATCAATCACTGTAGGCCTGGCTCAGCCTTTCATCCTGGTTCCACGGTCTATGCAATGAGTACCCAGTCTGATACTAGTTCTTTAAAAACTCTGATAGTACTTTGGCACACCTAGGAGTATAGTTGCTCTTGAAGGATTAGTTTCTTACCTGTTACTCCAGTTCTCTCGTAGGGAATCTCCATTGAAGTCATAAGCGTTTGAATAGTTCCACCCATGTGTGGGGATCCCGGATCACTTCCTAGAATATCTTCTTAAGTGTAGACGTTCGCCTTTCTTCAGGAAGGCCTGCAGAAACACTTAAGAAAGAACAGAATGTGCAGCCTAGAAAACAGGCTACATTGGAGAAATACTTCAGATTGCAAGGGTGAAAATACCCCTGAGTATGGATAATTTTGAAGTGTAAATTTCATAAACAGCTTAAATCTCTTCCACAGTGTAGGAGAGTAGGATCTGCCTCTTATGTTGCCCCCACTTTTTTTCTGATGTTTACACTGGTTTCTGGCTATAGTCTGGCTGGGACCCTGCTAATCAGGGCCCCAGCCTCTCTGTTCTCTCTAAACGATTTGGAGTGCACTCTAGGTGCACTAGTGATTGGATACTGTGGTACCTTATGAGCCCCTAGTATATGGTACCTTAGGTACCAAGGGCATAGGTACTCCACAGGCCTACCAGGGGCTGCAGCATGTATTATGCCACCCCTGGGAAGCAGACTAAATCTGACACCACAGGCCTGCTACTGCAGCCTGGGTGAGGAAGTGCTAGCACCCCTCACTGAGATATAGGTCCCCTATATCTCTCCTACACACACATATAAACCTATCAGTCACCCCTAAGGCAGGCCCTATCAATCCTGAGGGCAGGGTGCTTGGCTTCTATGTGAGGGGGTGCCTCTGCCTGAGCAGGGCCCCTCTGCAGCTCTCAGAGTCCATTCTCTGGTGCTGTTTGTGGATGCGGTTAAACCATATACTTTTAAGTGCATTATATCCTCGCGGTAAAATGCTAACTTTGGAATGGCTGCATCGAAACATGTCGTGTTTGGTGTCAAACATCTTGGAATACTACCCCCCGCCAGTCCTGGTGGCGGGGTAGCATTCCACCCTTCTAGAGGGATAGACATGTACCTACTGTGGAAACGCAGTAGAATCCTGTAGAGCCTTGGCATCACAAAATGGATGCCACCAGTCACAGACACTGGGCTGCCCTCCTGCTGATGACCAACACTCGCAGTGGAGGAAGCCCAACAATAGATATCCTGTCCCAAGGGGTGTGACCACCTTCCAGTCAGGGTTTAGTGTATTGGGGCTGGGTGGGTGCACTCTTAGAGTGCTTTGAAGTCCTGCACTGGGGGAGCAGAAGGCTCCTCTGTGCATATGCCAGTTCAAACCGGCTCAGGGGCTACCTGCCCCTGCTCTGGCGCGAAACTGGACAAAGGGAAGTGGGTGTAGCCACCCACTCCCCTGACCCTCCCATAGGTAGGGTCATAGAGCTAGTCCCTCCCTTTCTTTTAGTATAAGAGGGGAACCTGTGCATTGCACCCTAGATTTCCCTGGACGACGCTCTGAAGACGAATCCCGGACCTTCGACGTTCCACTACCTTTGGAAGACTGAAGAATCTCCCTTGGAGTCAAGGAGTGACTCCCCTGCTTGGCAGGCACCAAAAACTACAAACGACGGTCGCAAACTACGCCTCTCCCGCCGGAGTCCGAAGTCCCTGCAGCCCAAGAAGTGGATTTCCTGACTTCTCCAAGGCCATCGTGAGTCCCCAGCGAAGCTGAGGCCAGTGGACCCCAAGAGTGACGAGGAACCGCGACCCCTGGGTACCGTGCACTATTGTCGAGTGCAACCCCTTCACAACGTTCCACGAACTTGTGCTTTGGACCACGTGTGGTCCTAGCCTCCAGCAGGAATCCCTCCGAAGATCAGAGGCCTACCACGTCCCGAGTGACCGTGGGCCCCTGTGAGCGAATCCTCCCGAGGCGTCTTCGCGATCCCTTGCCAGCCGGCTTGTGGGTCCCCAGAAGACTTTCTAAAGAAACCAAAGAGCTCCCCTGGTTGCTCCAGGCCTGCCCTGACTTACCCTCGCTGGGTGAGTCCCACAGACCTTGCTGGTCTGCGCCATTGCCTCTTCACACTTTCCCTGAGACTTGCTGTTACCAAGGCTTGTTGGCTCCGATCGAGTCGCCGACACCGCAGTAAGCTGCAGACATCGTGGGACACGCCGAATCCAGCTCCTGGTCGTCGTCGTCGCCTCCTGGACCTCGTGGCTGAAGAGTCAAGGCAACCGCGAACGACCTGAATCTTGCGACGACGGGGGACATCCATCTTCCTTGCCCCGAGTCACTGCCAAGTGACTTTGGACACTGTCTCCTCTGCTTTCAGGTCTTCCATCTTCCGAATCCAGGCTTGGATTCCTCCGGACACTTCTCCTGTCGCCGCAAGCAGCAAGTCTTCACTGGCTCCCATTGAAAACGACGCCGCGACCCGACACCAAAGAACACCTATGCACCCGGCTCCCCTGGGTGAGGTAACTTCAGCACTACGGTGCTCCTGTGGGTGTGGGCCCTAGAACTACTTACCCTGTAAGTGACTTGCTTGTAGCTTCCCTAGAAGTGTCCTAAAACTCTAACTTTCTAAGTGCGACAATTGCGCTGACTCGTACAGGGTTTGCGTCTGTGTTAGACACACCACGTCCATCTCCTTTGTAACACTATCTAAAACTGTATCCTTCGACTCGTACTGAGTCCGATCGGTGTTCGCCTCGAACACACAAAGGGCCTGTAACACTGAGATCTCCATTGCACTGACTCGCACAAGGTTCGCGTCTGTGTTAGACACAGCGCGTCCATCTCCCTTGCAACTCTATCTGTGACCGCGTCCTTCGACTCGTACAAGGGCCGATCGGTGTGTTCGCCTCGAACACGCAAGGGACCTTTAACATTGAAATCTCAATCGCGTCTGAGCGCATAGACTCGCACAGGACTCGCACCGGTGCCAGGTCACCGCGTCCGTCCCCTGTGGGTCTCCTACAACTACCTGGGGTGGTTCTTGGGGGTCCCTCGATTCTAGATGCCCTAGACCTAGGTCTAGCAAACTAAGATTGTGATATTCGATTGTGCTAAACTTATTTTGAAAATATTTGACTTGTACATATGTTCCTTACTTCTAATCTCATAAAGAGATTAGTAGAGAGTGTTTATTAATAAATACATATATATTTGATATATATACCTGTGTGGTGTCTTTTCATTGGGTGATTCAAGAGATTGTGTGGTAAAACAAGCTGCTTTACATTCCTTCAAGACTTAGCCTGAAGGCTGCTCTCCACAGCTACCACTAGGATAGCTTTCTATAAAGGTTGTCTTAAACCTATCTACCATAAGAGTCGAATTGTTCTGGTGCAAGGTGTCCACTTTAATTAGTGAACAGCATATGCCAGGCCAACTTCTCACATTGGTGGGCAGCGTGTGGGATTCCAGCTTGCTATTGTTTTACCAGAAAATCTCTATTTGAATTACTAACTGAAAACCACTATAGGTACTTAAGGTACATATAAAGTCAAGCTTAGTATCAATAAGTTCTACTGAACTTAGAGCTGTGTGCCAAGGGATAGCACACCCTTTCCACAGCTCAAGCTAGTATCAGTAGGCCACAAACTAGTGTAGGTAGTACAACACTGCACAACACTAGAATGTCCTTAAAGGGTGGAACCAGTGGATCCACTCAGCCTCCAGTATAAGGACATGGCTTTCTCTGACTTGAGAGCCATGTGTGTTGAAAGACACCTGAGGCTAGGACAGAGTCCCTCAACCCTACACCTGATAGATCTGCTGACAGCAGATGATCTTAGATTGGCTCTAGGAGCTAATGGGTCTGAATCAGTGGGTGGGTCAATTACAGTATCTGGGTCAGATGATGAAAATCAGAATGACCAGGACTCTGTGATTGAAGGGCCAGGCCTCAAGGGGCCTGAAAAGGACAGAGGAATTCTCCCTACGAGAGCTGACAGAGTGGAGGAGAGGCATAGGTCCCCTTCCAGGGAATCTGAGCACTCTTATCACTCTGGCAGAGAATTTGTCCACCAGAGGAACTCATACTTTCCCATAAGAGAGACCTCCTCTGAAAGAATGTGCAAACTGCTGCAGTATGAGGAAGCAAGAGTTGCCCTCAGAACCAAGCAGTTGGCACTGGATGAGAGAAGCCCTGGAGATCCAGAGAGCTTCTAGAAGAGAGGGTTAGAACCCCTTGGTGGCAGCAACAGTGTCCCTAGAGGCAGAGAATCTATTCCAGACCATAGGAACCTGAGCAAGGTTGTTCTTCCCTACCAGAGTGGGGATGATATCCACAAGTGGATAACTGCTATGGAAAGGGCCTGTAGAGTACAGCAGGTCCCCAAAAACAATGGGCAGCAATCTTGTGGCTCTCCTTTTCAGATAAAGGTAGAGACAAGCTCCTCACTGTTAGAGAAGAGGATGCTGATGATTATGAAGTCCTGAAGAGTGCACTGATAGATGGGTTTGGCTTAACCACTGAGCAGTACAGGTTGAAGTTCAGAGACACCCAGAAGGCACAGACTCAGGACTGGACTGACTTTGTAGATTGTGCAACCAAGGCTCTGGAGGGTTCGCTGGTTGGCAGTAGGGTTACTGATTTCAAGGGATTGTATAATCTGATGATGAGAGAACAGATCCTTAATAATTGCCATGTCTGAACTGGGGTGGTGGAGTGAGCTAAAGAATGATGATGGATTAAACCCAGATCAGTTGACTGGGGGTGAGTGTTTGATTGGCTCAAACGTTCCGTCCATCATCCCCTTTTGTATCGCTTTGTTCGCCCTAAGTTGGCGGGGGTATGCCCAGACGTGGGTCCCTTGCTCACTTTGCCACTGGATTCAAGCAAGCCTGGCTGATGACGGCTGAAATGCCAGAAACCGGTCCTAGGATGCTTGTTTCCGGTCCAGGGAAGACATGGCTTGGCAGTTCGGGCTGGACTGTTCCCATGAGGCACAGGGTCAGACTGATTTGCATATGGCCATGTCTGAACTGGGGTGGTGGAGTGAGCTAAAGAATGATGATGGATTAAACCCAGATCAGTTGACTGGGGTGAGTGTTTGATTGGCTCAAGCGTTCCGTCCATCATCCCCTTTTGTATCGCTTTGTTCGCCCTAAGTTGGCGGGGTATGCCCAGACGTGGGTCCCTTGCTCACTTTGCCACTGGATTCAAGCAAGCCTGGCTGATGACGGCTGAAATGCCAGAAACCGGTCCTAGGATGCTTGTTTCCGGTCCAGGGAAGACATGGCTTGGCAGTTCGGGCTGGACTGTTCCCATGAGGCACAGGGTCAGACTGATTTGCATATGGCCATGTCTGAACTGGGGTGGTGGAGTGAGCTAAAGAATGATGATGGATTAAACCCAGATCAGTTGACTGGGGGTGAGTGTTTGATTGGCTCAAGCGTTCCGTCCATCATCCCCTTTTGTATCGCTTTGTTCGCCCTAAGTTGGCGGGGGTATGCCCAGACGTGGGTCCCTTGCTCACTTTGCCACTGGATTCAAGCAAGCCTGGCTGATGACGGCTGAAATGCCAGAAACCGGTCCTAGGATGCTTGTTTCCGGTCCAGGGAAGACATGGCTTGGCAGTTCGGGCTGGACTGTTCCCATGAGGCACAGGGTCAGACTGATTTGCATATGGCCATGTCTGAACTGGGGTGGTGGAGTGAGCTAAAGAATGATGATGGATTAAACCCAGATCAGTTGACTGGGGGTGAGTGTTTGATTGGCTCAAACGTTCCGTCCATCATCCCCTTTTGTATCGCTTTGTTCGCCCTAAGTTGGCGGGGTATGCCCAGACGTGGGTCCCTTGCTCACTTTGCCACTGGATTCAAGCAAGCCTGGCTGATGACGGCTGAAATGCCAGAAACCGGTCCTAGGATGCTTGTTTCCGGTCCAGGGAAGACATGGCTTGGCAGTTCGGGCTGGACTGTTCCCATGAGGCACAGGGTCAGACTGATTTGCATATGGCCATGTCTGAACTGGGGTGGTGGAGTGAGCTAAAGAATGATGATGGATTAAACCCAGATCAGTTGACTGGGGGTGAGTGTTTGATTGGCTCAAGCGTTCCGTCCATCATCCCCTTTTGTATCACCAGTTGTTGCATCAGTACCTGGTGGAC
Organism: Calotriton arnoldi; assembly: GCA_963921515.1. Lineage (NCBI taxonomy): Eukaryota > Metazoa > Chordata > Amphibia > Caudata > Salamandridae > Calotriton > Calotriton arnoldi. Next base: position 4,849,050 of record CAWUFW010000214.1, on the reverse strand, counting down.
TCAGATCTGACCTCTCCCCAAGAATTGGGAAAGAAGGCAGACAAATGGGTCAGAACCAGGGTGAGGCAGAAACCCCAGAACCAAGGGGGTGACACCAAGAAGCAAGATCCTAAGGGCTCTGAGAAAGGTGGGGATAAGTCAAAAGACCAGAAGTCTTCACAAGGGCCCCAAAATCTGCATCTGGTGGGGAGTCACAATCCAACAAGGGAAAAGGCCAAAAGAAGCCCTGGTGCAAATTCTGTAAACAGAAAGGGCACTGGACTTCTGACTGTAACAAGTCCAAAACCAAACCACCACCACTCCTGCCCCTAAGGCAACTGTTCCCCCTAGTTCAGCTACTGGTGGAGGTGGTACTCAGAATAAGGGTGTAGTAGGGTTGAACCTGGGTTCTGAAGTGGACTCTGACCTAGTCAGAGTGCCCACTCAGGCAATGCTGATTTGTGAGGGAGACCTTAATATGTCCTTCCTAGTAAGCCCCAGTAATCTGGGCAAATACAAACAGCAGCCTGTAATAAATGGCAACAGGCTTTGGCATTTAGGGACACAGGTGCTAGTGTCACCATGGTGGCAGAGGATCTTGTGGACCCTGGACAGATCATCCTGGGCGAAATGTACCAGGTGACCAATGCAAGAAATGTCAAGACCAACCATAGTCTGGCAGTTGTGAATTTCTCCTGGGGAGGGGTAACTGGCCTCAAGAAGGTTGTAGTCAGTGCAGACCTCCCTGTCGAATGTCTATTGGGCAATGATCTAGAGACTTCAGCTTGGTCTGAAGTAGAGTTATGGACTCATGCTGAGATGTTGGGCAACCCTGCAGAGGTATTTGCTGTGACCAGGTCACAAGCAAGAATGCATAACACTGAACCAGCTCTGGATCCTGGAACAATGGACCAGATGCTTCCCAAGAGGAGGAGCAGTAGGGTAAAGGCAGTGCCTTCCCCTCTGTCTCAGATCACAGATTCACCCCCAGAGGGAGGTGAAGCAGATCCTGAAGAAGGAACTGCCCCAGAGGGACTTGAGCCTGATCAGGTTGAGTTCTTGGGGGCAGGGGGCCCTTCTAGGGAAGATCTGAGTAAGGAGCAACAGTGCTGCCCCTCTCTTGAACCCCTCAGACAGCAGGCTGCTGCTGAGGCTGCTGGGAGTGCTAGTGGGTCCCATCAAGTTTATTGGGATGAGGGACTCCTATATTCTGAGGGTAGAGATCCAGCCCCTGGAGCCACCAGGAGGATGGTAATACCTCAGAAGTTTAGGGGGTTCCTCTTGACCCTAGCACATGACATCCCTTTAGCAGGACACTTGGGCCAAAACAAGACCTGGGACAGGCTTGTTCCACATTTTCATTGGCCACATATGTCAGAGGACACAAAGGAGTTTTGTCGCACCTGTGTCACATGCCAAGCCAGTGGTAAGGCAGGTGGCACAACAAAGGCCCCCTGATACCACTACCTGTGGTGGGGGTACCCTTTGAAAGGGTAGGGATTGACATTGTTGGTCCCCTTGACCCTCAAACTGCATCTGGGCACAGGTTTATCCTGGTGGTAGTGGATCATGCCACCAGGTACCCAGAAGCAATTCCCCTGAGGACCACCACAGCCCCTGTGGTGGCGAGAGCCCTCATTGGAGTCTTCTCCAGAGTGGGTTTCCCAAAGGAGGTCATTTCTGACAGAGGTACCAACTTCATGTCAGGATATCTGAAAGCAATGTGGAAGGAGTGTGGTGTAACTTACAAGTTCACCACCCCCTATCACCCACAATGCAATGGTTTAGTTGAACGCTTCAACAAAACCTTGAAAGGAATGATTAAAGGACTCCCAGAGAAGCTTAGGCGGAAATGGGACCTTCTTCTTCCTTGCCTATTGTTTGCCTACAGAGAGGTTCCACAGAAGGGGTTGGTTACAGCCCATTTGAGCTTCTGTTTGGGCATCCTGTGAGAGGTCCACTGTGTTTGGTAAAAGAGGGCTGGGAGTTACCTCTCAAGCCCCCAAACAAGATGTGATGGACTATGTACTTGGTCTCCGCTCCCGGATGGCTGAGTACATGAAAAAGGCAACCAAAAACCTGAAGGCCAGCCAAGAATTACAAAAAGCTTGGCATGACCAAAAGGCTGTACTGACTGTATACCAGCCAGGACAGAAGGTGTGGGTGTTGGAGCCTGTGGCCCCATCAGCCCTCCAGGACAAGTGGAGTGGCCCCCATACAATAGTTGAACAGAAGGGAGAAGTCACCTACCTGGTGAATCTTGGAACTCCCAGGAGCCCCCTGAGGGTGCTCCATGTCAACAGATTAAAGCCATATGTTGACAGGGCTGACATGGGCTTGCTCATGGCAACTGATGAGGACCAGGAGGAGGAGAGTGACTCTCTCCCTGACCTGCTCTCTCAGAACCCTGATGATGGGCCAGTAGATGGTGTTGCTTTGGCAAGCAGCCTCACTGACCATCAGCAAACTGAGTGCAGACAAGTTCTGCAACAGTATAGACATATGTTTAGCCTGACCCCTAGTCAGACTTCCTGGTGCACCCACGAGGTGGACACTGGAGACAGTCTGCCTGTCAAGAATACAATCTACAGGCAACCTGACCATGTCAGGGACTGTATCAGGACTGAAGTCCAGAAAATGTTGGAGCTAGGTGTAATTGAGCCTTCAGATAGCCCTTGGGCTAGCCCAGTAGTCCTGGTACCCAAGCCTCATACCCAGGGTGGTAAGAAAGAAATGAGGTTTTGTGTAGACTACAGAGGCCTCAATGCAGTCACTAGGACTGATGCCTATCCCATACCAAGGGCAGATGAGCTGATTGATACTTTGGCCTCAGCCAAGTATCTAAGCACGTTTGACATGACAGCTGGCTACTGGCAGATCAGGTTAGCTGATGATGCAAAAGCCAAAACAGCATTTTTGACCCCTGGTGGGCACTACCACTTTGTGGTGATGCCCTTTGGATTGAAAAATGCACCTGCCACTTTTCAGAGGTTGGTGAATAAAGTTCTGACAGGGATGGAAACTTATTGCTCAGCTTATCTAGATGATATTGCTGTCTTTAGTTCCTCCTGGCAGGATCACCTGGTCCACCTCAGGAATGTTTTGGAGGCCCTGCAGAAAGCAGGCCTCACTATCAAGGCCACAAAGTGCCAGATAGGGCAGAGTCAGGTTGTATACCTGGGCCACCTTGTAGGTGGAGGCCAGGTTCAGCCTTTACAGAGCAAAATCCAAACCATAATGGAATGGGTTGCTCCAACCACCCAGACATAGGTGAGAGCCTTCTTAGGCCTGACTGGGTACTATAGGAGGTTTGTCAAGGGATATGGATCTATAGTGACCCCCTTGAATGATCTGACCTCAAAGAAAATGCCAAAAAGGTTCAGTGGACAGCTAGCTGTCAAAAGGCATTTGAAGACCTAAAGCAGGCCATGTGCACTGCCCCCATCTTACAGAGTCCAGACTACACCAAAAGTTCATTGTCCAAACAGATGCTTCTGAGCTGGGTGTGGGAGCTGTACTGTCTCAACTGAATGATGAAGGTCAAGACCAGCCAGTAGCTTTTATTAGCAGAAGGCTGACCCCTAGAGAGAAACGTTGGTCAGCTATAGAGAGGGAGGCCTTTGCTGTGGTGTGGGCCCTGAAGAAGCTGAGGCCATACTTGTTTGACACTCACTTCATAGTTCAGACTGACCACAAGCCCCTCCTATGGCTTAAACAGATGAAAGGTGAGAACCCAAAACTTTTGAGGTGGTCCATTTCCCTACAGGGGATGGACTATACAGTGGAACATAGACCTGGGACCCAACATGCCAATGCAGATGGACTCTCAAGGTATTTCCACTTTGAACTCTGAAGACTCAACTGGTCAAGGTTAGTTTAGTGTCCCTGCGTTTGGGGGGGGGGGTTGTGTAGGAAAGTAGGATCTGCCTCTTATGTTGCCCCCACTTTTTTTCTGATGTTTACACTGGTTTCTGGCTATAGTCTGGCTGGGACCCTGCTAATCAGGGCCCCAGCCTCTCTGTTCTCTCTAAACGATTTGGAGTGCACTCTAGGTGCACTAGTGATTGGATAGTGTGGTACCTTATGAGCCCTAGTATATGGTACCTTAGGTACCAAGGGCATAGGTACTCCACAGGCCTACCAGGGGCTGCAGCATGTATTATGCCACCCCTGGGAAGCAGACTAAATCTGACACCACAGGCCTGCTACTGCAGCCTGGGTGAGGAAGTGCTAGCACCCCTCACTGAGATATAGGTCCCCTATATCTCTCCTACACACACATATAAACCTATCAGTCACCCCTAAGGCAGGCCCTATCAATCCTGAGGGCAGGGTGCTTGGCTTCTATGTGAGGGGGTGCCTCTGCCTGAGCAGGGCCCCTCTGCAGCTCTCAGAGTCCATTCTCTGGTGCTGTTTGTGGATGCGGTTAAACCATATACTTTTAAGTGCATTATATCCTCGCGGTAAAATGCTAACTTTGGAATGGCTGCATCGAAACATGTCGTGTTTGGTGTCAAACATCTTGGAATACTACCCCCCCGCCAGTCCTGGCGGCGGGGGTAGCATTCCACCCTTCTAGAGGGATAGACATGTACCTACTGTGGAAACGCGGTAGAATCCTGCAGAGCCCTGGCATCACAAAATGGATGCCACCAGTCACAGACACTGGGCTGCCCTCCTGCTGATGACCAACACTCGCAGTGGAGGAAGCCCAACAATAGATATCCTGTCCCAAGGGGGTGTGACCACCTTCCAGACAGGGTTTAGTGTATTGGGGCTGGGTGGGTGCACTCTTAGAGCGCTTTGAAGTCCTGCACTGGGAGCAGAAGGCTCCTCTGTGCATATGCCAGTTCAAACCGGCTCAGGGGCTACCTGCCCCTGCTCTGGCGCGAAACTGGACAAAGGGAAGTGGGTGTAGCCACCCACTCCCTGACTCTCCCATAGGTAGGGTCATAGAGCTAGTCCCTCCCTTTCTTTTAGTATAAGAGGGGGAACCTGTGCATTGCACCCTAGATTTCCCTGGACGACGCTCTGAAGACGAATCCCGGACCTTCGACGTTCCACTACCTTTGGAAGACTGAAGAATCTCCCTTGGAGTCAAGGAGTGACTCCCCTGCTTGGCAGGCACCAAAAACTACAAACGACGGTCGCAAACTATGCCGCTCCCGCCGGAGTCCGAAGTCCCTGCAGCCCAAGAAGTGGATTTCCTGACTTCTCCAAGGCCATCGTGAGTCCCCAGCGAAGCTGAGGCCAGTGGACCCCAAGAGTGACGAGGAACCGCGACCCCTGGGTACCGTGCACTATTGTCGAGTGCAACCCCTTCACAACGTTCCACGAACTTGTGCTTTGGACCACGTGTGATCCTAGCCTCCAGCAGGAATCCCTCCGAAGATCAGAGGCCTACCACGTCCCGAGTGACCGTGGGCCCCTGTGAGCGAATCCTCCCGAGGCGTCTTCGCGATCCCTTGCCAGCCGGCTTGTGGGTCCCCAGAAGACTTTCTAAAGAAACCAAAGGGCTCCCCTGGTTGCTCCAGGCCTGCCCTGACTTACCCTCGCTGGGTGAGTCCCACAGACCTTGCTGGTCTGCGCCATTGCCTCTTTACACTTTCCCCGAGACTTGCTGTTACCAAGGCTTGTTGGCTCCGATCAAGTCGCCGACACCGCAGTAAGCTGCAGACATCGTGGGACACGCCGAATCCAGCTCCTGGTCGTCGTCGACGCCTCCTGGACCTCGTGGCTGAAGAGTCAAGGCAACCGCGAACGACCTGAATCTTGCGACGACGGTGGGCATCCATCTTCCTTGCCCCGAGTCACTGCCAAGTGACTTTGAACACTGTCCCCTCTGCTTTCAGGTCTTCCATCTTCCGAATCCAGGCTTGGATTCCTCCGGACACTTCTCCTGTCGCCGCAAGCAGCAAGTCTTCACTGGCTCCCATTGAAAACGATGCCGCGACCCGACACCAAAGAACACCTATGCACCCGGCTCCCTGGGTGAGGTAACTTCAGCACTACGGTGCTCCTGTGGGTGTGGGCCCTAGAACTACTTAACCTGTAAGTGACTTGCTTGTAGCTTCCCTAGAAGTGTCCTAAAACTCTAACTTTCTAAGTGCGACAATTGCGCTGACTCGTACAGGGTTCGCGTCTGTGTTAGACACACCGCGTCCATCTCCTTTGTAACACTATCTAAAACTGTATCCTTCGACTCGTACTGAGTCCGATCGGTGTTCGCCTCAAACACACAAAGGGCCTGTAACACTGAGATCTCCATTGCACTGACTCGCACAAGGTTCGCGTCTGTGTTAGACACAGCGCGTCCATCTCCCTTGCAACTGTATCTGTGACCGCGTCCTTCGACTCGTACAAGGACCGATCGGTGTGTTCGCCTCGAACACGCAAGGGACCTTTAACATTGAAATCTCAATCGCGTCTGAGCGCATAGACTCGCACAGGACTCGCACCGGTGCCAGATCACCGCGTCCGTCCCCTGTGGGTCTCCTACAACTACCTGGGGTGGTTCTTGGGGGTCCCTCGATTCTAGATGCCCTAGACCTAGGTCTAGCAAACTAAGATTGTGATATTCGATTGTGCTAAACTTATTTTGATAATATTTGACTTGTACATATGTTCCTGACTTCTAATCTCATAAAGAGATTAGTAGAGAGTGTTTATTAATAAATACATATATATTTGATATATATACCTGTGTGGTGTCTTTTCATTTGGCGATTCAAGAGATTGTGTGGTAAAACAAGCTGCTTTACATTCCTTCAAGACTTAGCCTGAAGGCTGCTCTCCACAGCTACCACTAGGATAGCTTTCTATAAAGGTTGTCTTAAACCTATCTACCATAAGAGTCGAATTGTTCTGGTGCAAGGTGTCCACTTTAATTAGTGAACAGCATATGCCAGGCCAACTTCTCACACACAGGCCCTTTTTAGGTCTCGTCTAGCGTTGGAGCGCATGCTGCCAGGCGTCTTGTAATCGATAAGATTTCTGAAGTGGAGTTGAAGCCCCGCCCATCATTTTGATTGGCTGGCGTCACCGTTTATGCTAAACGCTGGGTCGTGATTGAGAATGAGGCTTTTTTGTTACCGCCCTGTCTCCTTCTTGGACGGCCCCTCCGGACTGGATTTTTACTTGCGGCGTGACACGGTCTCCTTGAATAAGTCGGTGGGCACTTTTTTTCTCATTCGCACAATGGCGACAGCATGTTATTAGTTGTATGTTCATGCTGAGCGCGGCTCCCGCTTTAGGGACACCGCGCTCCGTTTTTTAATTTATTTTTACTTTAATTCGGAGCACGGCGCCCGCTTTAGGGACACCGCGCTCCGTTTATTTATTTATTTCTACGGCTTATTTGCATTGTTAGGTGTTGAGACACAGGACAGTTGGAGACAAGCGTGTTTAGAGGTGGGAAGTACACTATGGGCACGCTTCTCCACGTCCTTCGTCTCCTTAAGCTTCTGCGCCGACACCGAGCTGTGACTAGCGCGCATTTTAAGGTCCACACGCACAGAGGACTGTGGCTCCAGGGGGGCGGGCGTTGGGTTGCCTCCTACCATCCTCCTCTGAGGGCCAGCCGGGCAGAGGCGGGGAGGAGAAGAAAAGGCTCACCTCGCGGAAGCGTAAAAGCTTTTGGTGCACTAAAGCAAATAATATACACGTCACAAACATATGATGTAGAATATTTTATTTTGTAATCAGGGCATGCTTTTATTATAGCGGCCGCTTTTTCAAAAATGCCCCCGAATTCCTCCCCCCCCTCCCCCCCCTTTGCCGGTCGGAACCTGAAGAAGGCATTGCTCGCAGCTGCTGGTTGCCACAGGGTCATGTTCGGAGTTGGATTTCACTTATACGAGTAAGTAAAAATGTTTTGTGTCCTTGTGTTGCATCCTTCTTTCTCCACACCCACTCCGGGGGTTTACCTGGAATCAATTGTTTACTGCAACACCCTAGTAAAAGTGTCACGTTTCTTTTCACACTGGTTCTGTACATTTTTGGTGGCGGGGTGGGTGTCTGTGTGTTACCCTTAACACTCCCGTTTCAGAGAATAAGAAAGGTCCGTGTGAGAGAGAGATGCTGAATACCCCTGTCCACTACCATCAGCGTGTTATTGTGTACAGACTGTCTACCGCGTGATAATAAAGACTGCCTGGCGTGTTATTTTTGTCTTTTACCGTTATGGGCTTTAATGTCCACCGAGGCAGGCTATAAATCATTATAAGTCACTCTTAATAATAAAAAACTTAAGAAAGCAGTCGGGCAGCATTTGGGGTGTATTTTTAATGTGGATAGCTACTAGTACCAAATTTAGGAATCCACATTGGAAGAAAAACATAGCTGGAGTGTGCTGAGGATGTTTTTTTTATCAATTGCTTTGGTGGCCCCTTTGTGTAACCAGGCTGGAAAATGGACCAGGCCTGACAGAAGAGTATCCGTGTACACTCGCAAGACTGGAGGAAACTAAAGAATGGGTCTGCTGAAAGCAGGAGCACAAAATTACTAATAGAGAAGAGATAATGAAGAGGGAGTCCGAGGCATTCATGGGGAAAAATCCATTTTGTTACCACGTGAAATGAGGTGGTGGAAAAAAGGAGTGGGCTAATTGTTCTAATCTTGTAGCAGCTAGGACTGAAGCGGGTTGTGCTTTTCAATTAATTTCCCTGGTAATTGTTAACAAGCATTTGCAATGCAATAGGTCTCGCATTTGCGAGAGTTTAAGCTACTAGCATTGCAAATGACAATGCCTTTTATTTGTTTTAAAAACCAAAACATAAATAAAGGACATTGTAATTTACAATGCGAATAGCTCAAACTCGCGTAAATGCGAGACCTATTGCATTGCAAATGCTTGTTTGTAAAGGTAGAAGATAGATGAAGGATAGAAGTACAGCGTAACCCCATAGGCTACCATTATGTGGGTTTTAAACAGTGTCTGTGCCTTTAAGGACTCAGAGACCACCAGTTTTCCATCATGCCTAGCAGGTGTCAGCTGTCTCAGTTCTTTTTGAAGGATATATGTCAGTGATAGGAAACCTCTCCCCCCCCTCCCAAAAAATATCTTCTGTTCTATCCACTGGGGAGGTGGGTGTGTCGCTTATGACTTCAGTGGAGATTCTCCTACGATAGAACTGGAGTTACAGGTAAGAAACTAATCTTTCTCTCGTAGAGGATCCCCATTGATGGTCATAAGCGTTTGAAAAGAATAGCAAGCCCATCCCCACCAAGAGCAGTGGAAAACGACAGAGGAAAGACAATGGGTTTGAATTAAGCAAATACATTTCTGAGGGAGATTGAGTGTCTGCTCGGGCCTCCGAATCCAAGCAGTAATGCTTGGTGAATGTGTGAACAGACCTCCACGCAGCCGCTTTGCAGATTCCCGCTATAAGGATATTTCTCATCAAAGTGGCAGTAGCTGCTTTGCCTCTTAGGTTTAGCTGATAAGGGCTTTTTCTTCTTGATAGCATAAAATAATGCAAGACACTATCCATCAAGAGATGAATTGCTTGGAAGTTGCTAAACCTGTGCGGACCAGGCCATAATTTATAAACAACTGGTCCGATCTACGTATGTCATGAGTCTTGTCTAGACAGAACTTTAAGACTCACTTCACAACTAGGGAATGAAGAGTTCTTTTAGCCGGAGTTGAGGGGTGCTGAAAGAAAGTTGGTAATGAAATTGTTTGATTGACATGAAAGTCAGAGACTACTTTGGGAAGGAATTTAGGGTGGATCCTCATAAATACTTTGTTAGAGTGGAAGACAGTGTAAGGCTCATGAGAGCATAACACCTGAATTTCACTAATCCTACAAGCTGATGTAATTGCTACAAGGAAAGCTGCTTTCCAGGAGAGATGCTGTAGGGATGCCTTATGAATAGGTTAGAAAGGGGCCTGCATAAGACATGAAAGGACTGTGTTTAATTCCCATGGAGGGCAAGGATACATTATAGGAGGGGAAAACCTTCTTTAGCCCTTCAAGAAAGTTCTTAATTACTGGGATTTTGAAAAAATAAATTTGTGATAGACATTTCCTGCAGGCAGTGTTAGCTGCCAAGTGGACTTGTATGGAAAAGAATTGCAAGCCAGATTTTGCCAAATGGAGAAGATAGGGAAGGATGACGTCTTCTTAGCAAGTAGTAGGATCTACGTTCTTGGAGGAACACCAGATGCTAAATCACTTGCACTTGAAGGCATATGCTGAACGGGTGGAAGGCCGTTTAGCCTCCTTAAGGATGTCCATGCAGTCTTGTGGCAGATACAAGTGACAATACTGCACTATCTCAGGAGCCATGTTACCAAATTCAAAGAGGAGAGATTGGGGTTCACCATCTGGCCTCCAAACTTTGTTAGCAGGTCTGGGCGGCATGACATTTGAGCTGTGGACGCTGTGAATGGTGAAGAAGGTCCGTGAACCACCATTGACGTGGCCACTTTGAGGCTATTAGGATAAGTCTGGTTCTCAAGTGGGACAGCTTGAGGAGGACTCCTGGAATCAGAGGTATTGGTGTAAAGGCATAAAGAAATTTGCCTGACAAGTCTATCCACAGGGCATTCCTCAGAGTCCCGAGTTGGAAGAACCGCGAGGCAAGGACGTGGCATTTTTTATTTCCTGCGCTGGCGAAACGTCGATGTGCGGATAGCCTAACAGCCAGAAGATGTCTTGCACAACATCGTTGTGAAGGACCCATTAGTGATTTTTCTACAGAACCCTGCTGAGAGCGTCTGCTTGCACATTTTGCAAACCTCTGAAGTGGATTGTCATGATCCGCAGGTTTCTGGCTATGAGCCATTTCCAAATTGCCTGGGCTTCGCGGGACAAACGTTTGGACATTGTTCCCCTCTGCTTGTTGAGGTAATACATGGTGGTCATGTTGTCCGTTTGAACAAGCAGGGACTTAGTCTTGAAAGATGGGTGAAATGCTTTCAGACCCTGGTGGACTGCTCGGACCTCGAGGAGATTGATGTGATATGACAACTACTTCGGAGACCATGTGCCTTGACTTTGGAGATGATCTATGTGGGCTCCCCCCCCCCAGTAACGATACATCCGTTACTATTGTTTGAGAGGGATCCTGTTGGTGGAAAGGCATGCCTTAAATTAGATTGATCGAGGAGCACCACCATACCAGAGATTGCTTTACATGAGGGGGGAGAATGAGCTTGTCTTCCCAGTTGTCTGTGCTTCGTCCCACTGGTCCTCCAGACATTCCTGAAGGGGATGAATGTGGAGGCGTGCATTTGGAGTGAGGAAAATACATGAGGTCGGGGAGCCAAAAAGGGAGGACACTGACCTCACCGTGGGATACAATGCTTTCATTAGAGAGCAACATTTCTCACAGATTGATGAAAATCTCTATCCTCAAGGACACACTTTTGCTTGTTGTGTGTCGATGGTGGCCCCTAAGTATTGTAGAATCTGAAACTGTGTGGAGATTGACTTGGTGTGGTTGATGTGAAGACCCAACCAATGAAGGACATTGCATGTCCAGCTGAAATGTTGTTGGGCTTCCTGAGAAGTTGGTGCCTTGATTAACCAATCGTCTAGATAGGGATAGACGAAGATTTGGTGCCTTCTGAGATAGGCAGCAACTACTGCCATGCACTCTGAGAAGGTTCTGGGAGTTGACTTGAGGCTGAAAGGAAGGACCTGGTATTGGTAATGGTCTTGCCCCACTAGAAACCTCAGGAACTTGCGATATTTCGGTGCGATGGGCACATCCTGAAGGTCTATGGAGCAAAGCCAATCCCCCTGGTGTAGTTGGGGATAAATTTGATGTAAAGCCAGCATCCGAAACCTCTCTTGCCAAATCCATTTGTTGGCTATTTTTAAGTTGAGAATTAGTCTGAATTCATCCTTGTCTTTTTTTCTTCACCAGAAAGTATCTGAAGTAGATGCCTGTGCCCCGTTGTTTTTTCTTGTTTTGGAAAACATTGTCAATGAACAGCAATGAAAGTGTAAACTTCTCTAAGTACACCAAGGAGCATTCCATTATTAATAATACCAATACAAATTGTATTCGGTAATTACAAGTTCAACTAAAATTGAAGGAACACATTCTGTAACCTGTAGAGAAGGTCTTCAATTGGGGGAGATTGCATGAACCCTTATTCCATGAGACGCTTTTACTTCCAGGTTAATAGAAGCAGCTTTAAAAGTCTACCTTCTACAGGACACAGTCAAGAAGGCCTTGTTTGACGGGCACAGCACCAGAATCCCATTCCACTGAAAAGTAAAAACCCCAGCGCCCCAAAAACAAACCGAATTGCTTTCCATTTTTGAATCCTACCTAAGGCAGCGCACGTGTGCTCTGTTGCGAGACATTTTTTGAGCTTACAGTGGGCTTAGAGCCCACTCATTGCTTACCATTCATTGGCTTCATCGTCACTCTAATTTGCTTGCTTGTTATTCACCACCTTCGTACGCTTTCCTTCCTCTTGTGTTTGTCCCTCCCCTAGAGCATGGACACATCACTTGTGTCCACCACTGCTCGTTTTGCAGGTGCTGCTTTTTTCTTTTTAGGTCTCGCGCCTAGCGTTGCAGTGCGCAGCACTGCTCGCGCAGCGCGAGAACTCTAGAAAGGGCTTTAGAAAGCTAACCACACGCTCGTGCGTGTGGTTTTGCTTTCCGCGGCTGCCATTGGCTTTCGCGTGCTTTTAAAAAAAAATCCAGCACGCAATTGGGCAAAGGCGGGCGCATGTCCCGCCTTTGCTCCGCCCATTCCCGTCGGTGGCCAGCACGCGCAGCAGCGCGCATTCGCCTGGCGGCCGCGCTCCCTTCCCCCCCTCCCCCCGCTCTTCTGTGGTGCGCGCGCACCACTGGTTTTTATAGTTAATCTAGCACTCCATAGAGTGTATGTGTTTGCAGCCCTCTATAACCCACCTCATCCTTCCAACTGTTTTCAGCTTCTTCGCCGCAGTATTCTTCTCGATGGAATCAGTACTCTCCATTTAACAGCTGCACTAACATTTGCGTGTTCTGTTGCTGTGGCGGTGATGGAAATCGTTATTTGTAACATGCCTCATGGGTATAATTGATTGTTCATTGCTGAAATATGTCTTCTGTTGGGATTTGCACAACATTCAGGACTAGACTCCAGAAGTTAAGAGCATTTTCCTTGGAACAAAATGTGAGTTTGTTTTCTTGAGCAAAAACTAGAGTTTCCAATTTCAGACAATAACATTGTACGATCCCATGCTATTAGACCTGTTTTTCATTCCTTTACATGTTTCAGACACTGTAGTATATATGCAGTCTGTTTGTAGAAATAAAACGACCTTGCTTTCATATAGACATGGCCAGAATTCGTTGCACAATTCCAAGGCATTATAGGGCTGTAGGAATTCCAATTAACATAAGCAAAATATATATATTTTCTTTGTACTCGCAACGAAGAACGGCAATGTGCTGCATTTATGTACTTCAAAATGACTATCGCGTTTTATAGGCCCTGCTAGACTTAAGTGGTTGTTGTGTGGCGTAGAGAAACCTGTACCACCTACTGTAAAAAACAAATCGTGAATTTATATGTTGTAAATAAGAAACGAACACTCTACGTAACTGTAGTAGGTATACGTTTTGTCACCTCCACCATGTTACCTGAAATGTCTGATCTAATATACTTCGCTCTATTATAAAGCGCCCTGACACCTCTGGGTAAAGTAGGCGCTATATAAAAATAATTAAATAAATCAATGCTGCACAGCTATCCCGGAGGGTCTGCTGTGACTGGGGAAGGGGCAGCATTATATTACAAAGTCACTATTGGACTCCCTGATACTGGACGTGAGCAATGAGCTGTTTCAGTGTAAATTCCAAGTGAACAAACAAATGTTTTCTCCTGAGTCATATGGTGGTGTATGTATTTTTGTAAATGTGGACTAGTTATGCGCAGTGGGGGGAAACAAGCACTGGCAAAGCCAATAGGTTTCGCCTATGCGAGATCTATTGGCTTTGTCAATATTTTTTTAGTTTACATTTGGTCTGTTTCATTAATTCACGTCATTCTTATGGTGGGACTCAGAATGGGGTTTAATGTTTACATGGGGTTAAAATATGTATATTTCAGCACTGAATTTTTTAATGCAGTTTAGGTTTAAAACATCACTTAAAATTCTATGGTACAAGTTTTTGAGGTGTAAGTATTAGTGGCATGTTGGTGTTTGTGCATTTATCTTATACACTGCACGTCAATGGTTTAGGTAAGTAAGCGTCATGTGAAATTATGCATGACTGCTGATGAACTTTTTTTCTATACTAAGGGCTATCAGCCCAAAATGCATTGTGTTCATAGCTAGATGGTGGGTGAGATGTGAATTCTAATGTGCTGATGTATAAGGCCTGGATGGGCATTGCTTGAGCATTGAAGTTTGAAAGTCACGCTGTCTCCGTGTGTATACTGGACTTAAGAAATAGATCAAATATGGCTTAACTTGATTACTTGGATAATAATTGGTTTCATGTTGATTGATTCTTCTAACATTTTGCTCACATGGTGGTGCAGCTCGTTCACTGGTTCACGGAGGCGCACCTGACAGTTTTGGAATTCATTCATGTGCATTTGGGGCAGAGCACAAAACGGGCCAGCACACAAATTCTTACCTATCAGCATTCTTGAAAATTGTTAATTTAGAGAAACGTAAGGTGTGCATTCCATCACTTGTATTTTTGGGGGCTTCTACAGTGCCACGTGCAAGTGTCGTGCTGGGACGGTCCACACTTTCATGCTTACATTGTGGGAAATTCCCCGAGTACCCTTTTTCTTGAGCCTGACAGTGACATAAGAGTGAGGTTTATTTTTCATTATATATATCCGATGCATAAATCTGTAATGATGGCTGTCCCAGGGAGAGTCTAACTGTGCTCCGACAACAGAGCAAACGAGGAGAAAAACACTGCCATGCCTCACGTAACTGCCTAATAATGTTATTTATGCCTGAATCACAGTGCATAAGTTCGGTAATTTTGTACGTTAGGAAGATGTTACAACTGTTAAAAACTATTATTAAACAGTTCCCTTTACTGTTCCTTACTCTTCACTTAGTGGGACAGTGATAATATGCCCACCATCCTCAACGCCCTCTGAGTTATCAGGTGTGAATTTCTTGGTGATGGATTAATCCACATGGAGGTTGTTACTATGGGGAAACGTTTTGTGGCCTTCAGCCCAGGGCTTTAAATGGGCCAGGTCCTAACGGTGCTCAGCACCAGCAGTTCTGCAAAGCAGGTCCTGAGACTGGTCCCTATCGGGCTCTCTGAACTTTTGTTTCCTAACTTTCATTCTTTGTCAACCTTAGGCTCCTCTAAATACAAACCTTAAGTTTGCAGCGCATAATTAAGAGTGTACTTTATGAGCACCACCAAAACATCACTCAGCACCAGGCCAGCACCATCTCAGCATCACTCTACAGCACCTCACCAATGCTCAGTATCACCTCACCAGTACTCAGCACCAGCAGAGCACCACCTGAGCAACACCTCAACATAAGCGCACCAGCACAGCACCACCTGAGCAACACTCAGCAACACCACAGCATCACTCAGCACAGCATCTCCTCAGCACCAGTGCAGCATCTCCTCAGCATCACCCAACACCAGCACAGCACCATCTCAGCACTACCTCTGCATCAGTGCACCACCAGCACAGCACCAACGCAGCCCCACCACAGCATCAGCACATCACCACCTCAGCACCACCTCAGCGGCAACTCTGCATCGTAGCAGCACCTCTTCAGAATTAGTGCAGAACCATCTCAGCACCAGCTGAGCAATGAACCACCTCAGGATATAATGGGGTAACCCACAAAAGTCAATGGACCTGGGTACTAATTGATATAGAAAAACAATGGTCCTAGACTTATGTTAAATCTTAGTTGTCTGAAGCAATCATAGACAGCATAGGGTACATATACAGTTTAATTCAATAATGTACCGTTAACTTATTTAAAACACATTCAAATATATCCTCAAAATCCAAAAAGAAATCCAAAAAGGCACACACAATTGTTTTTATGTGACTCGTATTTTATTCGGTCACTTTTCATACCATTTTATCATATTCAATGTTCAAAACAGAGGAGTGGTAGCTCCAAGGGAAAAAGTGAAGAAAGAAAGTGCTCGTGGAGTAAGATAGAATATATAAGAGGGAGATCCAATCAAGAAAAACAATGATTCATCATTATTTATATTACAATCTTATTAGTAAAACTGGTCGTGATTCATGATTGCACCAGTTCTACATTGAGGCCTGTCCATTAGTTAGTTCATGGTTAATCATTTTGTTACCCCCTTCCATCTTGCAATCCCACTCTCCCCTCTCATCCTTCCCTCATACTCCCTATCTCCTCTCTATAATACCTGCTCATACATGCTACCTTCCGGTACCGCCTCGCGCTGTGCAGTAGTCAACCTCTCGCCTCCCCCTCCCTAGAAGCCCCTCCTACTCATCTCTGTCTGTCTGTCTCTCTCTCTCGTATCATCTCTCTCTCTCTCTCTCTCTCTCTCATACCATCTCTCATCCCTATCTCTCGCTCTCTCATGCACACTTCCCGCCTCTCTCATATGGTTCACTTCAGGTCTTTGAGCACAATATCTTTCCTGTGCCTTTTCAGATGTTTCTGTCCCTCAAACCCACGCTTTCCTCCCCTTCTTCAGGTGTCTTTTGCCCCTTCTTCGGTGTCTTTTGCGTACACAAACACTCCATATTTATACCACTGTGGCCTGCTGTCACTTCTTTCTCTCTTTCTCACACATTCTTGCTGCTCCTCTGTCAGGAGTTCATTCACCACTTCGTTCAAAAACTACCTATCTCTCTCTATCTTCCTTTCTATCTATTTTCTGCAGCTCTCACCCCTGTTTATCATGCCACATAATTCCTCTACACAAATACACTACACACCACACAATACCACCCCACACAATTCTACAAACAACAATTACAATGCAACCCAAATAATTCCAGTCCACACCACTTACATCCACAACACTCCAAACAAAACACAGGGGTAAAAGACATTACCATTTATAACACCAATAACTCTTAACTCTCGTAAATGCGAGACCTATTGCATTGCAAATGCTTGTTGTTTAAGCAGTCTAGGAGAGTGCATGTACTTTTCAGATGTCTCCCTCGTACCCACGCCGTGTTCCTCTTCCCCGCCCATCTTCCCTTGCCGTCCTTGCTTCGCCATCACTCCCTGGTCCGTTTGCTCCACAGGCCCTCCCATCTGCCCACTCTGTATTGCCAATGTGCTTCCCCAGCCCCTGCCTCCCGCCGTTGTGAGTTTGCTTTCCCCATCCCCTCTCGCCCACCCTCCATTGTCAGCTTGGTGCCCCAGCCCCTCTACCATTGCTAGGTTTGAACTTGTGAAACACATGCCAAAAGTCCCGATTCAGATGGGAGACTCCCGATTTTTAAGCCAAAAAATGGCTTTATTTGAGCTGTTTCCTGTCTGAAATTGTCCCTGCTTCAATAGAAGTCAATGGCGAAAATACATTCCCACGATTTATTTTCAAAATGTCCCACTCTCCCGTTGTAAAATGTTGGCATGTATGCTGTGATCGGCAGATTGTCACAGAACTTGCAGCAGGCACTCAGTTAACTGAGCTGTCTTGCTGGGTAGTTGGAGTTCAGAGGTGGCAGAGGGTGTCAGTGGCTTGTGGCTACAGTTCCCAGCTGCAGCGGGAGATAGAAAAGGCTTTGTAGGCTAAGGCTGGCCTAAGCTTCCCTGCTTATCATTCCTGCTGCAGTCACTTCCTCTGCATTCCAGCCTGCCTGTCACATCCCCTGCCACCCCAAAGCACGTCAGCAGTTTTTCAAAAACAACACAGTCCGGAGCACTCTGAGGTAATAAATAAATATCTAGGTTTGAGCTTCTGACCCTGTCAATATCATGGGCTCGATGCACAAAGGTTCAGAGAACAAGTCGTAGAGATAGATACAATCCCCTTGCACCACCAGAGCGTCACTTTTTTTGACGCTCTGGTGGTGCAGTGTGCTGGCCCATATTTACAAGGCCACTCAAAGCCACCACCCTGTGTGGCTTTTCATGGCCTTGTAAATATGGCCCCTTTTCACGCATTACTCTGCGTGAAAGGGGCGTTCCATGGGTGTTGCTGTGGGTGTTCCCACACAACATCCATGGATTCTGACTCATTCCCAAATTTACAAGGTTTTTTTAAACCGGAAATGCGTCAGATTCTAACGCCTCCCCAGGGGAGGTGTTAAAGTGGGGCAACAAAGAGAAATACCTTTATTTCTCCTTGTTTTTTGCTCTTTCTATGTGTGCTGCATTCTTCAGCACCCATAGAAGGAGGAAAACGTCACCAATGATTGTTTTTATGCAGGAAGGGGTCCGCAGGCATGACTTGCACCATGGTGCAGGGGTGCCAGTATTGGCGTTAGGTAGCCAATTGTGCTCCAGCACAGAGGAAAGCACAGGGATGCGTCATATTGTTGTAAATACAATGCATCCCTGAACTTTCCTAATGACACAGCTCAGCACAGCAAGAAGGCTTGCAGCGCTGTGCTGCATCATTTTCTTGTAAATATGCCCCCAAGTTCTGATTTTTGGAGTGTATAGATAATTCTTGAATTATCTTGGAATCTGCAAAAGTAACAGATTTCATTTGCAGGAATACTCAAATGACTACAAGGATAATTTATGTTGTGGAGGAAGTGGGACAACTGGCGGGTGCCCGCTCTAACAAACCGGTGGTCGTCCCACCTCAAATAGAGGTACTGGGCCGCTGGTGGAGCCACAGATGTCTTAGTGGCCGTAAACCGTAAAATGGGGTCCCAGACACTGTTGTTTAGATCCTGATTTCGGATAGAGATTTGTCTTAACTTGAGTCTGAGGCACGGGGGACCCAGGCAGCACAAAAATCATCATTTACTGTCATGCACTGGGAGAAAACTCCTTATGCACCAGGATTGTTGCTTGTTTATATTTAGGCTTTCCTGTTTTCAGTTTCTATTTTTGGTAAATTCTGGTGGGGTTTTTTCAGTGATTTCAATACCTTAAAAAAACAGTGGTAATCAGTGGTTACACATTTCCGCGCTATTAAAAACAACAGAAACAGTGTTTTTCTGGTGTTTATGGAACATTTTGCTTTTGGTATTGCTTGCTTTCTGCACTGAGTGCATGGTAAATAGACAGTGTGGGTACAGGGTATATGAGGTTCAAATACATTTCTACAAATCAAACATTATTGTAGTACACCATACAATACTTCTTCAGTGAGCCTTTGGCCATGCGTGCTCGCTCTTTCCTCCCCACATAAACTTTTATCTGTGAAAAGGCCCGCTCAACATTGGCACTTCAGGTGGGCAGCGCCAAAACAGCCATTACACAATTTGCTAAATCTGGCCACTGACATAGCTTTCCATGCCAATAGGGTGCACCTGAAGACTGCGATTCTCTGGGACAGGTTCTGCAACAAATGCGTTGAAGTGGGAAGCGGTCAAAAATGAAGCAGTACTTTTTAAAGGGGGCAGTAAGAGCTATGCAAATGCCACTGTGCAACATGCTTTTCCACAAGCAAATAATGTTTATTTCTACAGTTTTACACCCTCAAATAGCTTGCTTTCTCAAAAAGCCTCCTCTATATTCCTGAAAACATGCATAGCTATTTTACCTTGATCTAAAACTAGTGACTGCTTCTCTCTCCTTCCTATTAAATGACCATCTCCTTAACCATCACCCTCTGCATGCCTTACCTCAAAGATCACAACCTTCTTCTTCAAACTAATATCCCTGCAACATTAACAATACATAATCTTGTCTCACCTATCCAGTTAACCAACCAACCATTTGCACAGCCCCCCACTCACCCCATGAACAGATCTAAGTCCTGTTCATTTAAAATACTACAAAGAAACAGGAGTAAATGTATGGAATGGTTTCCTAGATAGCAAAAGACTAGCCCCAATAACCAAATATAACCACCTGATTAATCACTAGCCTTGGGTTCCAAAATAGAGTCCTACATGCTCTAAAGCATGTCAACACCTAATCACCGTAGCAAGAGCTATATATAAATATATATATATTGTTGCAAATGAAATGTGCAAATATGAGCGAACAGGGAAATTGTTTAAAATGCATTTGTCCAAGAGGATAGACTAATGAACAAATCTCTTATTTGGGCGCATATGCAAAACGGGATGCGTCTGAGAGTGGATTTGCCTTGTAAATAAAGGTCAGTGTCAGAAATGGAAATACCACTTCTTGGCGTCCGTTAGTCAGCTTCACAAAATGGATTCCTCTACCTCTAAAGTTTTTAGTAATAAAAGTCAGACTCAGCTACAGCAGCGAAGGTGCTATTGCTAACTCTTTGACCCTTGAGGATGTTAGGGATTCCCCCCTGCCCCCTGTATCCCCGCTTACCTCACCCCACTGGTCCGACTCCCCCTAGCCCTGAACAATGTTCGATTTGCAGCTGAATGACCGGTTGAAGGGGAGGGAGTGGAAGCTTCCGAATGTAAACTTGTTTTTTAGTCTAGTTCATTTCACAGTCCCTTGGTAGCAGGCCAATCTCCTGTGTCTACAATTTCATTGTGGCAGTTCTCAAAGCTTCCAGGTGCTAGCCTTAACGTCACCATGTGTACATCCTAATAAAACGAGACCAGCAAGGGCCGGGCCAGGGGTAACAAAGAGCAAGTTAGGGGTGAGTAGCAGCTGCCTTCTATTTATTTATTTATTTATTTAAAGGTTTTATATAGCGCTGGCTGGACCCGGGGGTATCAGAGCGCTTTACATGAGTATGACAATAGTAAGGGCATAGGAACAATTTTTCAGTAGTGTAGATTTCAACAGGTTAACAAAAGAGAGCAGCTAGGGTTTATACAGATCGAATTAACAGATAGATGAGACAAGAGCTATTTACATAGATAACATGGATATGGGAGATAACATTTTATACTATGATATAAGATGGAGATAGGCAGGCGTGAAGGGCTACAGGCACTAAGTAGTAAGGCATGAATAGGGGGGAGGGAAACAGATGGGGGAAGGGGGGTATTTTGGATGGGGAGGGTGTATGGGAGAGGAAGGGAAAGACTGGGTGTGGGAGCAGAGGAGGACAGTGGGTGAGGGGGGAGAAGAACCAGTGGTGTATAGAGGGAAAAGGGGGGGAGGGCGATAGTAGTAGAGTAAAGGGGGACCTAGAAGGTGGAAGGCACAGGATTATGTCCCCCAATATTTGTTGAGGAGGTGTGTTTTGAGGTCTTTTTTAAAGCTGATGTAGGAAGGGTTACATCGCAGATCTTTAGGGAGGGCGTTCCAGATGTTAGGGGCATTGCCGGCGAAAGAGCGAGATTTTGTGGTTTTCTTTTTTAGCAGGGGTGGGACGTGGAGGAGTGCGTTGGTGCTCTTCATCGGCCGTGAGCAGCCCGCTTTGTTGAGTTTATTAGAGAGGTATAGCGGGGTATTTTGGTGAAGGACTTTATGGGTAATGCAAGCAGTCTTGTAGGAGGATCTGCCTTCAATGGGAAGCCATTTAAGAGTTTTGAGGACTGGGGAGATATGGTCGAAACGTTTGCAGTCGGTGATGAGCCTGGCCGCTAGGTTGAGCACAGATTTGAGTGGGGCTAGGTGGGCCTTGGGAATTCCGGTGAGGATAGCGTTGCCGTAATCAATTCGCGAAAGGACCAGAGATTGGACAGCAAGTTTAAAGTCATCAGTTGGAATAAAGGGTTTAATTTTCTTGAGAGTGAAGAGTGCTCCTTTAGCCGAGTTTTTTATGTGGACATTGAGACTTAGGCTATTGTCGATGGTGATACCAAGAGATTTTACTGAGTCGGACAAGGAGAGCGAACAGTTGAGGGCATTGAGATCAGAGATCCAGGTTTGGATAGGAAGAAGGTTGTTTTTAGGGGAGAAGAGAATGATTTCAGTTTTTTTAGGGTTGAGTTTGAGATGATTAGAATGGAACCAGGATTGGATCTTAGTCAGGGTATTGTTAAGGTGAAGAATATCTGCGTGGGATTTAATCTTATAGTACAGTTGTGTATCATCAGCATAAAGGTGGTAGTTGATTCCAGCTTGTTTTAGAATCAGGGTGAGGGGTTCCATAAAGAGGTTGAAGAGAGAGGGAGAGAGAATAGATCCTTGGGGGACCCCTAGGGAGACCGGTGTGGGGTTTGATAGGCAGTCGTGGATTTTGATTTGTTGTGTTCGGTGTTGGAGATAGGAGGCGAACCATTTAAGAACAGGATTACTGAGGCCAAAGCGATCTCTGAGCACATTAAGTAGGGCAGAGTGGTTGACTGTATCAAACGCAGCAGAGAGATCGAGGAGGATAAGAAGGCAGGTCTCGCCATTATCAAGGGAGTGGTGGATGTCATCAACTATATTGAGCATGGCAGTTTCTGTACTGCAGCCTTTACTAAAGCCTGATTGCAAGGGGTCGAGTAGAATGAAATTTTCGATATGCTTGTCCAATTGGAGCAGGGCACATTTTTCGAGGGCTTTAGAGAGAAAGAGGAGGTTAGAGATGGGGCGGACATTGTTTAGGTCATTAGGGTCGGCATTAGGGTTTTTAATAGTGGGAGTGATTTGTCCGAGTTGGAGGGAGAAATATACACACCCTGTGGCAAGGGAGGTATTGATGATTGTAGTCCAAGATGGGGCAATGATGTGCTTATGGTCTTGGACAAGGTTAGAGGGGAGGGGTCTTTAGTGTGAGAAGAAGGTTTTAGTTGAGAAATGATGTTAGAAACTTCGAGCTCAGTAACTGGGTGGAAATTATGCCAGGAGGCATTGTTTTTTAGTTGTGAGCTAAAGTGGTTGGTCTCGAGAGGTGTAGTAGTAGGTAAGTGTGAAGCGTAGTCCAGGGGAGTAGGTAAGTGTGAAGAGAGGTCTGGGGGAGGTGAAGTAGCGGGTAAGTGTGAGGCAAAATCAGGGGGAATGGTAAATATGGTATGAGTTTTTGAAGTGACGCCAGCAGAGTATTGGGAGTTGGGGGGGCTGTGGGTTAAAAGGAAGGATTGATCTATTTTGGCGATTTTTTCCGAGAAGAAGTTGGCAATTTCTTCGCACCTAGCAGTAGAGGCCGTCAGCTTAGGAGGGGCAGAGGAAGTTTGGTTACGAACAAGATTGACCAGTTCTCTGGGTCTATTTTTGGCCCGGTCAAGTTGTGTATGGAAGAAGGATGCCTTTTCATTGAAAATGTGTTTCTTGTATGTAGATCTAGCTGATCTGAGGAGTGCGAGATGTGAGGGAGAGGGGTGCTGTCTCCATGATCTTTCTATAGATCTAAGTGAGCGTCTTTCATTGTTGAGCTCAGAGTTAAACCACGATTTGGATGGGATATTTCTTTGGTTTTGTAGGTTAGGCGGGGCAATTTTGTCTAAGACATCAATGACGGTTTTATTAAAGTGTTCGGTAAGCTCGTTTGCGTTTTGGGAGAGGGGAGTGAGAAGAAGTTGAGCTTGGAGTGTAGACTCCAGTACACCCGGAGGGATAAGATTTAGATTTCTGGTCCATTTCATAGGTTTGATGTTTTTAGTGGGGGGGGGGGGGCGTGGTATCGATGGTGAAAAGTATGAGGTGGTGGTCAGACCAGTCGATGGGGATGATGTTGGTGAGGCAGGCCAGGTCATTGTTGGTAATAATGGCGTCAAGAGTGGCTCCTTTGGTGTGGGTTGGAGACTGACACAGTTGTTTAAGGTCATTAATCACAAGAAGATTGGTGAGGAGGGTGATTGTGGGATCCTCAGTATCGTTCCAGTGGAGGTTAAGATCTCCAAGGAAGAGATTTTTTGAGTTGGGATATTGAGGATCGTGTCAAAAGGTCGGATAGTTCTTCAGCGAAGGGAAGAGGATCTCCAGGAGGGTGGTAAATATTATGTAGTCGAATTGGGTGAGAGCCTTGTACTTTTAGTTCGGCTTCAAGGTATTCAAAGGTAGAGTGGTCTAAATTTTTAACAAGGGAGAGCCTTCTGTGGCAACATAAATGATGCATCAATGAGCATGGGTGCATAAAAAAGCAGAGCATAGGAAATAAATTGCTGTCGTTCGTCGTGGATTTGTGGCATGAAGAATGCATTGGTCTAACTTTTAACGTTCTCCCTCCTCAATCATTTTTGAGCAGACTCACCTGTGAGTCAGGTTAGGGGGGAAGGGCTAGAAGTCCAACTCTCCCCCGGACTCGGCGTGAACATTTCTTTATCAGTGTAATTGTAGCAGTCCCATCCCTCGGCTGCCCTCAGTGACTCTCATTGAAAACAAATGTGTTCCATCCATCCTGCTATCCTGTTTACTGCTGTCAGACTGTGGGGGTGCGTGGAAGCCAGGCTTGCAATTTCAATCAGTTCACACGTCTCCAGTCAGCAATAGCAGCATCCCAGGCATCCGGCATCCTGCACACTCCACTTAGCCCAGCACCATTCCCACCTGGCAGCAGAGGCGCAACTAGAGCCAAATTCCGGGTGGGGGGGATTCTTAATTCTTCCAGCAATAGGCAGAGTGGAGATGAAGGGGTAAAAACACAACAAAGCCTCGTTAACACGTAAATGGTCTTTTAAACGCTTCGACGCGGCGCACATTCCCCCGCTGTGCGGGCGAATTCCACACGTGCGCAGATCGGACGCCCCCCGGCCGTCCGACGCACACGCCCACCGTGACGTCGGACGGCCCCCGGCATGGAAGAGGTTAAAGACCTGTGAAGTACTCGAGTGCGGCTGTGATAAGATCAAAAACTGTCTGTGTGTGTGCCCGGGAAGCTGTCTCAGCTCGGGCTGACACACATGACAGGGGAGGGGGGGGGGCATGAAGCCCTTTGAGCTCCATGGGCGTTGCGCGCCTGCCTGGCAGCATCTTAGCTTCCCACACGGCCTCCTTACTGTGCCATCCCATCAGGTGAGTACATCTCATTGATTAATGACGTTAATTTTATTATTGATAATAATCACGGCCCTCAACCTCGTTACAATACTTGTAAATAATTCTAGTCATACTTAAAGGAAGTTCACCTAAATAATACTAATTATATCGACCTCACAATGATGAGAGGCAGAGTAGACCCTGTCCGTCATGATGTACTGGCCTTTTGGAAAATGTGTTATATTTTGTACCTAATTGCTAGGAAATTTTCATGCACCTGTGCTAGAAAAGCGGCACGTGTTGTCTGCCAGTAACTGACGTTACTGACTTGGCCACAATTCTGTCATGCTTTTTGAGGCAGTGGCCTGCCTCAAAAACTCAAGATTTCTATATTGGCCAGTCCTCCTCTGCTTTTGGATTCGCTGTGTCCGCACCCAGACCTATGCAGGAGGCTCATCCACTCACCCAGCTACCTTATCGGCCAACCATGCTAATCTGTTGATCGGGCCGCAAAGGCAGATCAATTAATGCACCACTGAACGAGGCCCCGCCACCTTTCCTGTAAAACAGCTCCCTCGCAGAACTTATCTGCTGAGTCTTGGAGCACCAGCAGTCGTCGTCTCGTCTTGGTATTCAATGTGGATGGAGATGTTTGGGGACAAACATAGTCGTGACAGCAATTAAAATAGGATCTGACCACGCCCACCAACGTTGCCAACCAATGTGGCGCCCCTAATTTAATGGGGGTGACTCACATTGTTTCCCGGTGTTTGCTTCCGCATTGCAAGTTCCAGTATAGGTCTTTTTTGTACTCCTTTGGCTCCCTCAAGTGGCCAAGCGGGGCAACAAATGTAAAAAATCAGTGATACTCGGTTTAAACCAGGTCAGCTGATTTTCAGTCCGTAGGGTACTGTCGGGCACAATCGGTTTTAACCGATTTCCGGACAGCCTATTTATATTTCAGAAACAAACTCTTGCCCTCAGAGTTTGTTTTTGAAATAGAAAAACATGCCAAGTGGGCAACCCTGAAATGGCAGCTTGCCCTGCATGGATTTTCACCAGAAGTGAAGTTTGTTGGCGGGAGTGCTTTTGACAAAAATACCTCATTGACATGTCAGAGAACTGAAAATATGGGTGGGCGGCAGTGCCTGAAAGCAGGTAAAATGCGCCGGATTCCAATTCTGACAACTATTTCTGGGCCGCCTCTGGGATTTGGTCGACCCAGTAAAATATGCTGAATTTGTCCTGGTGTCATTTTCCAACACTGGTACATAATTCAGTAACTGGGGTGGCGAAGTGAGCTAAAGAACGATGATGGATTCAACCCAGATCTGTGACTAGGGGTGAGTGTCTGAAAAGTTTCAGCGCTCCGTCCGTCTCATCTCCTTGTGTTTGCTTTGTTCGCCCTAAGTTGGCAGGGTATGCCCAGACGTGGGTCCCGGGCTCACTTTGCCACTATATTCAAGCAATCCCTGCTGATGAGGGGTATTACCCCAAAACAGGTCCCTGGATGCTTGTTTGTGGTCCAGGGAAGACCTGGCTTGGCAGTTCGGGCTGGACTGTTCCCATATAAGGTGTCAAGACTGATTTGCATATGGATGGGTCTGAACTGGGGTGGTGAAGTGAGCTAAAGAACGATGATGGATTCAACCCAGATCTGTGACTGGGGGTGAGTGTCTGAAAAGTTTCAGCGCTCCATCCGTCTCATCTCCTTGTGTTTGCTTTGTTCGCCCTTAGTTGGCAGGGTATGCCCAGACGTGAGTCCCTTGCTCACTTTGTCACTGGATTCAAGCAATCCCTGCTGATGAGGGGTATTACCCCAAAACAGGTCCCTGGATGCTTGTTTCCGGTCCAGGGAAGACCTGGTTTGGCAGTTCGGGCTGGACTGTTCCCATATAAGGTGTCAAGACTGATTTGCATATGGATGGGTCTGAACTGGGGTGGTGAAGTGAGCTAAAGAACGATGATGGATTCAACCCAGATCTGTGACTGGCGGTGAGTGTCTGAAAAGTTTCAGCACTCCGTCCATCATCTCCTTGTGTTTGCATAATTCAGTAACACCCGCAGGATGTGTGCATTCTGTTTGAAGCAGTGGTGTAATGCAAAAAGATTGGGCCCCTTGCAGATGGTGATGCGGGCCCCCTGAGTCTCCCATATCTCACAAATATTCAATGGCTTGGGCTGAATGTTCCCCACCTGAAGGGATGGGGGCCCCCTGGTACGGAGAAGCACCGTCTCGGGAGGGGGCTTTGTTATTTTAACATCCAGCTGGGCCCAAAACAAAGGCCTGATTTAAAGGGTATCAACCCTCTGTTCATTCAAATATCATCGTGGCTGGGAGCTATCTGGAGCCTAACACCTAGACACCAATGCAATGGATGTCAGAGTGGTTTAAATGAAACACAGACGGAGGCACAATAAGTTATACAAGTGTGTAAATCAATGCGCAGGAAATGTTATATAAGGCAGTGAGGGTTATAAGGTGTAGGAATCCCACATCTTCCATACTTCTAGACTTTAGATGTTAAGAGTGAATGGTCGGGAGAAACACAAAGTATATAATGCAGTGACTGTGGTTGTCTGTACTAACAAGACTTTATTACTTCCCAAAGAAACCCCTTTTTGCAATCTTAGAATTATAACACATTGAGAAAAAACAAAAAAGGTCTATACCCATGACTTTCAGTTTGCATGCAGCTTCTTAATGCCTGTAAATACATCACTGTGTTATAGTCGAAGGCTTGCAATTTATGAAATGGAAGTAACAAAAAATGGTCTTTGTGTCAAAAGAGTAGCCCACTTACTTATCTAAATAAAATGCAAATCTGTGATCTGCATGTTACACAATGTGCTTTGCAGCAGGCACATTAACCCCTATGCTACTTTCTGAGTCAAAACTGAGACTGGATAAAATGTAGAACTCTCCCAGATTTCTGTTTACCACTAGAGTTTTCTTACCACTATTATAATCCACTCAAAATTGCTGGGCACACAACGATCTCTGCAGCAGGTGTATTAACCCTGTAAGATATTTTAAAATGTAGCCTTTTTGTAACCAATTCAGTAATCTAGAAGAGATTTACTGTCACATATGTCTTTATTGCCAATTCGTTGCAACAGAATAAAAAAATTAATGTTGACTGTCAGACTCTGCTTTTTAAGCTAAGCCACGCGTGACTCCACCCCATTTCCTCTGCCACACCTTGACTGCCAATTTGCAGGTTCTCAGAGTATTTGTTTTCCAATTCCAGCATTGGGGGTGATTCTGTGCCAGGCCGGTGTAGGTGGGGGCCTCTGATGCAGGCGGCCTACCTGCTCAAAGATAAATAACCTGAGTTTGGAGGTAAATTGAACTCCCCTTTTGGGAGGGCAGTCAATATATGCAGTAGAATCCACCAAATGAATTTCCTCCACAGTACAAAAAGTATTGTGGACAAAAATCAGCCAGAGGATAAAAAATTTGCTAGCATTCGCGCCAAGAATTTTCGATTCTATTAAGGACACGGAGGTGAGGATTATGCTTCTCTTTCTTTACTGTCAAACACAGCAGCCAATGAAAAAACGTTTTCATAACACATATAAACTACATTTCCCATGGTGCTCTTTCCACCAATCATAACCCATCAGACCCTATAAGAGTCACCATCTCTATCCCATGAGCCTCTTTCTTTGCTCGAGTCCATAGTCCAAGTGTGAACATTAAGTCGAATCCACCAAAGAATCCTCCAATGTGGAAGAAATTAAACCGATAACTGGGACTTCGTCCAACCTCTTCAACCAGAAGAACGATTATTCTGTCTTCTTGTCTAAACCTGGAATAAATGAAACAGATAAACCCGTAATCTCTGTTGAATAGAGTACAATTACATACAGGTGGGTACTTATTGTAATCAAAACTTGAAATACAACCGGGTGGGATAATCCTCGCCTCCGTGTCCTTAATAGAATCGAAAATTCTTGGCGCGAATGCTAGCAAATTTTTTATTCAATTACAGGACCGGAGGCTTCGGATTATGCTCGTTTAACGCTTATCAAACACCACAGTAGTTATATCACCCACCGGTTTATAATAAAATTGTTTAAACATAGACTCAGATGACCAATCCGCAGATTTCATAATGTCTTGAATAGTTGAACCCAACATAAACGTTTTGGACGCCAGAGCCCCGTACAGAATGTGCTCCAAACACTTGGGTATCAATACCAGCTTATTTCATAACAGACTTCAACCATCTGGCTATTTTAGCCGCAGACACAGGCTTAAATGGTTTCTGCAAAGCGATCAGTAATTGTGTTGAACCCTCTGGTCTCAAGGACCGTGTACACTCTTCATATGCTTTAAGGCACTGTACAACGCACAATTTATCATTGTTAGGGAAAGCATTATACTCAATGCTACGTGACATTGTTTTTGTCCTACCAGAAATGGTTAAAAAAACTCCCTCCGGAGTAAATACTCTACCTGTAATATCCAGAGCTTTCACGTCAGAAGAACGTATGCAAGCAGATAAACACAAAAGCATAGCTAATTTAGCTGATAGCTGCTTTCTGGATAACAAAGCGTTACCCGGCCATTTATCAAAAAGGTTTATGACCAGTGATACATCCCACAAACATGAATATTTTGGTCTCGGGGGATTAGTCACTCTAATGCCCTTAAGCAACTTACACACCACTGGGTGCATACCTACCGGTTTTCCGTCTACCTGTGTATGTCCTGCGGATATGGCTGATCTAAAGTTATTGACTGAACAATATCCTAAACCTTCTGAGGTTTTATCTGACAGGAAGTTTACAATATGGGATAACTCTGCCCCCACGGGATCCACGTGCCGTTCCACGCACCAACGTACCGAGCATTTCCAAGCTGAGGAATATCTCTTTCGCGTGGAAGGCGACCAGGCTTGTCTAATGAATTCGGAAGCCCTGTCCGAAATTCCTGGCATTTCCCATTGTTGCCGGAAAGCCTCCATGCCATCAGGGACAACTGCCCCGATGCCACCATCGGATGCAGTTCTCCGTGAGGGCCCTGGAGCATCGTCTGAGACCAAGGGAGCATCCTGGGGAGGTCGCAACTCATCTCCAATAACATCGGGAACCAGGGCTGCGACCTCCACAGTGGTGTCACCAAAATCACCTCCGCTTGTTGCCGGGCTATCTGAGTCATCACTCTGGGGATTAGGATGAATGGGGGAAAGGAATAATTCAGATTCATTGCCCAATTCTGGGAGAAGGCGTCTGTCGCTCTCGCCAATGGGTCTGGCCTCCAGCTGAAGAACGTCTGCAGTTGTCGGTTCAGTCTGGATGCGAAGAGATCTATCTCGCAAGGACCCCACACTGTCTGTAGCCATTGGAACAGTTGCGGTTGGAGTTGCCAGTCGCTGTAATCCTTTAGATATCTGGAATTCCAATCCGTGACAGTGTTCGACTGCCCTGGAATGTACTTCGCTATCACTGATATCTGTTGATTCAGGCAATAGTGCCAAAAATCCTTCGCTATTTCCACTAGCAGGGACGACCTCGTACCTCCCAACTTGTTGATATATTTCACTGCCGAGATATTGTCCATCCTGAGAAGGATGCAACAGGACACTTGTTTGGGGGAGAGTGTTTGTATCGCAAACGACCCTGCTAACAACTCCAGGCAATTGATGTGGAGGGATAGTTCTTGAAGTGACCATCGTCCTCCTGTGGAGATATCTCTGCAACGCGCTCCCCAGGCCCAACGGCTGGCGTCTGACTCTATAACGACTTCTGGTTGAGAGCCGAAGTTGGCTCTGCCATTCCACACCTCTACGTGGGATAACCACCAATGCATCTCTTCCCTCACTTCTTGTGTTAGGGGAACCAGATCCGTGTATGACAGACCCTTTCGTAGATGTTGGATCTTTAATCTCTGAAGGGCCCGGTAGTGTAGAGGGCCCGGAAAAATCGCCTGTATTGAGGATGCCAATAACCCCACTATGCTGGCTAATGTCCGGAGAGAGACCATCTGTTTGGATAATACTGATGTGAGTTCTTTCTTGAGATCCTGTAGCTTCGATTTGGGAAGACTCAGCTGAGCTGCCTGTGAATCTATGACAAAGCCTAGGAAGTCCACCGTCTGGGAGGGACATAAGGCTGATTTGGGTTCGTTGATTACAAATCCCAAGTTTTGCAGAAGGGACATTGTCATCGGCAAGTGAAGGTTGGCTAGTGATTGAGTCTGAGCCATGATAAGTATATCGTCTAAGTACACTATCATGTGAACTCCCTGTGCTCTGAGATGGGCTATCACCGGCTTCATTACCTTGGTGAAACACCATGGCGCGGAAGAAAGCCCGAAAGGAAAGGCCAAATATTCCAACCATCGGTTCCTCCATTGGAACTGTAAGAAGCGCCAATGAGGGGGAAAGATAGGAATCGTCAGGTAGGCGTCCTTTAGGTCCAGCCGGACCATCCAATCCCCCTTTTTTAATAGATCTGCCAATAGATGGATACCCTCCATCTTGAAATGTTTGTAAACCATAAAATGATTGAATTCTCTCAGGTTTAACACCAACCTGTGACCACCACCCTTCTTCTGCAGTAGGAAAACATTG
Source organism: Calotriton arnoldi (assembly GCA_963921515.1). NCBI lineage: Eukaryota > Metazoa > Chordata > Amphibia > Caudata > Salamandridae > Calotriton > Calotriton arnoldi. The sequence continues at coordinate 4,817,667 of CAWUFW010000214.1, read as the reverse complement.
CTGCAGAAACCGCGAGCCCCACTGTCGCAATAAGCAATCGCGTGCTTCTGCAGTAATTCTTCTATTTCTGCATCTATAAATACACATTCTTGTTGGGAAAAACTGAGCTGTCTCGGGTGTTTGTCCTGAAAGGGTGTCTGGAAAACTCTAGGTGAAAACCCTGAATAGTCTGTAAAATCCATGCATCCTGTGACAACACTCTCCAATTGTGTATGAAGAACTGTGTACGACCCCCCAAGGGTAGATGAGATAATTCTGTTACTCTTATCTGTAGGGTTTTGAGCCTGAAATCCTGCTCTGTGGCCACCTCTGTTGAACTGACATTTGTTGAACCTTTGTCTTGTCTGATAAAAGGTTCCACCTCTGGTAGAGTCCCAGTCGCCTCTACCTCGTCCATAGTCTCCTCTGGGAGGACCTTGGTAGTATTGGCGGCCTGGCGAGCATCCTCTGCCCCTGTTAAAAAGGCCAGCCTGAAACACTTGTTGAATTCCTGACTGTGCCTTGTCTAATGAAGTAAAAGTACCTACATATTTTGACACATCTTTCACAAATCTTTCACCAAAGAGGTTGCCCTCTGCAAGGGGACCTGGTTCGGCTGAGGCTAATTCTGTCAGATTCGAGTCCATCCTCATTAACAGCGATTTGCGTCTCTCCGTAGAGATGGCGCAATTTGCGTTCCCTAGGAGGCATATTGCCCTCTGTGTCCAGCCCGCCAGAATGTCTGGATCTATGGGATTGGCTGAGTCCTTTGCTACCAGGGCCATCTCTAGGATCTTGGCCAGGGGTCCTGCCACGTCGAGGAGTATGTCCTGGCAGCCCCGCCAGGCCCGTGCAATACCCTTTTTAGGGTCCTTCGCGAACCTCTTAAGAAAGTTCAAGAGACTAGCATCGATATCGGGTGTCTCTGCCACCTTGTCTGGGATATCCGGTCGAGGGCACTACGAGCGCAATCTGTTGCACACCTAATTATCAAAACCTTTCCTAAGATTGTCATGTAAATAGTCCGCCACTTCAGGGGCCGGAAACCAATCGGATGACCGTGGATGAACGATGTCTATCGGATTAAAGGTGAAAGGGGTGTTGGGGTTCTGAGGCGTCGTATCGGGCACTAAAATGACTGCCTTTCTAGACTTCTTCTTAGGGGGGGCCTCTTCGTCAGTAGTGTCTGTGTCAGTAGTGTCGGTATCTATATAAACTTTCTGTTTGCGTTTTGCTTTTCCACCTTCAGTGGCTGATGGTGTGGAATAACCATGATCCACTGCATTCGCCTGTGGCAGATTGGCTAATGCGCCAGCATGGGGCCATGACCCCGACTTCGACATACTTTTGTCTGCAGGTGTATCTTTGGGTGTTTCAAGAGGGTTTTGGAACCCGTGGCGTTTCGCAAAGCTTTCCAGCTGTTTGGTAATGGGCTTCAGCGCGGCTGCCAAGGCTTGCTGCACAGTGTTAGGAACCGTGCTTTCAATTGCCCTGTTGACAGACTGTTGGACCGATGCGTCCAGAGCGCCAACAATATTATCTTCTAACACAGTCTCCTGCTGTCCATCATAGTGGGTTCATCCTCCTCATCATATCTCACCCACTCTTCCATTATGGAGTCACTTATCCCACTCTTGCCCAAAGAATATAAAGATTTAAGGCAAGAAAGGTATAAGAGGAGTCAGGGGGAACCAACCCACGTGCACACAGTGTAGGAAAACACAGAGTACTTAGCTCCTCAGCAAAGCTGTGGTCATTTATTGTTCCAGCCCAGTCTCGGGGCGTAATGAGCCAATTCACAACTGTTTCCGGAGCGTGTGCGCACTCCCTCGGCTGACTATTATTCCAGCCGGTCAGGCGTCCACTCCACGTGTTGCTCGTTGTAAAGACCGGGCTATTTTTAGCCTCGGAACGAGCGAGGGGAAGCGCACGACGTGCGTAGCCAAAATCTGCCCAAATATAGCCCAATTAGGCTACGCACGTCGTGCGACGTTCGGCTCCAGTTTTATACGTCGGGCCTGATGAGGCAGGGCAGCCGACGGTGAGCGCTAGGTTCGCGCTTCAAAATATGCCATATATACACCGCCTACCTCGGTGTTGCGTCCACGCTCCAGCGGGAGCTACAATCGTAATAAAAACTGCCCACTTCGGGCCAAACACATTCGCGCTAGCACGCGTGTGGTCACACTGTATCAGAAAAGAGACAACAGGCAACTAAAGCAATATCAAGCAAAACAGCGGTATTACGGTAGTAAACAAACTATGCACATACACCGGGTTCGTTCCGACAAGCGCGCGCTTAAGGGAACAGCTGATTGTACATATCAAGCATATAAGAAAATCAAAATTGCACTTATCTCTGCCATGAGCAGCAAAGAAAGAGGCTCATGGGATAGAGATGGTGACTCTTATAGGGTCTGATGGAATATGATTGGTGGAAAGAGCACCATGGGAAATGTAGTTTATATGTGTTATGAAAACGTTTTTTCATTGGCTGCTGTTTTTGACAGTAAAGAAAGAGATGCATAATCCGAAGCCTCCGGTCCTGTAATAGAATTAGATTCCTTATTTAGAACATCCCCTAGAAACTGGAGGATTTTTATTTGGCACCAAAACTCTTAAGTTAGCCAAAAGATTCTCATTAGTTGGGGTTCAACGCTTCATAATTTGGTAAGTGACTGCATAAACTGGAAAATTAGAGAAACTGCTGTCTTCTCTCTCCCAGTGCCGAATCCACAAAGATATTTGAGTGGTTATGGGGCACTTAAGTACCAAGTACCATCATTTTTAAGTGTAAATTCAAATTAGTGAGCCACAAAACAGACTTTGCACTCTTACATGACATCAAGTCACATTTGAATTCAGTATCGCAGAAGTGTGTTTTGGGTGTTCCAGAGTGGGTCCACCTGCAAGAGGTGATGAACACCCACAAACTTGCACAGTTGCAGTTATTGAAAAACCTTTTGCAAGAAGTTCCACAACAAGGGTACCATTAGAGATTTACTTCCATGAAGCACAGTATCTAGGGTGGCAGCGGGGAGGGAACGCCCCTGAATTTGCAGGGCATATAGGAAAGGAGTTTTCCATGCGGAGGAACAAAAAAAAATAGTACAATTACGTTTCGTGTTTTATTTCTGCTTGAGGAAAGCTACACTTGCTACATATTTCTCTATGTAAACATTTTGACGTGAATGCTTCTGGGAATCTCAACACTCTCGGAATCCTTTGTGAATTCCCAGCAAGACACCAAGGTTGGAAAATTGTAGACGTAAGGCAGTGGAGTAAATGTCCACATTTCCTGCTGAGCATTTAGGAAATCAGTCGCCCAGCAACTAACCCAGTTAACACAGCCCATCTAGCGGTACATGTTCTGTGATTTATATTTTGTACAATCTCTATGTGATGCTATCAAACCTAGCAGTTCATTTATGGACAGCATAAGTGGTTGTCATACAGTTGCTAAAGAAAGATAAGGGTTTTAAAAAATCTTGTACCTCAAGCTATTTTGCTGAAAGAATGAGTTTTAATTTTGACGCTAGTGGCGACCTTTTGATTTTACTCAAATGAAATGCTTAATAAACTTATAAGGGCCAGCCGTCTTCATCCAGTGGTCTTTTATTGTGTCACATATTTTTCTTCCACCACTTCAGCGTACAGCATGGGGGCAGTGGGTCAGCCCACTTCAGCCATTGGCTAGCATCACTGTGAATGGCAGCATTCTGCCCTTTCACAGTGAGCATGTTCTCACACAAAGTAGTTCTTTTCAGTTCTTGGGACTCCTATGGCAATATGGGTTTCTTTAGACAAACAAATACTTTGTCTTTTAGCCATTTTTAGGTCTTGCCTAGGCAGCACATGAGTGCTGTCTTTTTGAGACATGCTGTATCAAGCACCTCCCATCTTTTTCATTTGTTCCTCTTACTGTCCTTCGTAAATTCCGGCTTTTGATTGGTGAAATGGCTGACTAGTCCCTCCTTTTGCACTTTTCTAACCTTGCATAGACTGCCCCTTACATGTGCTCTTACTTTTCATGTTATTTACAATACTTTCGGAGCACTCTTTTTTTTGTTGGCATGACTACTCGTGTAGTGAGAAGTGTTCATGTATACTTCATGCGCCAGCTTGTTTTGTTTATGAGTACAAGGCGCTTATGTGCGCTCATGCAATAGTTTTTTCTAGGTTCCACGACGGGTGCTTTCAACGTGGCTGTTTACTCTTATATGCGCTCATACGATCGTTTTTTCAAGGTTCCATGGCGATTGTTTTGAACATGGCTGTTTACAGCGCAGGGCTCTTGTTGTTCTTAATCAGGCGTCAGCATGCTTGACGCTTCAGCTCTACAACTCAAAAAATAACTCGTTCACTCCCTAAAATGTGCACGCTTATCTCTAATGGAACTGGATTTATTCTAGGTTCCAGGGCAGGTGCTTTGAACAAGGCTCTAGCGACTTGCCTGTGCAATTGAACAGTGTTTGGTGCATAAAACTGACTTCAGCCACTCCGACTGTCCTCTAGCTTTGAATATGCCACTGCTCCCATGCCATCAGGGAAGTGACACCTAACTTCCAACTAGCCAGGCTTCATTCTTGTTAGGTCAAGCATTCAAGATGCTGATGGTATATAGGGGTGAAGCGACGTCCCCTGCTGTCCTGCTCACCTCTGTGCTCTTTGCTCCTCCTCTTCTACATTCATCTTGGTATTTCTGCTCCTCCTTTTGTGCACCCATTCTTTATCCCCTGCTCCTCCTCTACTCCCGTTCATATTTCATCACTGACGTCAGGGCAACTCGTTCCTCCATTTCTCCATTCCCCACGGTACTTTTACCCACACAACAGTCAGCATCTGGCGCTACCTTCTCTTGGTTGGCAGCAGACCTGCAGCTGCGCGGGGCCAGCAAGTGAAGTGAACTGCTGTAGTGCAGCCTCTTGTGAAATTGCGCTTGCCGATCCTGCTGTTTTTGTTAAGTCTCCTGTTTGCTCTCAGTCCAGCATCTTCTTGGCATAAACAACAAGGTATTTTAAAAAAAAATCTTTTATTCAGCACACCCCCACATTTGTTCTAAAAAGAATAATAAGGCAGTGCACTCAAGCCTCTACTGGGCCATATGGGGTAAGCTCGTCCAGTCTAAGTTTTTATTTTTTGCATTTTTAATCCCTCCGTTTTTAAAGTATTTTTATCACGATATAAAACCAAGGCTGCAAATTTCACAATGCAATGAGAAAACCTAGACTAGAGGACCTACTCACACATGGACTTCAGGAAACTCGAGAGCTCTGAAACATTGCGTCAGCAGTGTTACTGTGCTCGAGATGTGCAGCGGGACAAGAGGGGATTTACTGCGCACTCCACAATATAGTGTTTTAGGTTTTGGGACACTATGCACATTATTTATGCACATTTTCATCTTCATTAACTCTCTTGATTTCAGTGGTAATTTGACATTATAGCAACTGACAAATCATCTTGGCTGGAAATCTTTAACGATTTTCCGAATCAAAATAAGCAACTAAATCCGAGTAAAATTGCTTTTTAAAGACAATATGAGCTCCATCTCAGGATCTAATAAAAGTTTTCTAAAATTATGCTATTTTAAAGATCCCTGAGTAGTCACCTCTTGTAAGTGGCATAACATGCCTCATGCAGTCTTCAATGGTGTCAATTTTTGTAAACATTGGCAAAGCCAATAGCTCTGGCTAAACACTTATAAGGTCCCAAAAGCGAGAGCTATTGGCTATGCCAATGCTTGTTTTTTTCTTTTACACTGATAAAGGGAAGACAGCTTCCTCCCCAGGAAAGTTTTGAAAAATCATGAAAAAAAATAATAATCACAAAGCCAAGAGGCTGGCAGCTAACACAAGACTGATTGGCATTGTAAATGCCTTTTTTCCTTTGTGAATTAATTATTTTGTAAAGCTCTGGCTTGTTGTGGGAGACCGTTTATAACGCCTTTAGGGCAGGTGAAAGTTCTAGCGTAACCCTGTCCCCTTTCTCAGGGAAGGGTGAAAACAGCTTATTGACACACTAGGTCATCCGTTGCGTAATTAATAATTGCTTGACTATGTGGTTCTCTTATACTCCTTGGGCCTAACCCTTGGGAAGTGGGGGTAGTTGGGAGAGCTTTGTGGAGGGATGGGAAAGCCTTCTGGAAGGCATGTTTTGCGTTATTTCTTAAACCCAGGCAGTTTGTGAAGCTCCTGATTTCTGGGCCTAGTGCTTTCCAGCCTTGCGCACCCAACACCGATCCGGGCCATCTCCAATTAGCTTTCTGACAACTGTATCTGAAATGTACAATCCTGTTTCTATCTGTTAGTTAGAGTGTGTATCTTTTCAGTTTGTGATGGGTCTTTTCACGCTTTGTATGGTTTTAACTGGTAATGTATAAGGTTTATTGTTTTAATACTCATTTTTTTCAACTAATACCTAGCATGCCACAGGATTCTCCCCTACTCTAAAACATGCTGCAACACTTTGGAATGGTGGTTCACCTCTAATGACAGTGTTCTTCGAATTTGAATTAGGACACTGTTAAATACACTTGTGTTCCATTAACTTAAGACAATTTGCCAATATGTTCAACTTAAGACATGTACTTTGATCCAAGTGGAGCAGGAAGCGTCGTCATGGGCCGAGACTTGACAGGAAATGACTTTACGTGTAATGGTGATACTGAGAACTAGCCACTGTCCAGACAGAAGATGGCACTGTGTGTTAAAAGATACTGCACAGAGTTCCCACGATCTCTAGGTGGAATTTTCTGCAAACAAATTGCGTGTGTTGTAGTGGGCGGGGAGGACAACTTATGTTGGCTGTCCTAGAGTCCTTGCAGGGTGGGTATGCCCATTAAGGGCGTAGATGAGGGTTGCATGAAAGTGGACCACCCTGAAACCACAGACCCGAGCCCCTGGCCATCAATGCTGTTCTCACTTGAACGACAATCACCTAAATGCATGTGCCTGTCACTACTTACAGTCACCAAAGGCCCTATTTTATTACCTTAACCCAGCACTTGAATTTTAGAATTAATGCATCCACATTGAAATACATGAAAGAGAAACTGTGTAGCGTCATGTACGACTAGGATTAACCATACCATGTCATCAGTGCACAAGAATAGTACTGGAGAGCCCTGTAGTGGGTCTTAATGCTGCCCTGGTGCAAGTCGTAACACCCTACTCTCTTTACTCTCCAGCTCAACCATTGCAAATGTTTTTCCTACCACGTCTTCTCGCATCGTAAATAACAGATATTTCAAAGGAATGGAACTGCATTTTATCCAACTCAGAAAGATGAAAGGCTGTCTTGGTTGTGTTGGGAGGCAGCCGGTGTATCAACGGCGGTGCTATTTTATCAGCCTTCATTGTGTCAGTGAAGGTAAACACAAGCTCATGAATGTACAACACTTACATTTGTTGATGAGGAGAGTGCAAAGAAGTTCCCTTTAGAGATAAGGCTGGTAAGGCTAGTGATTCTGGGGGGATTGGGGACAGAGGACTGGTGGAAGGTTCAGAGGGAAGCCCCCAGCTCCCTGCAAGTCCAGGAGACAGTCCACCCTATGAGGAGTCAGACAGTAGAGAATGGAGCAGGGACCTGTGCCCCCACCTCCCTGCCAGGCGAGGAGGGAGTCCGTCTTACGAGGAGTCAGACAGTAGGATAGGGAGCAGGGACCTGTGCCCCCAGCTCCCTGCCACGCCAGGAGGCAGTCCGTCGTACGAGGAGTCAGACAGTAGGGAATGGAGCAGGGCACAGCTCCCTGCCAGGCCAGGAGGCAGTCTGCCCTACGAGGAGTCAGACAGTAGGGAATGGAGCAGGGACCTGTGCCCCCAGCTCCCTGCCAGGGCAGGAGGCAGTCCGCCCTATGAGGAGTCAGACAGTAGGGAATGGAGCAGGGACCTGTGCTCCCAGCTCCCTGCCAGGCGAGGAGGCAGTCCGCCCTACGAGGAGTCAGACAGTAGGAAATGGAGCAGGGACCTGTGTCCCCAGCTCCCTGCCAGGCCAGGAGGGAGTCCGCCCTACGAGGAGTCAGACAGTAGGAAAGGGAGCAGGGACCTGTGCCCCCAGCTCCCTGCCAGGCCAGGAGGCAGTCCGCCCTACGAGGAGTCAGACAGTAGGGAATGGAGCAGGGACCTGTGCCCCCAGCTCCCCGCCAGGCCAGGAGGCAGTCCGCCCTACGAGGAGTCAGACAGTAGGGAATGGAGCAGGGACCTGTGCCCCCAGCTCCCTGCCAGACCAGGAGGCAGTCCGCCCTACGAGGAGTCAGACAGTAGGGAATGGAGCAGGGACCTGTGCCCCCAGCTCCCTGCCAGGCCAGGAGGGAGTCCGCCCTACGAGGAGTCAGACAGTAGGAAAGGGAGCAGGGACCTGTGCCCCCAGCTCCCTGCCAGGCCAGGAGGCAGTCCGCCCTACGAGGAGTCAGACAGTAGGGAATGGAGCAGGGACCTGTGCCCCCAGCTCCCTGCCAGGCCAGGAGGCAGTCCGCCCTACGAGGAGTCAGACAGTAGGGAATGGAGCAGGGACCTGTGCCCCCAGCTCCCTGCCAGGGCAGGAGGCAGTCCGCCCTACGAGGAGTCAGACAGTAGGAAAGGGAGCAGGGACCTGTGCCCCCAGCTCCCTGCCAGGCCAGGAGGCAGTCCGCCCTACGAGGAGTCAGACAGTAGGGAATGGAGCCGGGACCTGTGCCCCCAGCTCCCTGCCAGGCCAGGAGGCAGTCCGCCCTACGAGGAGTCAGACAGTAGGAAAGGGAGCAGGGACCTGTGCCCCCAGCTCCCTGCCAGGCCAGGAGGCAGTCCGCCCTACGAGGAGTCAGACAGTAGGAAAGGGAGCAGGGACCTGTGCCCCCAGCTCCCTGCCAGGCCAGGAGGCAGTCCGCCCTACGAGGAGTCAGACAGTAGGAAAGGGAGCAGGGACCTGTGCCCCCAGCTCCCTGCCAGGCCAGGCCAGGAGGCAGTCCGCTGTACGAGGAGTCAGACAGTAGGAACGGCGGTAGGGACCTGTGCCCCCAGCTCCCTGCCAGACGAGGAGGCAGTCCGTCCTACAAGGAGTCAGACAGTAGGAAAGGGAGCAGGGACCTGTGCCTACATAGACAGGACCACATAACTGCTATAGGTGGATGGCAGGAACAAGTTCGGGCACAGCTCAGGTGATGGGTGGAATCTTTTTTTGTGTTGCAGACCTGCCCTTGTCCTAGACATGTATTGGTGAGACAAACGTCCTCTGCATGGATTTGGGAAGCGATGCCTCCCTACCCATATAGATTTCTGGACAGTCCTGTGAAAGTTTTCCCTCAGTGAACCTTACTGTTATGAGATATCAGAGCCAGAGGAGGGGTTAGGCAGCCATAAGGCAGCCATAAGGCACCCTTCTACATACAGGTAGCTACCGTACCCTCTCTCAGGCCGTGAAATACTGAGATCGATGGTAGCATGATCATTTGTCAGGTGTATGGGTACTTACTATACCTGTACCCCTGAGTGGGGACAGACTGTCAGCGCTCTCCATGTAAAGTCATTCTCTCAACTGCCATCCATTGCTCCATCATATCTGGGACATACATGGAGTTTGCATATACCTGTGCTTATGGCAATGTGAGTACATTTATGGGCTCACACGTGTGCCTGGCGAATAGTGAAGTCCACGGGACTCCATGTTTGTACCTTTCAAGATGGTGTATGCATTTTGTGAGACTACCCAGAGTCTATATTGGACCTGGAGCCTGCATGCACACAGTATCCTGTCTCCCTTTTCAAAACTATGGGGGATATGTACAACAGAAGTGGCGGAGTGAGGTGTTAGCCGTCATGGCTTAACGGCTCACTCCGCCACTTCAGAAACGCAAGGCTGCACCATATGTACAACAATATGGTGCAGCCTTCTGTTTCCCCCTGCACTGGCGCTACACTTAGCAGTGTTGCGCCAACGGAGGCACCCTTGCACCATAGTGCAAGGGTGTCTGCGTGCAGGGGAAGATTGTTCATGTGCAGGAAGGTCCCCCTTCCTGCACATAAACAATCTTGAAATGTCGCTTTGTGACTTCTATGTGTGCTGCTTAATGCAGCACACATGGAAGTCACAAAATGTCATTTTTTTTAAAAGATTGTTTATGTGCAGGAAGGGTCACCTTCCAGTACGTAAACAATCCAAGGCTTTTGCTTTTTCCATGTGTGCTGCACAATGCAGCACACATGGAAAAGCAAAAACGAAGAGAAATAAATAATTTCTCCTCGTTTTGCCAACTTAAGGCCAGGTTTTCCCTGGTCTTAATTTTGGCGCTGCCTCCTATTTAGGCTGCCTTTGTAATAGGGGGCAGCGCCAAAATCAATGGGTGTTGTGGTGGAACGCCCACCGCAACACCCACTACCCACCCCTTTCGCGCCAAGCATAGTGTGAAGGGGGGCCTTATTTACAAGGCAGCGTTAAGCCACGTTAAGTGGCTTAACGCTGCCTTGTAAGTAAGGTGAAGCCCCTATTGCCACGGAAACATCACAAAAAGTGACGTTCCTGTGGCGATAGGGGCTTGTACATATGCCCCTATTTGTCTCTGTGGGTGAGGAGAGGTGGTGTTATATGGTTTATAGGCACATTATCGACATTGCTAAGTTGACATGAGCTTCGCTGCCATGATGCTGCTTTTGCGCACGCTACTACATGACTTTGTTTTTGCAAGACTTTGTTTGTGCCTTTCACATGGGAACGGGTTGCTTTTCGCGTTCTCTGCCTTTCCTGGACTTTAGTCTGAACACGATGTGCACGGTCGATAAACAATGCCCCTTGTTATTCTGTTCTGGTCAGTCCCTAGCACCTAGACATAACATGCTACACACAGCTGCAGTACTGAAGACTCGTGCTTTGATATTACGTTGTTGCATGTTGTTTTAACACACTTGGAGAAAGCCGTTCCATGGAGAAGAGCTCCGCTGTTCCTATGATGTAAACCTTACATCCAGGCTTTAAGGTATGGGGTCTGCTGTCAAAGCCCAGAGATCTTCCCTTATATAAAATAAACTTCTTCTTACCAAGGGGAGGGTGGTTAGGCCTGAGTGCCCTTATTCCACAGTCTTTATATAATGACTACTCCCTTTGTATTCTATGGAATTGTAACAATGCTAACTGTGCTGAGTTTATGCATTTTGCTGCTGGTAGTGGCTCGTATACTGTATTGTAGAGTACAATAGTTAAAATAAACATTTTGAACTATTTTAGTGACTCTTGACAATTCTTATTGTGGACAAGTATGAGTGAGTGAGCGAAAGAGTACGTCTTGCTCCCGCGATTCCTAAGAGAGTCGGGAGTGTTGTGTTCTGGGTTGTCTAATCATTTGTAGCTCCGTGATCTTTGGATGAGAACGAATGAGACACTTTAGCTAGTCGGTTTGGGATTTGGGGTACTAATGTGGTAGGTTGTTACACCCCAATTCACGGAGGTCCTGTTTTCCTGCGCATAGTTCTGTGTATGTGCAGAATCCCTGCAACATGGCGCCGCCAACATTTGGTCTGGTTCTTATCTGCGAAATGCTTTAGTAGTGCTTGTGCTTGTCCACAATCCCCTCACTTCTGTTTCCGGAGACCACTGTGACGGTGTAACCTCCTATATTGATGTTTTATAGGTTCTTTCAAGCTTGAAGTCTTAAAAGGTTTTTTTCTTTTACCTGTTGTTGCGCTGCTGCTCTTTAGGTTGTGTTTCTTTATTTGTTGTGATGGCAATTGATATTCCAGCTCATAGCCGCGCCGCGCTCAAGGCATATTTAGCTCCATATGGAGTGCCTGATGCGGGTGCCGAGCTTATCTTTGTAGTGGAAGCAAATCCTACTTACCACTTTGGGGTGTTTTACTCTTGGGTCACCTTTCAGGCGGTCGATGGAATGGATGGTCTGTTTCACGACTACACTGCCACAGCCCTTCCTCACGCTTATCTGCCTTATAGGGCTCTTGAGGTTCCGCTTACAGCTTGGCAACACCAAATTTGGTTTAATGGCGCCCTTCCTCACCCTGTATCGCCGGTCTGCTTAGGCCCTTTATCGATAGATGGGGCTACGTGGCCCGTTTTGGCTGGGTATACCCCACACCCACGTTATTTAACTGTTGCAGTTGCAGACCTTCGCGTATTACATACGTCTTTGATACACGTACATAGGGCTTTTATACAGTATGTCACGTGCAATTTCCAGGTGGGACCACCTGGCGTTGCTGCGCAACCAGCCGGACATGGTGTAACCATCAGTCCTCTTATGGTTAATTCAGTAATGGGCAAGCGTCCACAGAATAAGGATGAGTTACTTTATTGGCTTGCTGAAAAATTTGGACAACTAGAGGCTGTTTTTCCGAATACATCTCCTGTGGAGAAACACAGGATATTGACTATCAGTTTGCCTAAAGACTTACTTTCCGAGTTAGCTGATTGTAACACCTGGGGTAAGGTGTTTGCAGCGGTATATTCGAAGTGTTTCGGCACTCATTCCATGACCGTACTCCCTTCCGTGATTAAGCGTGTTCAAGATGAACCCGGCGCCGAAGCGGCTGTAGAGTTGGGGATGAGACTGGTAGGGGTGTTCAACGTGGTTGCCGATATGATCTTTGCAAATGTCAAGGGCGATGCGGTAAGCTTTCAAGTACGCGAATTGCCAAAGATTATTGCAAAGGCATATAAAACCATAGGCCGGAATAGTCTGAGAGTTAAGCCTTTTACTCAAACGCAAACTCAATCGCAAACGCAACAAAAGGCCCAGACTGATAAAGATGGGCGTCCATTCTTTTCTAAAAAGAACTGGAAGAATAAAAAACAGGGGCAGCAACAGCAGAAGCAAGGTTCGCGTGCTGGTTCACCGACACCTGAGTCTTCTGAGCGTACTTATGACTTGCGCGACCGCGCGAAAATTAAGACTCCTGATAGATTTCAAGTCCCTGATCAGCGTTCTCCTCGTTCTTCACAGGACACATCTGGCTCTCAAGTCGGTGGAGGGGAGCGCCAAGATCGTGGCAAAAGTCAACCTGTGCCACAGGGACGTGATCAGCCTCGACAGCTTGAAGGCAAAGGGAAACAAGAGGATCTACCTCGTTTTTGACCCCCGTTTCATAAGAAAAAGGTTGCCGCTTTAACAGCGAGATATGCCTCAGACGGTGAGAACGCAACTCCTGGATTGGACATGGGCTGTGACTCTGCTCGACAGCGCGGCGGAGGTTACCATAGTGCGGGAGGCTCTGCGTCCCTGTCTGGAGGCAACAGCCACTGATACATTCATTACAGTAGAGACAGCTGACACCCGGGTGACCCCCTGGATAGACTTTATAATGTTATTTTTCAAATTGAAGGTGATATACCGCGTCCAATCAAGGCGGTGTTCTGGGAGAATTTAACCTCCTCATATGACATACTGTTAGCAGAGGCAGATTGGCCTCCACCATTTGTGTTGGCAGCTCCTAGGGGAGAAGACGTGATACTTCCGAGTTTTTCGCATTACGTCCCTGACGAGCATGCCCAGACTTTGGCTGCAGGGTGGGCTGCGGCCCTGGCCCCGGCAGTGTATCGTAATCAGGTGGGTTGGGATGTTGATTCACCGGCTCATGAAATACCCTTACGTTCTATGCCACAGCCTCAATATCCCATCAGACGTGAAGCGAAGGCTCACGTTTGTGACATTCTAACTCAGTTAGAGTATCAGGGTGTGATTGAACCATGTATATCACCAATGAATAATCCTCTCTTTACCGTATCAAAAAATTGAATAGTCATTGTTGCACATTTGCAGTGCAGAACACTCACAGCTCAGCGCTGGTGAACAGCCTTGTTCGTAAAAAATACAAAACTACCCTGGATATTTCCAATGGTTTCTACAGTCATAATCTCGCACCTGAGAGTCGTGACTTGACAGCATTCAGCGCCGTCGGAAATCAGAAAAAATTTACGCGTTTGCCTATGGGGTATAAGAATAGCCCCGGGGCATTTGCGGCACGTGTCGTGTCATTGTTGCACGACATAGATCCAGATGCGTTCTCGTACGTTGATGACATTTATCTGACAGACGATGAACTTATGCCGCATCTAGTCCGAGTCGACAATAATATTTTGTCCTTTGCCGACTATGGATACAAATTTAATTTTGCAAAGTCACATATCGCCCATTTGGCAGTGTTCTTTTTGGGCTATGAGCTCAATAATGAAGGAAAGGGGCTAGTCCCCCTTTTCCTGGAGAAATGTGCACATTTGCAACCCCCTAATACGCTGAAGAAACTTCAGTCTTTGCTGGGTTTTTTGAACTTCGGGAGGACTTACATTCCCGATTATGCCCAGCGTATCAAACCGCTTTATGCGTTGATACAACCAACCTTCTCTTCTGCCAGCTGGCTTCCAGAACATACCTCTATACTACATTCTTTGCAGTCTGACTTGCTTGCGACTAACTTCTTGTTGACGCGTGGCAACACCACAAACCTGGTGATACGTTTCGTGCTAGGAACAGCGGGTTTCACATATTTAACGTTCAATGAGGGTGACACAGAACCTATTGCTTACAAATCACATTTATACACGTTGGCTGAAATGCGAATTTCTAATATTGAAAAAATCTTGATGGCAGTACAGATGGCGATCCTGAAGGAACGCTCTCTGGCGCAAGGCAAACGTATTCTTATGGTCACGCCACTTCCTGCATTGGAAGCTGTGACTAAGGCGAGTTTACCAAACTCTAAGGCTTTACATCCAGGTTGGATACAATGGACTGCATTGTTGACATCAGCTGATGTCACGTTTATCTTCGATCCTTCTCTTCAGACACAGGAGTTCTTACAGTATGAACATGTTCATCCTCCTCCTCTGTCCTTGCTTCCTTTGGATGAATACAAATGTATCATCTATACCGATGGCTCGGCTCAACCGGCCGTCGGTTCTAAACACGCTTATTCGGCAGCTTGCGCAATTGTTGCCGGCTCAATAGTAAATGGAGCGTTTAAGTCTTCCATTGTGCACACTCAGGCACTTGGAGACTGTACGGCGCAGTTGGCGGAGCTGCGTGCTCTCGTGCTTGCTCTCGAGTTTGCTGATCCAAATATGAATACTCTTATTGTGTGCCATTCCTATTACTGTGTCCAGTCTTTTAATGACAATTTATTCTTTTGGTCTCATAATGACTATCGAGATTCTAAGGGCAGCGCAATCAAGCATAAAATGCTTTGGGTTCGAGTGGCAGATCTTAAACAACGTCTGCCCCTCACACATGTTATACATACTCTTGGCCATCAGCGTGTGGGAGCACATGCTCTTGGTAATTCTTTGGCTGATGAAGCGGCCAAGTCTGCAGTAGCCACGTGTTCCGTAGCAGCAGTTACAAGATCCATGACTAAAATAGATAATGATATTTTGGCAGCTGTAGCTGCAACAAGGGAGGGAACTGTTTATCCTCAGGGATTCCCTTCGAAATACTCTTATCATATAACTCCCGATCAGGTTCCTTATGCTTTGATTCCTTCCGGTGGGGATCGGATGATTCCCAACTTGGAGCGCAGACCCGCTTTGATCAAAGCCGCACACGATGGCATGGCTTCTGCACATGTCGGGGTGTCGGCGACAGTCTCGATTTTGCAGCAACGTTATTAGTGGTGTGGTTTATATAAACAGACCCATAATTATGTACTTTCTTGTGACATTTGTCAACAAATCAAGCCATCTACGGTCACGCGCCCACCGCAAACACAGCTGTGTATTTCTAATCAACCTTTTGGCTGTATTTATCTTGATCACTGCAGTCCACTCTCTTCTGATACTGCGTATAAATATATATTTGTTGCAGTTGATTCGTGCACTAGATTCCTTTGGGTTTGGCCACAACGCAGTGCTGACGCTCGAAATGTCATCAGGGATTTGCGTGTCTTTGTCGGGATGTTTGCCTGTGGCACCTTCCATTCTGACCAAGGTCCAGGGTTCACCTCCAAGGCATACAAGGATGCGATGAAGTCAATGGGGGTGCTGGTGCAGTTTTCGTCTCTATACAGGCCTGAGGGCAATTCAATTTTGGAGCGAATAGACCGTGACTTAAAGCAATCCTTGACAGCTAGAGTCTTAGGTACCGGCAGGAACTGGCTGGCCCACTTGTATGGGGTTCAACGTGCAGTTAATAATCTCCCAAGAAGATCTCTGGGTGGGCGGACTTTGGCATTAAAATGTTTGTGCCAGACCTTGATGGTCTAGACGTTGTGGCGCCTGCCGCAACCTTTGACGTAGATAATCATTCTACTGTGTTACAGGATCTACAAAAGACACGTGACAGCTATGCAACTGAACATTTACCCTCTTCCACTGATGCAGCACTGCTGATTCCAGTTGCCGGTTGGCTTCCAAAAGTTGGGGATCTGGTACGAGAAAAGCTGGAGACCAAAAAAGAATTTGGTCCCTCTTATCGTGCACCGGTTCCAATGCTTGGACTGAAGGGTACTCGTACAGTCATTTTACCACCGTTACCTGGTCGCAAAGACAACAGATACATTTCAGTGGACAATGTCAAGTTACACCATGTGGCCGATTCTGAATAGCGTCACACCTGCAGTTTCGTGCACCGCAATTTCATAAGATCCACTGACTTCATCATCTTCTATTGGTCCCGTGTGGCTAGGAAAGTGATGGACACTGTAATTGATATTTCACCCGTCCTACCTCGCTCTTCCACTATGGATGTCGAGTATATCTATCATCCTGATGAGTCCGTGGGTGAGGTGCCGAACAGTCCCCGAGAACATCTGGCGGACTCGGTACTTCCACCTCTGATTAATAGACCTACGAATGGCTACAGTGGGGATCATGCCAGCCACTCTTCCGGCTCGTCCGCTTCGACATCCAGCTTGTCAGAACCACCGACTAAATTAAGTATTTTCCTCTCTTGGTTCAAAAAGACTTACCTGGTCCCTCCATGGACCTACATTTGGTTGGTACTTATACAAATTTTCCTCTTCATGTCAATTGGATGTGTGACAGTGTTCTTTTTGCTCATCAATGGTCATTACTTACCTGAACGCTCTGCTGTGAACTTGGTCGATGGAATTCTGGCCCCTCACACATCGTCCCATATCATGAAACGTGATCAGACACTAGTGAACATTTCAGCGTTCCCAGTTCCAGATGCCATCGTTTGGGACAAAGTAGCCTTCGAAATCCACGGTCCGACTGAGGTTCTCAGGGTACCTTACGTGTTTCACGTCTCATTAGGAGATGTGATTACACAGGACATACATTCTGATGATTGGGATGTACAAGCAGTGCATGCATTGTTTTCGGATTTAAAATATTATGCGGTTTTTGACGCTGAAGATTTGTATTTAAATTCTGCCAATTATGGGGATCTATTTTGCTATCAACATTATGGGCATCATTTTTTGCACAAAACTAGCACCCCACGTCCCGTTCTTAATTACACTCAATGGGAACATTGTCCTACTCCCGTAAAAGGGAGTTCAAAAACTCTTAGAGATAAATTTACATATTTTACAGATTATGAAATATCTAACCCAGCATCCTATTTTTTTAAACTTCAGTCGTCTTCACAATCCAAATTTATGTTGACACATACTAAATTGATTTACGCCAACATGTTTTGAACTAAATTGGCTACACAGGGTTATGATCACTGGAAAGAGACCGTTGATTTAAAATCTATCTGGGGCACAAAGCCTTGGCAGGTTCAGGGAACTGAGGCTTTGCATCGTGCCTGCCTGATCCCAGCTCAACTGTTATTTTTGAATGATACAGTGTACCAGACCACTTGTTTTGGCCTGGCAACTGTCAAAAATTTAAATACTCCATCCATTCCGTCCTTAGCGGAATATGACGATTGGCGCACCCACACAAATTTTACCATTTCAACACTTCAAGCTTTGCTTAGAAATAAGACTTTCAATGTCTCTGAGATTGATTCTTCCGGGTGGCTGGTGTGGCAAACAAATACAAATGCATGCCAATTGCGTTTTTATAATGTTACACCTGGTTTCATTCAGTCTAGACCTGATCCCCGGTACCACTTAACACATTCGGTCACCACATACTCGGTGGGTAAATGATGCCAACAATGGTTAGAACATTCCACCTTAGCATCTGTGAAACAACACCTTACACTATTGTCGGATGACATCAATTTGGCTGATTTCATCTTAGGCCCTAGGAATCCTAGGTCTAAGAGGTTTATCTATGAAGCATACAATGAATTGTGGAAACTTTCACAGATGGAAGCAGCATTTCGTCTGCGCCAAATTGATCAGGCCAATTTAGAAAAAGTCCTTGCTGTAGTAGACAATAGGATAAACACACTTTCCTCACGCATTTATACGTTTGATAATATTGTTTCATCTGTTATTGATATTGTTCAAAGTGATGTATCTGTGTTATATCATGGTCAAAATCAGTTAAGATCTGTTATGCAATTTGCTTGGACATTGCAGACTCTTAAAATGGGGAAAGTGCCCTGGGATTACTTAAATTCCACTGCTTTGTTTTTGCCATTTAATCTAACTGATAAACAGAGATTTATGTCCATGAAAGATGCTGGATATACACTTTTGCATATTGAACAATTGGAGCCCTTGCTGTTCTCAGTAGCGGAAACGGACTCTGCTGTTTGGTTAATTCATGGGGTTATCTCTCTCCCTTTTTCACGATTTCAATTTAAATCATGCATGCGACATTTTCCGATTGGCCGCTTCGAACCACTGGGTAGTGCATTTCTACACGAATTGTGGTCCCTGCCTTTCACTTACAGATGTCTGAGGGAGGGTAAGTAAGTTTTCCTTACAGGGGAGGACTGCGATTCCACAGTAGAACATTCCCTTGTGTGCAAACACGTTAAATTGCACGGCGCTTGTAATGTGTCGGCGCCCAATCTGGCTTGTTTTTTAAAAGGGACCCCAGTACCGTCAATAATTCCCGCTTTCACCTTGCTTACAAATGGCAGTTATCTTATTTTGAATAACCAAGACTGCTGTGGTTTAGGGGCGGGAGTCCCGTATTTAGTAATGGTTTCCCAGCGCGTAACTTGTTGTAGCAATGTGCTTTTTCCACCCCCGCATGGGAGTCTAGATAGTTCGATTTGGCCTTCCATTCCAACTTTGAAAACAGATTTCAACAAATTAAGCAGGCTCAAAGCGCTATTATTCCAACAGGAAGTGGCTCTCACTTCGGCCCGCGAGACCTTCCAGTTACAGGTGGCTAGCACTTCTGGTGAGATACAGTCCCTTCTGAACACTAACCTCCCACAACATTTTGGGGAGCTTATACACCAAATATTTAATGCGTCTGACACCACAGGCCTTGCGCATTTTTTTTAATGTGTGGGATCTGGCTTGTGACTTTTTTTCAGACTGTATTTGGAGTAATCCCGGGTTTTATGCATTCTATTTTTTCCAGCGTCTTCGGAGGGTTCCCCTTAATTTTGGCGTTAGGCACTGGAATCCTGCTTCTCCTGTTCCTGCTGCATAATGGCTGCTCATCTTGTGGTACTGCACAGACCAGGCCAGTTGCAGCTGTACCGTGATCGCATGCAACAGGTTTTTGGATGCTTGCCATTAGCCACGCTTGGCGTCAGTTATGGATTGACTTTTCGCTTTGCCTATCTCACTTGCGTGCAACCAGTGTTTTACTGTCGGCGATGCCCCTTCTATTGGGCAATGGATATATGCCTCTCCAATACGTCCCGTCCAGTCCCGGATTTTAACCAGTTGATGGGTGCCTTAGAGGCTCATGACCAGGCTTGTTCCGGTGATGGCCGTATGGCGCGTGCAGCAGCACTTGGAGTATTGGCTGAATGTGATGTCTGTGCGGCTGCACAGAATGTCCTGCATCGGAGTTTCATCGAATATCACGCAAGTTGCCCACTTCTGCTTTTAGAGGCGTCTTATTACGAGGAGCACGTTTGTTCCTTCGACTTACTTAATTGGATGGCATCCCTCTTTTTTACCAACGATAGGGATGATCTTTTTGGAGGGAATGGCATTCCTCGGTTCATACATCTTGATGGATTGAACACCTCCGTCATTATAACATCTTGATAATAACTTTGTTGTCCCGGAGGGTGCTCTCATTCAATACGCCACATTGACAATATTGAACATACATATTTTTTTTTGTTGCAATTTCAAATGTTGCCAATTTTGGCTTTTCCAAACGCTTTGAACTCTGCTTGACTGGTGAACTCTGTTTTGGTCCTTTGTCTATGTCCTATGACCTTACCATGGGGAGGGTGTTATATGGTTTATAGGCACATTATCGACATTGCTAAGTTGACATGAGCTTCGCTGCCATGATGCTGCTTTTGCGCACGCAACTACAAGACTTTGTTTTTGCAAGACTTTGTTTGTGCCTTTCACATGGGAACGGGTTGCTTTTCGCGTTCTCTGCCTTTCCTGGAGTTTAACATGCTACACACAGCTGCAGTACTGAAGACTCGTGCTTTGATATTACGTTGTTGCATGTTGTTTTAACACACTTGGAGAAAGCCGTTCCATGGAGAAGAGCTCCGCTGTTCCTATGATGTAAACCTTACATCCAGGCTTTAAGGTATGGGGTCTGCTGTCAAAGCCCAGAGATCTTCCCTTATATAAAATAAACTTCTTCTTACCAAGGGGAGGGTGGCTAGGCCTGAGTGCCCTTATTCCACAGTCTTTATATAATGACTACTCCCTTTGTATTCTATGGAATTGTAACAATGCTAACTGTGCTGAGTTTATGCATTTTGCTGCTGGTAGTGGCTCGTGTACTGTATTGTAAAGCACGATAGTTAAAATAAACATTTTGAACTATTTTAGTGACTCTGACAATTCTTATTGTGGACAAGTATGAGTGAGTGAGCGAAAGAGTACGTCTTGCTCCCGCGATTCCTGAGAGAGTCGGGAGTGTTGTGTTCTGGGTTGTCTAATCATTTGTAGCTCCGTAATTTTTGGAGGAGAACGAATGAGACACTATAGCTATTCGGTTTGGGATTTTGGGTACTAATGTGGTAGGTTGGTACACCCCTATTCACTGAGGTCCTGTTTTCCTGCGCATAGTTCTGTGTATGTGCAGAATCCCTGCAACAGTGGAGCACCAGTCCTTTTGAGTCAGTCACAGTTCCCCTGCAAGAATGAGCTCCGGATGTCCCTAGTTTAGGGATGATGTGCATTCCTAAAGGAGATGGGCTCCTGTCTGGAGCCAATACCCGTTCCACCAGAGCATGTTCCAACCAGTCGCACGAGGGGCTGCAGCGATATCGAATCTGTCCCTAAACTATCATGCCAGGTTATGGCACCTTGTCAGATATATTAAGTGATTTAGCAATTGCAAACCCTGCGAATCATTAAATTTCAGGTTATGTGAATGCAAAATCACTTTTTGTTTTACTAACCCCAGTTTGAGATTCGGAAAGGTTTCATAAATTTAATAAATTACCTCCAATTCGCAATTTGAAAAGGGAGTGTTATGGATGAACTTTCAAATTGTACCATCACTCTGGTCGCAAACCATTGACCAGTTAACAGACTTCTAAGCTGGGGTGGTAACTGATTCGCAATGGAGAAGGCTCCTATTTAGACCCTTTCCCTTTTGGGAATCAGGGTGGCAACTTCGGAGGGAGTAGTAGGCAGTGATCCAGTGGACCACTGCCTGCTCTCTATGATGTTTTTTAAAACGGAAAATCTTTATTTTCTTTTTAAAGCATCCCTGTTCCCTTTAAGCAACTTCATCTGCTTAAAAAAAACAATTTTGAAATATTTAATACGGATAGCGCTCTACTTTCCCTTCCAAGCCACTATCCATTGAGGGTAGCCAGTCGGAGGGAGTCTCAGTTTGTCACCTTTCCAGTGAATATTAATAAGGCCGTTCGTTCTGCGCCCCCTCCGATTCCTTATGTGGTGAAGCGACCGACTAGAACAAAGGTCGTTTCGGAAATTAAGTTACAGATTGCAAATGGTCAGTGCACAATTTGCACCCGCTTTTTCGTGACCAGTAAAATAGTACATCTCGTCCTGTAACCTGAGTATCTAATTGAGTAACACGTCCTGGAGTAAGCCGCCAACTGCTCGACCTTGCTACCTTGAGAGAGTCAAGCGCTAAAAAGAAGTACTTTACCATTGCAGTTGGAGCACATGAGTACTGTGGCCCCAATACACCAGTGGTAAACAACCTTTATACACAGCAGTAGAATCCAGTAACTTCTGACTGCCCAGGATCCCTGGAAAAGGCCTTACAGTGGGCATTATGTAATGTTAGGACAGTGACAGCAAGGAAGTAAATATAAAAGTGTTGCCTAAATGTTAGTTCGTTAACTTGAAACTGACCAGCAGTTTTCCAGTAACTTGTGCTCTGACAGAGTAAGTATACACTTTATATTAACAAAAATATCATGAGGGGGAGTGAAGAGGAAAAAGGAAGAATCGTTCTCCTCTCAGTATCGCAATTCAACAAAGAGATTCTACTACAAAAACATATAAACGCACGCTGAAACCTGATTCAGTGTCATGCTTCATCATTGGGGTCTTCCCGCCCCTCCCCCGGACGGGGCGTGCTACTACCTACGTGGACGCGGGAGCACTTACTTTAGTGATTAGTGTATATGTGTAGTGCGTGGGATCGTGAAATATAAATATATGTGATGGTTTAAAAATTCCCTGGCTAGTGGAAAAGAATACACTTTATTAGCTTAATCAGGTTTCAGTGTGTGAGGGGTATTTTACAATTTTTTGAACACTGTCCTTCCTACAAGCATGAGAAGGTATTCCTTTTTTCTAATCACCACCGTTTTTTAAAAACACAGCAAGTAAGATTAAGCACACACTTACGTGCGTTTATATGTTTTTGTAGTAGAATCTCTTTGTTGAATTACACTTTATATTAACCAACTTTTCTGCAAAGACTCACATTTGAAACACCCAGAAAGAACTTCAATTAACGTCTAGCTGGATGGAGTCGTGCACTTTTATGCACAAGATTGCCGAGTGTCGTTTCACTCCTACTACCTCCATGCATGATATTTGAAAGTCAATGACTACAGTAACAGAGATAATTGAAATCCATAGTTATGGGAGTGGCAGAGCGGAATCCTCTTGACTGATGTTTTCAGTTCAGAGCGTATAACAGAGCACTCAGAAGGATTTCTAAAAGTCCTAAACTAAGCAGAAGGAATGACAGGAGGGATTCAGGGAGACAGCAAAGGGAAATTAAAATTGACATCAACCAGTTAAGAATACTTAAGAGGCTTCAAATCTGGACGTCATATTTTAAACACAATTCAACCCATGGTACTCTTTACTACTTGCGTTATATATTTAGAAGCTTGCTGGCTTTTCCTGGTCCCCCGAGCATCAAAAATGACTGGAAACAGCCCTGACGTGAGGTTGGACCACACTGCTAGGAAGGATGCACACGCCTATGAGAGCACTGTGCTAACTGAACTCTGTAGGGACGTGCCCTTGCAGATGATGGAAGAAATCCCCTCAGCAGATGCGGACTTGGCTGGGACGCTATAATGTGAATTATAGGGTCCACTGGGGGAACTCTTCAGCCAGCTAGAACACATTAATGGTAACACATCACAAAATAAATGACTGTTGAAACAATATGCCATATGAAAGTCAGCTTGCGTTGCAAGCTCCATGGTGGGAGCTGACCTGGAGTAAACATCTGGAATCGGTGTCATTCTCTCAACGCCCAGTTTAAGCTGACTAATCTGAGCTATTAAAAGAAAAATGAGTAAATCTATGGAATAATTTTAGAACAATTGTGGCAGTGGGCAACAATGGACTTGAAAGCGGCCAAATGTGGTCTGAGTTGAAAGACAAGGAAAGGCATATACCCGTTCCATTGCTCTTTCGTGGATGCTTCCTTCCCTCCATCCACTATTAGCTCAAAAAAAAGGGAAGATATTCCTTAAGGCTGTAAATGTTAGGCAGATCCCCCCACTCAAGAAGGAAAGGCCCTCTTCTCGTAACACCAGTTCTCTATCAAGAGATCGCTATGAATATTCATAAATACTAAGTAATCCCGTCCGAGCCTGGAAAACTTAAAACAGGAGAGAGAAAAAAAACTCCAAATAAAGCACACAAAAAAAGAAAACATTTGCTTTACAATTTGTACCTTACAAAAAAAGAATCCATGATTGCAATGTAGAGGGGCCTTCTCCTATTGACGCTCTTCAGACCGCTCTCAAAAGCTGTACGGTCACTCAGAGGTTACTCAGCTGTTTTCAATGGGCTCTCTTGATGTGGGAGGACACGCGGGGGGATTATAAGAGTTTTTACAGGAGGATCTTGGATGCCTGGTGGGTTTTTGTATTGATATCAAAGGCTCCGCGCTTTAAGAATTGAAGCTACGCTACTTTTTATTGATGTCCGATATGAAATACTGTACAAAGGGAAAGCATCTTCTGGATTTGCCAGCGGTGTCTGATATGGTTGACCATGACCTACTTTTGAGCTCTTTCTTCTGCTGCGTATTTGGGGTGGGAGAGACACAACACAGTATTCAAATGGTTGTATCCTATCTGAGTGAATATTTCCAAGCTGTGGAGATTAGGCTTAAGCCTTATACGAATGTTGGTGTCTCTTCGAGCTCGTCACTTGCACCCATCCTGCCATCTATCCCTGGAACCACTGTGAAGATTCCTAAACGCCCCTGGACTTTCATGGCATCAGTATGCTGAAGACATACAGGTTTAGAAAATAATCAATCATTGCTTATTTATTAAATACTTTAAAGACTGCATATCTAATATACAAAACTGGATTCCCTCGAGACAACCCCAGTAACCTGAATTAGAATAAGACCACCCAAAATACAAATAAATACATGTTTATACCTGCTGAAATACAAGCATTAGTTATATCAAACTGGAATATGGTATAACCTTGCACACAGGCCTCCATGCAAATAGGAAGTGCCCCTCTAAGACCCGCCCTTAAAACTGCTGTGGATATATGCTAAATTGAGCACATTAAGAGCATTCCTAATTCAACATAAAGGACCCCCTGCCCAGGCTCGCTGTACATTTAGAACAGCCTCCCTCCTTTTCAAAACAATGAAATAAAACAAACTCACTGCCTAAGGAAAAAGCTCTTAACTTCTTGGAAACGTAGACATCTCTGCAAAGCTAATAATTTACTCCTCAAAAGTAAACGATGCAACAGGATCTCAACAGACATGTGCTTCTTCTCAGGTTTTACCTTCAAGGTGTAGAACACCAACTCTGGGGACACCAGACGGCACTCCACCTTTACCACGGGTGAAAAACCATCTACTCCTAACCAAGCTGAAATGTTATGCTCAGAACCTGAATGTACACTCAGACATGGCTATATAACCAACGACTACCGTTTGAGACGTTGTGTAGTGTAAACATGTTGTACCGTCATCCTGTGATCTATTGCAATGTATGACCGCTACATCTTCATGGATGTACTCATTTGATGTAAAGCGCTTTAACATCCAGTTTGATGTGCAAACTACAGAGAAAAATAAATAACCATATCTGCAGAATTAACTCTACATGTAAGAAAGAGAAATGGCAAAGCTGGAGAATGTCCGACGGGGGAGGAGTCCGGCCTCCGACTCCCAATGAGGCGAATACTCTGCAGGACGAGCATACTTCCGGTTCCGCCGTCCTCCAAGCCAGACTACAAGTATGCATTCACAGTAGCCCGTTATACAAGTACAATCCATAACTTCCTGCCACCAGGTTCAAATCAAACATACAACCACATCAAGAGGAGCAGCACTCTTCACATTGGTACACTAGAGACCTGTGATCCTGATGAAGGCCTCTTATCTACACTGCTGGCCGCCTCATCGAAAGCCATAAGACATTCACACACACCTCCCACACTTTCAAGGAGCTTCACTGGTTCCCTGCTTCAGTTCAAAACTTACTGCAACATGCAAAGCAATTCATGTTAATATGACAGAATACTGGGCAAAGAACATGTCCATCACCGACTGTCTTCAGGAAATTCAGAGAAAGCGCGCGAGGTTGCAGAACCAGGAGAAAAACATCTTCAGTGTGTGCTCCGAACTCTGGAACAACCTCTGCGACTTGTTGCGGCGTACCCTACCCATCACCGACCCACCAAAGCTGCCTGTATCTAAGCGCTACATTTCCATGCCCTACCCATCACCGACTCACCAAAGCCGCCTGTATCTAAGCGCTACATTTCCATGCCCTACCCATCACCGACCCACCAAAGCCGCCTGTATCTAAGCGCTACATTTCCATGCCCTACCCATCACCGACCCACCAAAGCCGCCTGTATCTAAGCGCTACATTTCCATACCCTACCCATCACCGACCCACCAAAGCCGCCTGTATCTAAGCGCTACATTTCCATGCCCTACCCATCACCGACCCACCAAAGCCGCCTGTATCTAAGCGCTACATTTCCCTGCACCCCTATTCCTATCTCGCATCATGAACTATATTATTACCTGCTATGTAAACCTCATTTTCTACCTCAACTTTACGCTGCTCCATGAATTTATGTCTTTTATATATTTGTAACACTTGTGTGGCACGGACAAGACTCAAGGCTGTCAGAGTGCTTTACATAGGAAAGGTTTCTTAAGCCCAGAATACAAATAATAAGACATTTGCACAGGGAGGCGGTCACGAGGCATTGCAACGAAGAGCGACAGAAAAACAAATGCACCCAAAAACTGTTGGCAAGACACAATAGCGCAGGGAGAACACCGTAATGTACAGTGACTCCGTTTTATTAGCTAACCCCCGCCCCCCGCACGCGGGCCCCCTTGTGAGTAGTTTTTCAGCATCTGGAAGTTTTGCTATTCTAGGCGGTCGGAAGTCGACCTTCGCCTCAGCACAGAGCAACTCCGCCATCTTGTGGCGTTCGATTCCCTTGTCTGGATTAAAGGAGTGCTATCCACCCATTTCCTAAAACGAAAATAAGTGCGTTTGTGGACTGATTGACAAAAGGTTTACGTTTAGCTTCACGGGTGACAAGTAGTGCTCTACAAATCTATTGATTGATTGACTGAACCTCTTGATGTAGGCAACTATTAACGAAGACTGTCGAGTAAACAAATTCTTCCAACAACCTTCATAAACCTTTTTGTAGGTGGCAAAAGACCATGGTACTCAGCTGCTATCGGGCCCTCATCCGTTCAACTGTGCTGAAGGAACGCCACCATGGCCAAACGAATTGTTGAGCTCCGGAGGGTTTATAATAAGCAGTTTCAACCACAGCGAGCTCTCAGATACTCTAGTTATGTGGGGTGAGCACACCACCCCAAGAAGCATATCTCGCCATTTGAAATTAGTCTCTAGTTAGGTAGAATACTCCCCGTCAAAGAGATGGTCCTTCAATAAACATCTTTTTTGTTTCACAATTCTTTATGGGGAAATCAGAGCAAAGAATATAAAAAAGGGGGGGGGGGAGGGGACGGTAAACATGAGCTGCCATTCGTGAGACAATAATACAGCAGGAAAGAATGTAATACAAATTTAAACAAAATACTGACCATATGAAATGCTGAGTTCCCACAGAATGAGGGCACGGAATGACAACACCAAGGAGGGCTCGTGGATCCACAATTGCATAGAAAATAATCGGGTGGGGGTGTGGGGTGGGGACCGTAAGGAAGATGAAAACATGACAGAGGAGAACGAAGAGGGAAGTAAAAGACAAGCAGGAGGTTAATGTTCGCATCCACACCCACAAATCCCCGGGAGTAGGGTGGGAGGGGAAAGAACAGGGAAGAGAGGAAGGAAAAAGATGGAGATTAAAAAAAACTGAAAACAAGAAGATAGATAGAATTGCAGAAAGAAAGAGAAAGTAATACAGGCATGCATCTGCACGGGTCATGACCAGGTAGGATCCCAAGGGTGATGTCAATATGGTACAGTGTAGCAACCAACTAACCCATTAGGCCTCGGCCCTGTCCTGGAGGTTGTAGATGACCCGCTCATAGGAGGCAGTTTGGCACATTGACGAGAGTCATTCACAATTGGAAGGCGGTCTGGGGAAACGTCAGTGGCGGAGAATGCAAATCTTAGCTGTGGCAAACAAAGATCTTGAACCACAGTCTTGGAAGCTCTAAAAGGACCTTTTAAAGAGACCAAGCCAGTACCACCGTGGGATAACGGCGCAGAGGATAGACCTCCCTCCAATACTGCATCATAGCTGAGCCGTCATTAATATTCTAGTGTTCCGATTTGGATCTTTTTTCCCCTTATTCTACCAGTTGAAGCCTGGCTTACTTGCCCACCACCTCCCTTTTAGCTGTGAAGACTTTATGTCATCTTTTAAAAACTATAAATAGCAGTAAGTACACAGAGTGGGTTGTGAGTCAGCCCCTTCAGCCATTGGCTTCCAATCTTTTTCATGGATTCCCACTGCTTGGAAGGGCTGTCCATCAACGCGTGGTATTTCGTGGATGGTTGCGTTATTCCATTTGCATTAGGTTTTGGTTACCGCCATCAATTAGCCCTTTCTTAGACAGCAGATAGGTCACGCGGAGAGGCTTGTACTTGTCAGCCAGTGTGTGAGAAGTTGGCCTGGTATATGCTGTCCACTAATTAAAGTGGGCACCTTGCACCAGTCCAAACGACCCTTATGGTGATTAGGTCAAAGATAACCTTTATTGAAAGCTATCCTAGTGGTAGCTATGGAGAGCAGCCTTCAGGCTAAGTCTTGAAGGAATGTAAAGAGCTTGTTTTACCAGAACAGAACCTCCTGAGTGACCAAATGAAAGCAGAACCACACAAGTGTTATATAAAAAAATATGTATTTATTACTAAACACTCTCTACTAATCTCTATGTGAGATTAGAACATAAAACACACAATACTTAATCAATAGAACGGCAGTAAATAGCACAATACACAGCGGGCTCCGTGGGGAGACCGAACCATATACTAAAAAAAATGGTATAAGAACAACGACTTCACTAGACACAGTGCCTAGAGCACGTAGAATCGCTGGGACCCCAAGGAACCACCCAAAGGAGTGACACAGGTAGCCCACGGAGGACGGGTGCAGTGTGGGAACACAGACGCGTGCTCCGTACAACTCCATGGGAAAGTCGCGGTTGGAAAATGACTGTGTAAGGACACTTCGGAGAGGACTTCAAGCAAACCCTTTGAAACATAGAAGGTTCTAAGGCCAGCACCCTTGTGAGTACCGAGGTACCCGTGTTACCTATCCCAGAGGAGCCGGGTGCATAGGGGTCAAGTGGTGTCAGAAACCCTTGTCGTTTTCAATGGCGTGATGCGAAGAAGTACTGCTGCCGGGAAGATGAAAAGTGTCCGGTGGAATCCAAGCCTGGATCCGAGGTGAGAAGAACCTGAAAGCAGAGGGGACAGAGTCTGGGTCACTTCAGGGTGACCAGGGGCTCGATAGACGAATGCTCACCGATGTCGGGTGCTTTAGGTGTGAAGATAGGATGCTTGACTCTGCAGCCACGGGGACCAGGAGACGTCGACGACGACCAAAGTCCGGAGGTGAGCTGTCCCACGAAGGATATAGAGTGCTGAGGGGTCAGTGTCCGGATTGAGCACCAACAAGCCTTGGCAAAGGCACCCACATGTGCAGAGGAAACAGGTTACGGTGTGGACCAGCAAGGTCCAGGGGACTCTCCAAGCTATGGGGAGTCAGGGCACGTCTGGAGCAACCAGGGAAGCCCAAGGAAAATCAAAGTGACCCTCGCCAGGACCCACAGGCCAACGGACCAGGGATCAAGAGGGGACCGCGAGCGAATTCACAAAGCACCAGCCCACAGAGCACTCGTGGAGTGGAGGCCGGAGATCTTCGGTGGAAATGCTGCTCGGGGTCGGGACTACACGTAGTCCAAATCACAGCCTTGGGGATCGCCAAAAAGCATATGCTGCTGCAAAAGTACACGGTGCACAGGGGTTCGGGTTGCACGGTCCCCACGAGGGATACTGGTCTCAGGATTGCTGAGAGAGTAGATCGACCTCAGGGACGCTCGGGAACCCACCTCCTGTGTTGCAGAAATCTTCGGAGTCCTCAGGAGCTTGGGAGATGCAAACCGGTCAGATGCGTCTAGGTGCCTGCTGCTGCAGGGGAGTAACTCCTTTACTCCAAGGGAGATTCTTCTGTCGTCCAGCGAAGTGTAGACTGTCGAAGTACTTGGTTTCTGTTGCAGAGTTTAGTCCAGGTAAAATCCAAAGTCCTGTAATTAGGTTTCCCACTTTATACCCAGGGAAGGGGTTGGACTGACTCTGGGGACCCTCCTAGGGGAGGGGCAGGACAGAGGGGTGGCTACACCCATGTCCTTTGTCCAGTTTCGCGCCAGAGCAGGAGCAAATGGCTCCTGCAACTGGTTTGAGCCAGACTATGCATGGGGACACCAAATGTGCCCCCAGTGCAGACTTTCTGGCACTCTAGGAGTGCACCCACCCAGCCCCAATACACTAAAGCCTGTCTGGGAGGTGGTCACACCTCCCTGTGTTCAGGAAACCTATTGTCAGGCCTTCCTCTGCTCGAGCTTGGCTCAGCAGCAGGAGGGCAGACTCGTGTCTGTGGCTGGCAGCATCCATTTTGTGCTGCCCAGGTCGAGAAAGCTGGTACCGGGTAGACCGGTGACCCATAGTAGTGGTTCTACAAGGGAGGAATCAGACCTCCCACACCAATTACTGGTGTGGAGGTATGATTCCAAGGTGTTTGACACCAAACACAACATGTTTCTAAGCAGCCGTTTTAAAGTTAGCATTTACCGCGAGGTTATAATGCACTTAAATATATATGGTTGGCTGCATCACAGACAACCCTGGAGAATAGGTTCCGAAAGCTGCAGAGGGGCTCTGCTCATGCAGGGGCACCCTCTCACACAAAACCCAGCACCCTGCCTTCAGGATTGATAAGGCCTGCCATAGGGGTGACTGATAGGTTTATATGTGCAGTGATTTAGAATAGATATAGGTAACCTATATCTAAGTTATCGGTGCATGCACCTCCTTACACAGGTTGCAGTAGCAGACCTGTGGTGTCATTTTGAATGGCCTCTCAGGGGTGGCACAATACGTGCTTCAGCCCCTGGGAGGCCTCTAGGGTAGCTATGCCCTGGGTACATGGTGTATCATATACTAGGGACTGATAAAGGTACCCCATAATCCAATCTGGAGTGTACCTAAAGTACATGCAATCAATTTATAGGAGAAAGCAGATAGACTGGGGTCCTGAATAGCAGGATCCCAGTCAGTCTAAGTCAAAAACAGTGATACATCAGCAAAAAGTGGGGGTAACCATAAGAGGCAGATCCTACTCTCCTACACCCCCCCCCCCAAACACAGGGACATTAAACTAACCTTGACCAGTTGAGTCTTCATGTTCTAAGTGGAAATATCTTGAGAGTCCATCTGCATTGGCATGGTTACTCCCAGGTCTATGTTCCACTGTATAGTCCATCCCCTGTAGGGAAATGGACCACCTCAAAAGTTTGGGGTTTTCACCCTTCATCTGTTTTAGCCATAAGAGGGGCTTGTGGTCTGTCTGAACAATGAAGTGAGTGCCAAACAAGTATGGCCTCAGCTTCTTCAAGGCCCAAACCACAGCAAAGGCCTCCCTCTCAATAGCTGACCAACGTTTCTCTCTGGGGGTCAGCCTTCTGCTAATAAAAGCTACTGGCTGATCCTGACCCTCTTCATTCAGTTGTGATAACACAGCCCCTACCCCCAACTCAGATGCATCAGTTTGAACAATGAATTGTTTGGAATAGTCAGGACTTTGCAGAATTGGAGCAGTGCACATGGCCTGCTTCAGGTCATCAAATGCCTTTTGACAGCTAACTGTCCACTGAACTTTCTTAGGCATTCTTTTGGAAGTTAAGTCATTTAAAGGGGTCACTATGGATTCATATCCTTTGACAAACCTCCTGTAATACCCAGTCAGGCCCAAGAAAGCTCTGACCTGAGTTTGGGTAGTTGGAGCAACCCAGTCCATGATGGTCTGGATTTTGCTCTCCAATGGTTGAACCTGACCTCCACCCACAAGGTGGCCTAGGTATACAACCTTACTCTGCCCTATCTGGCACTTGGTGGCCTTGATAGTGAGGCCTGCTTTCTGCAGGGCCTCTAAAACATTTCTCAGGTGGACCAGGTGATCCTCCCAGGTGGAGCTAAAGACAGCAATATCATCTAGATAAGCTGCACTATAGGCTTCCAGACCTGTAAGGACTTTGTTGACCAACCTTTGAAAAGTGGCAGGTGCATTCTTCAAGCCAAAGGGCATCACCACAAATTGGTAGTGCCCACTAGGGGTTGAAAATGCTGTTTTTGGTTTTGCATCCTCAGCTAATCTGATTTGCCAGTAACCAGCTGTCAGGTCAAATGTACTCAGAAACTTGGCAGAGGCCAAAGTATCTATAAGTTCATCTGCCCTGGATATTGGATGGGCATCAGTCCAAGTGACTGCATTGAGACCCCTGTAGTCCAGACAGAACCTCATCTCTCTCTTACCACCCTGGGTGTGAGGTTTTGGTACAAGGACTACTGGACTAGCCCAAGGGCTATCTGAGGGTTCAATTACTCCCAGTTCCAACATTTTCTGGACTTCAGTCCTAATACAGTCCCTGACATGGTCAGGTTGCCTGTAAATCTTATTTTTAACAGGCAGACTGTCACCTGTGTCCACTTCATGAGTGCACCAGGTAGTCTGACTTGGGGTCAGTGAAAACATATGTCTGAACTGATTCAGGACTTGCTTACAATCAGTTTGCTGCTGGTCAGTGAGGCTGCCTGCCAAGGCTACACCATCAACTGAACCATCATCAGGGTTCTGTGAGAGTAGGTCAGGGAGTGGATCACTCTCTTCCTCCTGTCCCCTCATCAGTGGCCATGAGCAAGCCCATGTCTGCCCTGTCCACATATGGCTTGAGCCTGTTCACAGGGAGCACCCTATGGGGGCTCCTGGGAGTTCCAAGGTCCACCAGATAGGTAACCTCTCCCGTTTGCTCAATGATAGTATGAGGTCCACTCCACTTGTCTTGGAGGGCTGCTGGGGCCACAGGCTCCAACACTCATACTTTCTGTCCTGGCTGATAAACAGTCACAACAGCCTTCTGGTCATGCCAGGCCTTTTGCAATTCCTGGCTAGCCTCAAGGTTTTTGGATGCCTTCTTCATGTACTCGATACCAAAGGGGATGATGGACGGAGCGCTTGAGCAAATCAAACACTCACCCCCAGTCAACTGATCTGGGTTTAATCCATCATCATTCTTTAGCTCACTCCACCACCCCAGTTCAGACATGGCCATATGCAAATCAGTCTGACCCTGTGCCTCATGGGAACAGTCCAGCCCGAACTGCCAAGCCATGTCTTCCCTGGACCGGAAACAAGCATCCTGGGACCGGTTTCTGGCTATTCAGCCGTTATCAGCCAGGCTAGCTTGAATCCAGTGGCAAAGTGAGCAAGGGACCCACGTCTGGGCATACCCTGCCAACTTAGGGCGAACAAAGCGATACCAAAGTGGATGATGGACGGAGCGCTTGAGCAAATCAAACACTCACCCCCAGTCAACTGATCTGGGTTTAATCCATCATCATTCTTTAGCTCACTCCACCACCCCAGTTCAGAAATGGCCATATGCAAATCAGTCTGACCCTGTGCCTCATGGGAACAGTTCAGCCCGAACTGCCAAGCCATGTCTTCCCTGGACCGGAAACAAGCATCCTGGGACCGGTTTCTGGCTATTCAGCCGTCATCAGCCAGGCTAGCTTGAATCCAGTGGCAAAGTGAGCAAGGGACCCACGTCTGTGCATACCCTGCCAACTTAGGGCGAACAAAGCGAGTACCAAAGGGGATGATGGACGGAGCGCTTGAGCAAATCAAACACTCACCCCCAGTCAACTGATCTGGGTTTAATCCATCATCATTCTTTAGCTCACTCCACCACCCCAGTTCAGACATGGCCATATGCAAATCAGTCTGACCCTGTGCCTCATGGGAACAGTCCAGCCCGAACTGCCAAGCCATGTCTTCCCTGGACCGGAAACAAGCATCCTGGGACCGGTTTCTGGCTATTCAGCCGTCATCAGCCAGGCTAGCTTGAATCCAGTGGCAAAGTGAGCAAGGGACCCACGTCTGGGCATACCCTGCCAACTTAGGGCGAACAAAGCGATACCAAAGGGGATGATGGACGGAGCGCTTGAGCAAATCAAACACTCACCCCCAGTCAACTGATCTGGGTTTAATCCATCATCATTCTTTAGCTCACTCCACCACCCCAGTTCAGACATGGCCATATGCAAATCAGTCTGACCCTGTGCCTCATGGGAACAGTCCAGCCCGAACTGCCAAGCCATGTCATCCCTGGACCGGAAACAAGCATCCTGGGACCGGTTTCTGGCTATTCAGCCGTCATCAGCCAGGCTAGCTTGAATCCAGTGGCAAAGTGAGCAAGGGACCCACGTCTGGGCATACCCTGCCAACATAGGGCGAACAAAGCGTCCGTCCATCATCCCCTTTGGTTTTGCTATGTTCGCCCTAAGTCGGCAGGGTATACCCAGACGTGGGTCCCTTGCTCACTTTGCCACTGGATTCAAGATAGCCTGGCTGATGACGGCTGTAAGCCAGAAACCGGTCCCAGGATGCTTGTTTCCGGTCCAGGGAAGACATGGCTTGGCAGTTCGGGCTGGACTGTTCCCATGAGGCACAGGGTCAGACTGATTTGCATATGGCCATGTCTGAACTGGGGTGGCGGAGTGAGCTAAAGAATGATGATGGATTAAACCCAGATCAGTTGACTGGGGGTGAGTGCTTGCAATGTTCAACGCTCCGTCCATCATCCCCTTTGGTTTTGCTTTCTTCATGTACTCAGCCATCCTGGAGCGGAGACCAAGTACATAGTCCACAATATCCTATTTAGGGGGTTTGAGAGGTAACTCCCATCCCTCCTTCACTAGACATAAAGGACCCCTAACTGGATGTCCAAACAGAAGTTCAAAAGCCCTGTAACCAACCCCCTTCTGAGGAAGCTCTCTGTAGGCAAAGAGAAGGCAGGGCAAAAGGATGTCCCATCTACGCCTGAGCTTTTCAGGGAGACCTTTAATCATGCCCTTGAGGGTTTTGTTGAATCTCTCAACTAACCCATTGCATTGTGGGTGATAAGGGGTGGTGAATTTGTAATTCACACCACACTCCTTCCACATTGCAGTCAAGTACCCAGACATAAAGTTTGCATCTCTGTCTGATACTACCTCCTTAGGGAAACCCACTCTGGAAAAGACTCACAGGAGGGCTCTAGCCACAACAGGAGCTGTGGTAGTCCTAAGTGGAATTGCTTCTGGATACCTAGTGGCATGGTCCAGGGGGGCCTTTGTAGTACCACCTGCCTTACCACTGGCTTGGCAAGGGATACAGGAGCGACACAACTCCTTTGTGTCCTCTGACATATGAGGCCAATGAAAGTGAGGAACAAGTCTGTCCCAGGTCTTGTTTTGGCCTAAGTGTCCTGCTAATGGGATATCATGTGCCAGTGTCAATAGGAAGCCCCTAAACGTCAGGGGTATAACCAACCTCCTGGTTGCACCAGGTTTGGGGTCTCTACCCTCTGAGTATAAGAGTCCATCATCCCAGTAGATCCTGTGGGACCCACTGGCACTCACAGCAGCCTCAGCAGCAGCTTGCTGTCTGAGGGGTTCAAGAGAGGGGCAGCTCAGCTGCTCCTGGCTCAGATATGCCCTGGAAGGGCCCCCTGTCCCCAAGAACTCAACCTGATCAGGTTCAAGTTCCTCTGAGACAGTTCCTTCTTCAGGACTAAGATCATCTCCCTCAAGAGACTGATCCTCACTCTGAGGCAGGGGGGAAGACACTGCCTTACCCCTACTGCTCCTTCTCTTGGAAGGCACCTGGTCCATTATTCCAGGATCCAGGGCCTGTTCAGTGGAAGACATTTTTGCCTGTGACCTAGTCATGGCAAACACATCTGCAGGTATGCCCAGCATTTCTGCATGTGTCCTGAGTTCCACTTCAGCCCATGCTGAAGTCTCCAAATCATTGCCCAATAAGCATTCTACAGGGAGGTCTGCACTTACCACAACCTTCTTAGGGCCAGTTACCCTTCTCCAGGTGAAATTCACAACTGCCAAGGAATGGTCTGTCCTGACATTGCTTGCATTGGTCACTTGGTACATCTCCCCAAGTATGATCTGGTCAGGGCTCACAAGTTCTTTTGTCACCATGGTGACACTTGCACCTGTGTCCCTATATGCCATGGCCTCCTTACCATTGATCAAAGGCTGTTGTCTGTACTTGCCCAGATTACTGGGACTGACAAATAAGGAGGCAATATCCATGCCTCCATCACAGACTAACAGAGCCTGAGTTGGAATTCTGACTAGGCCAGAATCTATCTCAGATCCCAGGGTCAACCCTACTACACCCTTATTCTGGGTGCCACCACTTTGAACTGAGCTAGGGGGAACAGTAGCCTTAGGGGCAGTGGTGACTGGAGTCGATTCCTTGGCCCTTGGACAACTGGCATCTTGTGTCCAATGGGTCTTCTCTTTACAGATATGACACCAAGGTTTCTTTTTGCCTTTTCCCTTGTTTGTTTGTGACTCCCCCCTCAGATGAAGACTTTTGGGGCCCTTGTGAAGACTTCTGGTCTTTACCCTTCTCCCCACCCTTATCTGAGGTTTTAGAATCTTGCTTCTTAGAGTCACCACCTTGGTTCTGAGTTTTCTGCTTCACCCTCGTTCTGACCCATTCGTCTGCTTTCTTTCCCAATTCTTGGGGAGAGGTCAGATCAGAATCAACCAGGTACTGATGCAACAACTGATTTTGGCAATTATTAAGGATCTGCTCCCTCATAATTAAATTGTACAATCCTTTAAAATCACACACCTTACTGCCAAGTAACCAGCCTTCCAGAGCCTTAGTAGCACAATCTACAAAGTCAACCCAGTCCTGAGTCTGTACCTTCTGGGTGTCTCTGAACTTAATCCTGTATTGCTCAGTGGTTAAGCCAAACCCATCAATGAGAGCACTCCTCAAGACTGTGTAATTGTCAGCATCCTCTTCTCTAACAGTGAGGAGCTTATCTCTACCTTTGTCAGCAAAGGAGAGCCACAAGATAGCTGCCCACTGCTCCTGAGGGACCCTCTGTACTTTACAGGCCCTCTCTAGTGCAGTTATCCATTTGTGGATGTCATCCCCACTCTGATAGGGAGGGACTATCTTGTTCAGGTTCCTATGATCATGAGAATACTCTCTAGTTCTAGGGACACTGTTGCTGCCACCATGGGACTCTAGTCCCAATGCTCTGGTTGCTCTCTGGAGCTCTAGGGATTCCCTGTCTAGGGCCAATTGCTCTTTCTTGAGCCTGAGCTTGATTCTCTCAATCTCCAGTAATTGGCACTTCTTATCATAAGAGGATTCTCTCCTATTAGATACAGAGGTCCTTACAGAAGTACCTGAATGATTAGACCCCACAGAGGGAGTTCTGGATCTTCTAGGCAATCTCTGTACTATTCCTGGTGGAGTAAAGAGAGGGCCACTGGGGCCTTCTCCCCCACCTGAAGGAAGAGTTGGATTTTCCAGGTTAGAATCATTTTGATCCTCCTGGCCAGGGTTTGAGTCCAGATCAAAGAAGTGTTCACTTCCTGCTCTTTCCTCATCTCCTGTCCCACCCACTCTTTCTACTTCATCAGACCCTGGGGTCTTTCGGAGGTCATCTAAGAGCAACATCTCTATGAGACGTTGGGTGCTTGCACTTCTCCCTGTCCTCAGCTTCCTAGATGTACACATATTTCTCAATTCTTGGAAAGTAAGATGGTCATACCTAGTTGGCAGAGAGCCACTGGCTTCTCCTCTAGAAGACATACTAGTGTTATGTGGTGTAGGCACCTACCTAACCTAGTGGAGACTAAACTCTCTTGAGTTGGAGAAAGGGTGTGCTAGACCCTTGACTTACCCAAGTTCAGTAGAACTTACTTTATTCTAATCTTGATGTATTATATGTACCTAATACTTTTAGTGGTTTTCAGTTAATCACTCAATGAGATTTATCTGGTAAAACAATAGCAAGCTTGAATCCCAACCGCTGCACACCAATGTGAGAAGCTGGCCTGGTATATGCTGTCCACTAATTAAAGTGGGCACCTTGCACCAGTCCAAACGACCCTTATGGTGATTAGGTCAAAGATAACCTTTATTGAATGCTATCCTAGTGGTAGCTATGGAGAGCCTTCAGGCTAAGTCTTGAAGGAATGTAAAGCAGCTTGTTTTACCAGAACAGAACCTCCTGAGTGACCAAATGAAAGGAGAACCACACAAGTATATAAAAAATATGTATTTATTACTAAACACTCTCTACTAATCTCTATGTGAGATTAGAACATAAAACACACAATACTTAATCAATAGAACGGCAGTAAATAGCACAATACACAGCGGGCTCTGGGGGGAGACCGAACCATATACTAAAAAAATGGTATAAGAACAACGACTTCACTAGACACAGTGCCTAGAGCACGTAGAATCGCTGGGACCCCAAGGAACCACCCAAAGGAGTGACACAGGGAGCCCACGGAGGACGGGTGCAGTGTGGGAACACATACGCGTGCTCCGTACAACTCTATGGGAAAGTCGCGGTTGGAAAATTACTGTTTAAGGACACTTCGGAGAGGACTTCAAGCAAACCCTTTGGAACATAGAAGGTTCTAAGGCCAGCACCCTTGTGAGTACCGAGGTACCCGTGTTACCTATCCCAGAGGAGCCGGGTGCATAGGGGTGCATGCACCTCCTTACACAGGTTGCAGTAGCAGACCTGTGGTGTCATTTTGAATGGCCTCTCAGGGGTGGCACAATACGTGCTTCAGCCCCTGGGAGGCCTCTGGGGTACCTATGCCCTGGGTACATGGTGTACCATATACTAGGGACTGATAAGGGTACCCCAGAATCCAATCTGGAGTGTACCTAAAGTACATGCAATCAATTTATAGGAGAAAGCAGATAGACTGGGGTCCTGAATAGCAGGATCCCAGTCAGTCAAAGTCAAAAACAGTGATACATCAGCAGAAAGTGGGGGTAACCATAAGAGGCAGATCCTACTCTCCTACACAATGCTTGTTCTTTGATGTTATTTTCTGTACTGTCTTTGTAACATGTGAATTGCCCATGTATGGCTTGTTTATGGTTTTTGAACTGAAGTGCAGCTCCGATGCCTCAGCCTTTCAAAGACAGTGCTTTCTACCGATCTCCCTTGCATATTGTTGGATCATTGCTTTTTTGTTCACGAAGTAAAGGCTTGTGCTCCTGCTGTCAAACGTATATGTGAAGCAATATTTTGCCATGGACACCTTTTTAGTTCACCAAATACTACACATTTTCTGAACGCTTTTCATAGAACTCTGAGCAGACGGATTAACTTTCTTAATGCAGACTGTTGAGCAAAGGGGCCTTGCTACCAAATTCTATATTATTGTAGCTCTAGTCATCAGAATTCCTTTCTTTTAAAAACAAAATCTTTTTATTAAGTAGACAAACAAAGGTCCTGGCAGTGCGTCCGTTAACAAATACATTCTGTACATTTTCAAGGCTGTTGGTCTTAACATCTATGAGTCTTATTGAATGAAATGCAGAGACATAGCAATAGAATCATTCTTGGGTACATTACAACGCAATACAGTGTATGTTGTTCCCCCCGTCGTTCCCCCTACTCATTGCTCCGACAATTCTCTCATAGTCCTCTTTATTGTGTCCATTTACCCCATATTTTGTCCCATTTCTTCGTGCATCCCCTGCCCTGAAACACCACTTTTTCAGCATTGCAACACCAGTCTAAGCCTTCCTTCCACTTCACTACACTACACTCGGTGACTGATTCGCACCCCACTCCCTTGCTATATTTCGTTTGGCTACTATTCCGGCAGTCATGAGCCATACCTTGGAATATTTCAACCATTTTTCTTCACCAGTCACCCATATAATGTGCCATTTAGCTTCATGTGTGAGATCCTGGTCCACCACTTCCGACATGATCTCTATTATTTCTCTCCAGAATTGTTGGATTATTGGGCATGCCCACACTAGTATGGTAAAAGGTGCCTGCTTCCTCACATCCCCTTGCACGCTGATTCGAGTCGCTGCGTCCTATACGATGAAGTAACGTCCTTGAGCTGTATGATCTATGTAATATACGCAGTTGTACTAGGCCCAACCATGCCCTAATTGCTACCTCCCTCGGACTCTGTATCGCTTCTGTCCAGTCATCGTCTTCTAGCACCTCTAGGTCCCTTGACCATGCTTTTCTGAGAGCCGTGAGGGGGTCTGGATGGCTTTCTCCGACATGGGGTCCATGAGTAATCTATCTTCGAGTGGAGTGTATTCCGCTAATTGTTCCCTGTCTGGGATATGTCTCTTTAAGGCATGCTTTAGTTGTGGATATTGCATAAATTCCTTTTCAGACATTTGACAGTCCTCTATTAGATCTTTGAAGCTTATCAGTGTTTGTCCCCTCCATATGTCCCCTAAATATTCAATCCCTATGGTCTGCCATTTACGGAACCCCTTTAGCTGGTCCACTTCACGCAGTAGGTCACTGTCCCATAATGGCGTTCGTTCAGTCAATTTCTCTTTCCAACCTAGGAATACGGTCGCCTCCCTCCACACTTTTACAGTCATTTGTGTGTGTATAGGTAGTGCGTTGCTTGTGCGCCGACTGTACAGTGTGTAAGAAAGTGCCCTCTTTTTGCATGGCTGCCCCCACTTTTTGCTAAACTGCTGATGTGCTTTGACTGAGTGTGCCCTGGGTTCCTGCCAACCAGGTACACAGGGCCTATGTTCTTTCCCTAAACTGCATTGAAAACAAAACCCAATTGGCACTCTTTGGCCACAGGTCAGTCCCTTGTAAATGGTACCACAGGTAACAAGGGCACTGTGGCCAGGGAAGGCCTCTAAGGGCTGCAGCACTTATTGTGCCACCCTTAGAGGCCCTGTACCTTTACTTACTTACTCACTCACTCACTCACTCACTCACTCACTCACTCACACACACACACACACACACACACACACACACACACACACACACACACACACACACACACACACACACACACACCCCCCCCCCCCCCCCCACCCCCCACCCCCCCCACCCCACCCCCACCCTTTGCAGGCTGCGTGTTTTGGTGCAGAACAAAGTGAAGAGTTGACATGGCACACATCCCTGTGTGCCATGCCTATAACCCACTGCCCTGGCATAGGTCAGCCAACCCTCTAGCTGGGTGCACT
Source organism: Calotriton arnoldi (assembly GCA_963921515.1). Taxonomy (NCBI): domain Eukaryota; kingdom Metazoa; phylum Chordata; class Amphibia; order Caudata; family Salamandridae; genus Calotriton; species Calotriton arnoldi. Next base: position 4,776,496 of record CAWUFW010000214.1, on the reverse strand, counting down.
ATAGCAGTGGTGAGTGTATAGGTGCATGAGCCCTGTACCCCTACAGTGTCTAAGCTAATTCTTAGACATTGTAAGTGCAGTAAGGCCATTAAGAGTATACGGTGCTGGGAGTTTGTCATTACGAACTCCACAGCACCATAATGGCTTTACTGAAAACTGGTAAGTTTGGTATCAAACTTCTCAGCACATTAAACCCACACTGATGCCAGTTTGGGATTTAATGAAAAATGCACACAGAGGGCATCTTAGAGATGCCCCCTGAAAAACGCCCTAACACAAGTGTCCAGGCTGAGTGGCTGCTCGCCAGCTGCCACCACCAGACATGTTTTTGGACCCCTGGGTCGAGAGCCTGCTGCTCTCGGGGGTCTGAAACAATGCACATCCTGGGAATGTCTGCCCGGGGCTCGTGTTTGCTTATTTTGGAGGGAACCCGGGATGGGAAGGCAGCTGGCCGGGATGATTGGTTTTATTTTTATGGAAAACGAACAGCAGGGCCTTTAATTGGGGGCTTGGAGCTGTGCAGACAAGAGCGTCCTGCTTCTGCCTTCACTGGCGTTGAATGCCCGGGCAGACATTCCCACTCAGTTCCTTGGCGAAAATAATTCACGCCCGCAGCCAATTTTAACAAGCATTGGCATAGCCAATAGGTCTCGCCTTTGGGACCTTGTAAGTAAAAAAAAAAAACTGAAGTATAAGACTTCACGTTTACATTTACTTCGTATTTAGGATGCAGTAAATGTAAACGTGAAGTCTTACACTTCCGTTTTTTTTTTTTTTTTTTACTTACAAGGTCCCAAAGGTGAGACCTATTGGCTATGCCAATGCTTGTTTTTTCTTCTTCTTCCTGTTTGCAATTTAATGAAAGCTTTCACGGAGACGAAAAAAGCTGCAGCATGTGGTCTACAAACCACAACACGCTGCTTTTAGCACCTAATTCAAGGCGCACAATACATTGTGTTATAGATAAGACTAAGTAATTAACGTCCGAGACAGTAAACAAAGTGCTGGAGGACATGTGTCTGGCCCGTGAAAGGAAGTAGTTAGGCAAATGTTTGGCAGTTGGTGTGTATGATATTAGGAAAGAGCTCACTACACCGGCTGAATGAAGCTACTCAATGTGTTGCTGGTGCTTTTAAATAATGTATGACGTACTGTAGATAGGAGCATAACCACAATATGGCAGTAGGCAATCTCCGTAAAGCAGTAGGATGTGTCCAAATGACGAGAGCTGCCTAACAAAAAGTTAGGGAACCATGATAGAGTCACGGCGTTCGCTCACCGCCCGGTGATTCTGGGCAAATTAGTTAATATCCCCGCGCCATAGGCAATATGGCAGTAGGCAATCTCCCTAACGCAGCAGGATGTGGCGAAATGAGCAGAGCTGCTGAGCAAGAAGTTAGGGAACCATGTTAGAGTCACGGCGTTCGCTCACCGCCCGGTGATTCTGGGCAAATTAGTTGATATTCCCGAGCCTTCCAATAGGCAATGTGTTTGTGTGCAATGTAACTGTTTTCTATATATCTTCACAATACTTTTTGGTCTAGTTCGCGCTGTATAGAACAGCAAAACAGACAACCAAAAAGCAACTAGCCAGCATACACCATCGAGCAAGAGCTCACTACACCGGCTGAATGAACCTCCGCGATGTGTTGCCGTTGCTTTTAAATAATGTATAACGTACTGTAAATGGGAGCATAGGCACTCCGCCATTTGTTCAAAATACCCCAAAAACAACAAACTAATGTTGCAACCCAAAAAACAACGAAGTAAGCAAGAGCTTACTACACCGGCTGAATAAACCTCCGCGATGTATTGCTGTTGCTTGAAAGAATGTATAACGTACTGTAGATGGGAGCATAGGCACTGCGCTATGGGTTCAAAACACCCCAAAAAACAACGCAACCCAAAAAACAACGAAGTAAGCAAGAGCTCACTACACCGGCTGAATAAACCTCCGCGATGTATTGCTGTTGCTTTCAAAGAATGTATAACGTACTGTAGATGGGAGCATAAGCACTGAGCCATGTGTTCAAAACACCCAAAAAAACAACGAACTAATGTTGCAACCCAAAAAACAACAAACGAACTAATGTTGCAACACTCAAAGCGCAATGGAAATTGTACAAGCTACAAACTAAAACAAGACGCGCGGCCAAGAAACGCGCTCTCTGGTGAGGGAGGAGGGGTGAGGGAGGGGGGAGGAAAGGCAGATGGCGCCTCGCCAGCGATGCGAGGAATAGAAACGCGCTCTCTGGTGAGGGAGGGGGAGGAGGGCTGACGAGATCGAGGGGGAGAAAAGGCAGATGGCGCCTCGCCAGCGATGCGAGGAATGTATGGCAGCTGCGCGCGTGCACGCTCTCGTGAACGCAAGCTGGTCGCCAGCAAAAGCCACCGTTTGCACTTCCAAAACCCGCTTACTAAAACTCTCGCCAGAGCAGCGCATGCGCTGGCTCAGGCGAAACCTAAAAATCAGTACCAGCCACCCACATCATTAACAGACGAATGGGCATAGGATGATTTTCCTTCCCTTTAATTCAGCTTGCTCACCCTTGTCCTGAAGATGAACCCCACTTATTGGGTTCGAAACGCCGTCGACCACCATACAACATGAACTCCTATTACTCTTTGTAAAATAACTGTGGAGCTCATTATACTGTTGTCAATGCGATGCCTTTTTAAACCTCACTATCACCCTGCATGTCACTCTTCCTTTCACTTAAATATATGTGAGCACCTGAATACTATACAAAAAATTGTAAAATAAATGTTTATAATTTATCTGACCTACATGACCTTTCTTTTGATCTTTCCTTTGCTCCCTCATGAATTAATTTCAAAATCTTAGAACCAAGTGTTCCCTGTTGGGTCACTTTCTCGCTTTGGACCATTTAGGCCACACCTGAACCACTGTTTCCTAAATATCTCGCCACCCCAGGTTCACATATTGGGGTACCCTTGTCTTCTCAAAAAACCTGGTGCTTCAATGGGCATAAACCCAGATTGATCGGGATGTATTATAGATGCAATGACAGTACTGAGCCTGTTTGCCAACACATTCGCTTCCACATTAAGTAAGGATATTGAGCGATATGATCCGCAATCCTCCAGCGGCTTTCCCTGTTTCGGTATCACCACAATAGTGGCTAGTCTCTGATCTTCTGGCAGCTTACCTCGAACAAGTGCCTCTTGATACATATTTAACATATGCGGGGCCACTTTCGATGCCACTCCTTTTTAGGTCGAGCCTAGCGCAGCGCGCATGCGCTGCTCTGCGAGGCTTCTTGTAAGTACTTTAAACTACTCTGTGTGGGTCTGACTCCCCCCACGCATGTGGTTGGCTTTTGTGTGTGTCTTTCAAAAATGAAAGCACGCAAATGGCTAAAGGAGGGCGCATGTCCCACCTCTTTTTTTAATGTTCACTCCCACTGCGTTTTGCTCTCGGGAGCGAGCAGCGGCGCGCAGGGTGGCAGCTGCATTCCTCGTGGGTCAGGTTACCGTGCTTTCTCTTTCGCTTGCAATCTGACTGAATGTCCAGTGCTGTATGCCTTTCACAGACAGCGTCTTCCCTTCGACTCATTGTCTCCTTTTTACAAACACCATCTAGGCACGATACTCTCTACCCCAACCCTCCCGGAATTTTACGGCACAACTTCAGACTGACTGACTCCGCCCTTAACCTACATACCTTCCACAGATGCTACACTAACATGTGACTGGCTGCGCAGTGCGGCCAACGTGCCTCTTATTGCCACAACAATATGCTGCAATTGACTCTCCACAACATAACAAGCTTTTAATTGGCTGGGCAAGCGACGGACTCTTCCCTACCCCTTCACAGGCACAAATAGGACACCAGTGACGTGGCGCCAGTGCTAAATGACTTTTTTGTGCCAATAACAGCCCTTCGAACGTTTGGCGTTGATGACAAAGGCTAAAGATTTATTTTCACAATAATACATGCGCTTAAATTTGCGCACGCAATGACAACAATTTGCTTCATTTTTATGATCATTATGTTTCATTTTCGTACTATTGTGGAAATGTGTAATATTTTACGTTAGCATAAGCTACAGTCATTTTGGCTGTGGCATCTATTTTGTTAGCTATGTAATTCTTCCGTCTTCACTGTTGCTTGCCCTTCTATTCTGCTTGTGTCATCAACTCTAGTTAACTCCTTCTGTACTGAGTTAAAAGCAATGTGCTGAGCAAAGGCCTGTAGCTGCTAGAATGCACCTGGCTAAAGATATAACTGTCAACTGTTTTTTGCTGATGTAAATAGTTCTGTTCCCCCTCCCACTTTGCTGACTAAGTGATCTCCCATCTGCCCATGTTTGTAGGTAGTTATTCCTGTGTATGCTTGTACATTCTGTTTGTAACTACATGCTTACGTTGCAACAAAGTCTGTATAAAAGGACACTGGTTTGTTAAGCCAGTGTGCCACTTTCTGCAACACTTGAGAGCGTTGTTGAACGTGGTTCCACTAATGAGAAATTAATAAAATTGTTATTTTGAATTCCAGCTTCAGTGTTGATCTCTATTTTGTTGGTTTTTGAACCCGTGGACAAAAGGGTGACCCTGCACCAGTGTACCCCTAAAAAGGTACATTTCCACACTATTAGTCCTCCGTATATAGGTGTCGTACATCCTAACATTAAAATGTAATGGAAGAGGTAAAATTGATGTTTTATGCACGGGCAGATTAAGTGATTTGCCCAGAATCACCAGATGTTGAGCCGACCTTGGGACTGAAAAATGATTCACTATCGTTGTCTCCTTTTTACAAACACCATCTAGGCACAATACTCTCTACCCCAACCCTCCCGGAATTTTACGGCACAACTTCAGACTGACTGACTCCGCCCTTAACCTTCATACCTTCCACAGATGCTACACTAACATGTGACTGGCTGCGCAGTGCTGCCAACGTGCCTCTTATTGCCACAACAATATGCTGCGATTGACTTTCCACAACATAACAAGCTTTTAATTGGCTGGGCAAGCGACGGACTCTTCCCTACCCCTTCACAGGCACAAACAGGACACCAGTGACGTGGCGCCAGTGCTAAATGACTTTTCTGTGCTAATAACAGCCCTTCAAACGTTTGGCGTTGATGACAAAGGCTAAAGATTTATTTTCACAATAATACATGCCCTTAAATTTGTGCACGCAATGACAACAATTTCCTTCATTTTTATGATCATGGTTTCATTTTCGTACTATTAGTCCTCCGTATATAGACGTCGTACATCCTAACATTAAAATGTAATGGAAGAGGTAAAATTGATGTTTTATGCACGGGCAGATTAAGTGATTTGCCCAGAATGACCGGATGTTGAGCCGGCCTCGGGACTGACAAATGATTCACTATTGTTGTCTCCTTTTTACAATACTCTCTACCCCAACCCTCCCTCTACAACATACCTTAAAAACATTGCCAATAGCTCTCACTAAACACTTATAACGTCCTAAAGGCGAGACCTATTGGCTATGCCAATGCTTGTTTAGAGTTCTATTGGTTTACCGTTGGGTTCGGCTGCCTTGCCTAGCTGTAAATCCCAAATGGCCCTTACTATGTCTTCTGTGGTGAGCTCTTTATCCATCTCCGCCCTTTCTTTTCGGGATAATCTTGGGATATGAAGGTCCCTAAGCAGCTCTGCACAGTCCTCCTATGTTCTAGTGGATGTAGATTTATACAAAGCCTCGTAGTAGTCTGCAAATTCAGAGGTAATTTCCTCCCCTGTCTTTTTAACCTCTGTCTGCGGAGTATGGCTCTCTAATACCCAGCTTCTTTCTCTGTCCTTTTTTTCCAGCCACGCTAGTAGCTTATTAGCCTTGTCCCCCTCTTCATATAATCACCTCTTGGTTGCCCTGGCAGACATTTTGGCTGCCTCCTCCACTGTCTTTCATCTCCCTTTGCTTAATGTGGATCTGTTGCCTAGTCTGTGCCTCCATTTCCCTATTCCCCATTTCAATCCTCTCCAATCGTAGGATGTCTTTCACCAGTGTGTTGTATTGAATTTGTTGTTCTTTCTTTTTCCCCCCCCAGCTATTCCCTTCACATAATCTCGCATTACTGTCTTGTATGCCTCCCACAGTCTACAGGTTGAGACTACCGTTCCTGTGTTGTCCTGGAAGTATTGTTCTGTCCGCTCCCCTAGTTTATCTCTGATCTATTTTTCTCGAAAGAGCCAGGGGTCTAGCCTGGGGGGTAAGGTATAGTCTCTTGTGGGCCCTCGCAGGTGTGTTTCTACAGGTGAGTGATGAGAGATTCCTCTCGCCTTATGCTCCGCTCCTCTAAACCAGTGTGCGCTTGTTCCTTGTGTCATCAAGTACTCTAGGCGGGAGTGGCCCCAGTGTGGGGCTGAGTAAAATTTGTACTGTCTGGCCTCTGGGTTATGTTCTCTCCACAGGTCTACAAGTCCTAGCGCTTCCTCAAAATCTCGTAGTGGTTCGGCCTCCCTGTCCCGGTCAGAGGTCGTTATCCTGTCTAAAACCAGGTCCATTGTTGCATTCATGTCCCCTCTCATAATTAATATTCCCTCCGGGAGGTCTAATAGTAGTGCACTTAGTTCCTTCAGTGTGTCCGCATGTAGCCTTGGTGGTACATACACTGAACATATGTTTAGGACTTTGCCCTCCTATCTTCCTGTTATGGCCACATACTTACTCGTCTGGTCATACCATATATTGCCCAGTGAGAAGGAGAGGGTCGTCGGGATCAGGATCCCCACTCCTCTAGACCCAGTTGTAAATCCTGCGTTTGTATCCGAATCCGTCTAGTGCCTTGCATGTGTTGCCCTTGAGGTGTGTTTCCTGTATTAACACTATATCAGGATTTTGCCTTCGGAGATATTGTAGTACCACTGTGTTTTATTTTATGTCCCAGACCGTTAACATTCCAAGTCAAGACTCGTATATCTGTGTTTGCATGGGGGAAAACTCGCAGATTATCTGTCTCTCATCTCTTGCTTAACATAGGTGTGCGGTTGATTACTCGGCCTGTACCTAGTCTGTCTTCATAGTTTGGGGGTCCGACCCGCCACTCTTGTCCCTTTGGATTGCCTCGTCTCTCTTCCTCCCCCTGCCAGATTATCAACTGATATAACTGAAACTGTGCCATCTCCAGGATGGCTACTCAAACAACGTAAACGTCTCCCCCCCCCCCTGCTGCCCTGCGGGTTAAAAACCACCCACCCCCCCCCAATTTGCAGAGTGCCTGTCATTCCATATTAACAACCCCAAACTCGGGTCGGCCTGGAGCCGGAGAGTCCACCCGCCCCGTCCCCCACACCCCTTGGTCATACATTGTGTAGGTGCTATAGCGACATGTGTCGAGGCAGGTTCAACTTCACACAATTGTAAGTATCGCTATATAGAAAAGCGTAAATCTTAGCTGCATAGGAGTCCTTGCCCTGGGGGCCAATGGACTGTCTCGCTTCTTCCTCTCCAGCCCATATTGGTCAGCAGTCGGTCTTGTATCCTCACTCCCTATAGGGTCACTCTTGGAATAGTCATTCCCGCATCTGTGCAGATTGTCTCTTCCAGCAGGTGTCCATTCACAAGCTCAGCGTCGGAGTCCCTTTCTGCTGCATCTGACGCTGGTGTAGTCTTCTCTCGATGTCTTGATTTCTTTACTGTCCTCCAACCATCCAACCAATCTTGTGCCTCCTCAGGAGTTGGGAACCGCCATATCTTGCCCTCTGCTATCACCCTGAGGGTCGCCGGGAACAGCATGGAGTACTTGATGTCCTGTGCGCGTAAGGTCTTTTTTATTTCTAGGAAGTTCCGTCTTTTTTGTTGTACTTTCAGTGTAAAGTCTGGGTAGAAGGTGATGAGGGCATTCTTATATTTCAATGGTGGGGCGCTTCTAGCCGCCTGGAGAACTACATCACAATCTCTGTAGTTAAACAGTCTCGCTATTATGGGTCGCGGCGGGGCCCCCAGCCTTGGCAGCATACCTGGGACTCGGTGGGCGCGCTCCACCAAGAAGAATTTTGACAGGCCATTGGGCTGGAGCGATTTCGTTATGAGGGCTTCGCCAAATAGGTCCACTGCTTGCCCTTCCGCTCATTCTGGCACCACAATTATACGAATATTGTTGCGGCGGGAGCGCCCTTCTTGATCCTCCAACTTGCCTTCTAACTCCCTTGCCATCTTTGTCAGCTCTCTGACCTGTTTCTGTAGGGTCTTGGCACCAGTCCAGCTGTTGTTCCTTCTACCTCAGTTACTCGATTCCTCATGTTGCGGAGGTCCGCTCGGAGTAGTGATACCTCCGTGGTTACTGCGTTGATTTTACCAGCAGATCTGGTTTTATCCTTTGGATAGCTGCCATAACGTCTTATAGTGTAGGTTCTAGAGTCGTTGTCTGGGGTGGTACCGTTTGTCGTCCAGTTGCTTCTGCTCCTTCTGGGCTGGTCAATTGGTCCTTCGGCAGCGTGAATTTATCCAGGTTTGTCTGCTGGAGGGCTCGGGAACTTCTGCCCCCATCATCTCCACCGTGTCGTTTGTGCCTGGGGGCTCTGAGACAGGTGGGACCTGCCCGTTGGTAATTACACCGTCTATTCTGCTCTCAGCCTACAATTTGGGTTGCGATGTTGTAGTCCAATTGACCAGTCTGTAGTGTCACCTGGTGTTGTTTGTTGCTTCATCGCACTCTCTTGTTCATGCCCAATTCTGTGGTTGCCCCCTCTTTCAAATTGCGTAAATATTTCCCGACTGTGGAGGCAGTTACCTCAGTTCATGCAGAGTATAGTGGGGGGCCCCTCAACTGCCGCTGTAGCTGTTTAGTTCGGGTTCCTCATATCTTGGAGGACTTCTTAATGCATGCCCCACTCCCCTTCTCTGTGCGTGTGTCCCCTTTGCACTGGTTTTTGCACATTTTCACTGGCACGGCCTCTATTGTAGTGACCGCAATCTCACGTGCCGCCATTGCCGGAGCCGCGCCCTGTCCAATGCCCTTTTCCTGCCGAACTAATATGTTTTCTACCTTTCGTCGCCGTGTGTCTCCACGGGGCTTACTGCCGGTACTCCCTTCTATGCGTCACACGTTGTTTCCCGGCTCCGACACTTGAGCCCGGGGATTACGGCCGTTGAGAGGCCGCTCATTGTCCTGCCTCTGTCTCGGGTCTGTTTCGCTCCTTCGGGGCGGACTTCGCACCCGGGCACCGAGTGGGTTATGGAGACCTCACTCGCTCCCTGACCACGAATAGTTACACAGGTTTATAGTAGGATGGACGAGGTGGCCCGGCAGAGCCGCTTCATCAAGCGGACATTGCTCTCCTCAGCAAGCCACGTCCCTCCAGATTTTCTTTCTTCAACAGCTGGTGGCAAAACATACTAACTCGCCCAACTATTACCACACACTTGCCCTAACCAAAGCCAGTCCTCTTTGCTTTGCCAATGCTTTTTTCAGTTTCTCCTCTAGTTTGCTTTTGTTTTCCCTATAGTTTTTTCTTTGTAGGCTGTAAGGAGTACCACGAATGAAACACAAGCCTATCACCTGATTGGTGACGTAAAGTGAAGGAAGCTGATCTGTTTCAGGGAAGTAGTGGTTAACCTAACACAAAATCAGCCTTCCTCCTCCATTGAGTCAGCAAAGACAGTCTACAAAGTATGGAGCCAGATTTCCTGCAAATCCTCTTCTTTTTGAGAAAATACGCTATTAAATGTGATGTGACACAGCTCTTTTTGCTCAGTTTATTATTATTTTTTTTTAACATTCCAATTCTGCCTTCACTCTTGTTGGTTCCAGTTAGGGTTACCTCCTTTCTGAAAGAAAACCTTCAGCCATCTATTCACTTTTTAACACTCTGCAAAGTACTGGACAGGATTCTTAAGTAGAACGTACATGAAATTGTCTTAATTCATTCTTACCATGGTCTTTCTGGTTTTGATTACTTTAATTATCAGTGAGAGGCCATTAAAGCTGCTGTAGAACACATTTTAAAGTGTTTTGCTCTTATATTTACTGTTTAAAGTATATACTAATTAGGGGGGAAAAAAACTGGCTTTCAGTGATTTTTAAAAATTTTGTACCGGCTGGAACATCAAAATACAGTCATGCTGGTATAAATCAGGACTGGTGGCAACCGTAGTTCCAGTACTTAATTTGTGCCTGTGTTTGATGTGTTTGATGGCGCTCGGCACCAGCAGTTATTTATCTACCACATGGTGGTGGTGTGTGTCTATTTTGTTTTTTTGAGCAGGATTAATCTGTGGAGAAATGTAGGAGGCTGGCTCTGTATATGATGTGGCAATACCGTGCACAGAGTCCAGGGGTTTCCCAAAAGTGTGCAGGGCTGAATGCAAAACCCAAAGTGCTTTATTAGTGGTAGTGTGGGCGAGCATCCTTAGCCCTAACACAGAGGAGTGTAGCACATTTAATGCATAACAGTGATCAATAATGTACACTCGACTCAAGGAGATCCAGATCAATTTTATAAAATTATAATTTGTTTGTACTTTATTTTAAGACGGAGGTCTTTATAATCAGGTAGGTACGTTTTTAATTAAAAATACTTTTCACTTTGAAAAATCAACACAAACTTTTTCACAAAGTCCATTGTTCTCCTATGGGGAAAACAATATTGCGGTTATACAGGTAAGTGTTCAACTTTCAACGTACAATCTAAGTCTTCGGAGCCAAAAGTCAGCAAGGGCCAGGGGTCAGGTAAGTTCCAAAACTGCACCACCACAGGGGCAGCCGGGTGCAGAGGTCAAAATCAGGGTTCGATCCGATGCTTTCCAATGGAGACAAGGGGTGCCTGGAGCAACACTGCTTGCAGGTAAGTAAAGTAGTTGCAGGGGCCAAGATTGAGGGTTAGCACATGCACGGGGGGACCCAAGGCAGCACCAAACATAAACCACCAGCGGCACAGGGGCGGCCGGGTGCAAGGTGCAAATTCGATGTCTGGCGCCCAATGCTTTTCAATGGGGATTCTTCTTTCAGAAAAAAGGCTGCAGGTGTGGCACCGGAGGTTACAACGACAGCAGAGATAAGCTGGGATGTAGGGGGTCGTAGTGGCACCACCGGTGCAGCTCACCAAGGCCCAGGGGCTTCAGGGGCAGGGGTGCCTTTGGACTGAGACTTCTTACCGGAGCAGGTCGCGGTTAGGGGGGAGGGGGAGCCTCTGGATTCACACTGCAGGCGCCACCACAGAGATCAGGAGGGGTCAGCCAGCACTGGACATGAGGTCAGGATCGCTGGAGAGACTTCACTGCACAGGTGAGCCACTCAAACTTGGGCCATGGGCACCGGGTGCAGAGTGGGTTGAGGACGGGATACGCCTGTATCCGGAGTCTTTGGAGTCTGTTTCTTCTGGACAGGTCCGCTGTCCATAAGAGATTGGAGTCTTTATTGAAGGCCACAGTCCTCCCAGGGGTCTCAGATGTTGCTGTTGCAAGAAAGGTCACAGGGTTGTCGAAGCAGGAGATAGGCCGGGAGGACTGGGGCCAAGGCAGTTGTCGTCTTCTTGCATCTGCTGCAAGGTGTCTTCCTTCTTCTTAGGTCGTTGCAGATCTGAGGGCCTGTTCTGGGGGAGCTGCCTAAATACTACTTTTAGGAGGAGTTTTAGGGGAGTAGTAGGTAGGGCCAATGGGCACCTTACCTGGGGTGACTACACCCTCTATTACGCCACTGTCCTGTGGTAGGGGGCATAGACTTAGCGCTGATTGGAGGAGTCCCCCCCCCCCCCATCTTCAAGATGGCGCAAACTGAAAGTTGTGCTTCCCCCACCTTAGGGGTGGGGTTGGCAGAGGTGGGCACACCTATCTTTTTAGATTTTCCCACTGGTTTTCCCACCCAAAGTGGGGGGTGTACACCAGGGGCTGCCATCTGCTGCTAGCAGCAGAGGCTCGGGTTCGCATTACAAAGGCGGCAGGTCTTTGAAGCTTCCCCTCTTCGAGCACTGGCCCTTCCTGGGGGAGGAGGCATGACACCTCTGCCCAGGATGTGCGTTGTTTCTGGTCCCAGAGAGCTGGGGCTCTCTACCCAGGGGTCCAGAAACATGTCTGGTGGTGGCTGGCTGCATACAGCAGGTCAGAAACCACACCATGGTTGGTAGGAATTCTCGGTACATGGTACAATAAATCCCACACTAGCATCAGTGTGGATTTATTGAAATGAGTAGTTTGGTACCAAACACTCCTGTATTCAGTGAAGCCATCATGGTCCTGTGGAACTCTAGTTGACGAGTTACCAGCCCATGTACTCTCTTAGGGTTACACTGGCACTTAGGCAATGGGGACCAATATTGTAGACTTTGTTGTTTTCTCCCTCACAGGCAGGCTGCAAGGGCAGTGGCATTGTCCTAGTGGGGGGGGGGGGGGAGGGCGAAGGCGAAGCACGGGACCCTCTTCAGCACCCAGGCCCTAGGTACACAAGGTACCATTTACTAGGGACTTACAGGAGGCAGAAGTACCAATTGGGGGTTTGTTTTAGGGAAGGAGCACTGGCACAGGGGACCTGGTTGGCAGGGACCCTGTGCACTATATTTGAAACCACATCAAAACCAGGCACAAAGTGAGGGGGGGGGGGGGGTAGCCATGCAAAAGAGGCACTTTCTCACAAGAATTTAACAATTTAATATACTTTTCAAAAACTGAAAACTAGCATGTAGGTACTCTTCTGTCACAAACATTAGACAGCTGTGGCAGTGCCAGCTGCAGTGGATTCCAAAGACATACTCTGGGCCCATGCATTTAATCTGTTAAAAACAAATATATATATGCACTTGCCCGTTAAAGTTTTATTCCTATGATGACGACACCCAGATTGGGCTGCGCTTGGATCAGGTATTGTCTAGCTCAATTTCAGTTTAAAAACAGTTAAAATGGTATAAAGAGTGCAAGGGAAGAAATTTGCTGATGTATGGTAGGAATGAAAAATGAGGTAATTCTTCCTCTAGTACTTCACCTGCACCTGGCACCCTTAAAGCCACTTTCAAGGGTGTACATTATGGGACAAAACTAGGTAGGGATCTTAAATCTTTAATCTTCCCTTCCCCTCCTCAAAGATGAGGTGACGGACCTCAAAGATGTCGGTGACGGACCCGCACCTCTCCTGCCTCTTTTGTCTTGAGCGTGACCACAATGCCAAGACCTGAGTCATTTGTCGTGTCATGCACCCCAAGGCCTTGCGGTAGCGACCCCTCTTGCTCCTTGCCGCTCGACCTTACCCGGCGCCGCTGCTCTCGGTGCCACCTGCACCCTCTGGCAGCACCACCCCCATTCTCATACCCAACATGTAGCTGGATGGTTGTCGCCGAATGCAGATTCTGGCGTTAACTGGAGTCATTCCCTCCAGGCCAGAGCCCTAAACTTATGGGCTTGACCTATGGGAAGATTGTGAGGGGCCACTGGACCCATATGAATACCAGTCCCTAGTCCCAAATGGGCACTTGGTGTGAGGAATTGGTGGAAGCAAGTGGACTGGACACCTCCCCAGTGGCTTGGCTTGGTCTCTCCTCCTACCGTGGCTCCGGAGAGGGAGCCTCTTTTGCTATAGTGGTGAGGAGGGCCCCCAGTGGCAGTCAAGACTAACGTCTTAACAGAGGTGCTTCAGTCGGGAGTAGCCTCCTCAGAACCGCTTCTCCCATTCAATAAAACCCTCACGGATGTCCTTCTTTGGGACCTGGTCCAAACCCTTTCCAGGGGCTCCTGTGAACAGGACAATTGTCCTCTGCCATCGCCCTGCCCCAGGGGACCCCAGGTTTCTCACCCAACTCCCTACTCCGTAGAACTTGGTGGTCCAAGCTTCCACCTCCCGAGTAAACCCTGGTGCATTCCCTTCCACCAAACCGGATCCAAGAGGCTGGACACCTTGGGCAACAAAATGTTTTCTTCCACCAGTCTGGCTCTGCAGTATGTGAACATCGCATGACTTTTGGGCCGTTACTCCCACTCACTCTGGGATTCGGTTGTGCAGGTGCTGCTTATGGTCCCAGAGGAGGCCTGGCCATATTCTCCCAAGCTTTGGTTGACAGGAGAGATGCAACTAAATTCACGGTCAGATGTGGGCTGGACTCAACTGACTCGCTAGGCAGAGCGGTTTCTTAATTGGTGGCCTTACGGCACCACACCTGGCTGAGGACATGCCCTTTGATGGCTCCTGTCTCTTCGGAGACTAGGTGGACTCTGCGCTGGAGCGCTTTGAGGACAGCAGGGCTAAGGCCAGGTCCTTGGGTCTTTCCATGGCCCCTCGCCAACCCCAGTCTGCCTTTCGCTCCTCTCGTGCCCACCGAAGAAGTTTCCAACCACGTCCCTACCTGCCCAGCCACCACACCCCATGGGTCAGGCAGCCATAGGTCGGGCCAGTCTCACCCCCCCTCCCCCATGGCAGCAGCAGCCACCAAGCATCTTTAGTTTGCCCTCCAACCATCATGGGCAATCAGTGGGAGGCAGGATACGGCATCACCTGCACCACTGGATGTCGATAACATCCGACCGCTGGGTTCTCTATATTGTCAGAAGGAACTACTTCCTCCCATTTGTGACCACCCCTCCACCCATGCCACCCACTAGCGACAGAGTGATGGAGGACCATTCTCCTTATTCCACCCGGAAGTGGCGTATCTCTTGGCCCAGGGAGCCATAGAGAGGGTGGCGACATCAGAAATTGGTGGAAGGTTGTTATTCTGCAACTTTCTGGTGCCCAAGAAGGACGAAGGCCTTCATCCTATCCTAGCCTTGCACCCTCAATTTCTTCCTTAAAAATGAGAAATGCTCATGCTCGCTCAAGTTATGTCTGCTCTCGACCCGGGAGACTGGATAGTAGCATTTGACTTGCAGGACGCATACTTCCACATTCCCGTCCTGCCAGCCCATAAATGTTACCTGCAGTTCACTGTGGCCCATTAGCACTTTCAGTTTGCCGTACTCCCTTTTAGACTTACCAGCACCCCTCGGGTGCTCACCAAGGTGATGGCGGTGGTTGCAGCTCATCTGCAGAGATCAGGGGTGCCAGTCTTCCCCTATCTCAACGACTGGCTGTTGAAGGGGGGCTCACTCCAGGAAGTCTCCCACCTTCAGACTACGGCAGACCTCCTGCACTCGCTGGGGTTCACTATCAACGTGCGAAGTCACACCTGACTCCCTCTCACGCCCTCCCTTTCATCGAAGCTGTTCTGGACACAGTGCAGTTTCAGGCTTATCCTTCCGAATGGCGAGTCCAGGATATTCAGGTTATGATACTGATGTTTCAGCCTCTATCTTGGGTTTTGGTGAGAAAGACTCTGAGGCTCCTGGGCCTCATGCATTTTGCTTGGGACACATGCCTGCTGGCATACGTGGGTTCTGCAGTGGGACCTGAAGTTCCAGTGGGTGCAGCAGCATCAGGGGGAATCTCTCTGAAAGGGTCCAGATGTTGGATGGTACTGCAAAAGATCTGCAGTGGTTGATAACAAACCGCGATTGAGTCAGTGGCAGACCCCTCTCCATTCCCCAACCAGATCCGACAGTAGTGACAGATGTATCACACTTGGGAGAGGTGCATTTCAGAGGCCTCTGGTCTCCAGCGGAATATGGACTTCACATCAACTTGCTGGAGCTGATAGCAATCTGGCTGGCATTGAAAGCCTTTCTACCCTTCATCAAGGGAAGGCTAGTGCAGGTGTTCATGGACACCACCACTGCCATGTGGTACTGCAACAAGCAGGGTGGGGTGGCGTTGTGGACTCTTCGTCCAGATCCCTGCGCCTTTGGACATGGCTGGAATATCAGGGCATATCCCTGGTGCTTCAACACCTGGCAGGCTCTCAAAACACCAGGGAGGACAAACTCAGCCGCATATGCCTAGTGGATCACGAATGGCTTCTCCATACGCAGGTGGTGCAAGGGCTCTTTCAGCAGTGAGGAAAGCCTTAGTTAGATCTGTTTGCCACTGCCGAGAACGCACAATGTTAGCTGTTTAGTGGGGTGGAGTTTCCAAGGAGACTCTCGCTCGGAGACGCTTTTTGTCTCGAGTGGAGATCAGGCCTCATGTATGCCTTAACGCCTATGCCACTCCTGCCCAGAGTTCTTAAGAAGATCAGGAACGACTGTGCCCAAATCATCCTTGTGGCTCCGTACTGGGCTCAGAGAGTTTGGTAGACCGAGCTGTGGAGCATGGCCATCGGTCCTCCGATTGGGCTTCCCTTTCAGGAGAATGTTCTGACACAGCAACAGGGGAGAGTCCTCCTCCCAAACCGGTCAACACTACTTCTTGATGCGTGTAGATTGAGCAGCAACAGTTGACAGCTTTCGACCTTCCGTACGAAATCTACAATGTTATCTTGGCAGCCAGGCGTCCCTCCATGAAAACGGTATACGCCTACCTTTGGAGTAAGTTTGTGGCATGGTATGCAGAGAAACAGATTGATCCCCCTTTCTGATCCCCTCTCTCAGGTACTTCTGTTTACTCTTTCTCTTGCCCACCAGGGCTCTGCTTTGGACACCATAAAAGGCTATCTTTCTGCCATCTCAACATTTCTGCAGTTGCCACATCAGCAGTCACTGTTGAAATCACCTACTGTACATAGGTTTTTGAAAGGTCCCCAACACATGTTCCCTCCTTCACCCTTTATCATGCATCAGTGGGACCTAAATGTTGTACTCACGTTTCTCCTGTGCACTCCTTCGAGCCCCTACACAATGGTCCTATCAAGCTCTTTAGTATCAAAACAGCCTTTCTGGTGGCCATAACATCTGCCAGGGTTTGTGAGCTCCAGGCTTCGTCTTCCAAGCCTCCGTACATCAACATCATCCCAGGTAAGCTGGCCCTTTGCACTACGCCTTCCTTCTGAAGATAGTCGCTCCCTTTTCTGTAGGCCAATCCATCACCCTGCCTACCCTTTTTTGCTCCGCCACATCCCTCTAACGAAAAAAAGTGACTCCACCGACTGGACTGGGAAAGAGTTTTTTTTCGATCTACCTTGACCACACAAAAGTTATGGGTGGACAACCAACTCTTTGTGGGGTACGTCAGAGCCAAGAAAGGGAAGGACATGCAGAAACGGACCATCTCCCAATAAATCATACTCTACATTAAAATCTGCTACCCATTGGCAAAGAAGGAACTCCCAGAGGGTATGCATGCTCATTCCACCAGAGCAAAGGCTGCGACCACTGCGTTAGCACTTAGATTCCCAGGCCTGGAAATCTGCCAGGCAGCAACGTGGGCTACTTTGCACACGCTCACAAAGCACTACTGCCTGGATATTTGAGGTTCGTCGGGATAAGCATTTTGCCAGTTTGTTTCTGCAGAACGTTTTGGTGTGAAATTGTTTCGCAGTCCCACCTCCGGGACATTATTGCTTGGGTATCTTTTCTAAGGTAAACAATCTGCAGCTAGAAATCTCTGTCAGATGAACAAGTTACTTACCTTCCGTAATGCCTTATCTGGTAGAGACTCTTATCTAGCTGCAGATTTCTTATCAACACGCCCATCCTCTCCGCTCTGCAAATGGATTTATAAGGACAGGATTTTTTCCCTTTCAGGGTACTAGTTTTGCACACCAGTTGTCAGCGTTCTTCGTGGCTCCGCGCTTCTGGCTTTAAAAGTTGCGAAAAGAAACGGACGTCAGCACAGTGGGGTAGCGCCTGTATAGGCACTGCGCAAGCCACTTCCGGCACAGAAGATGCTACGCATAGCAGAACGCCACCTACCGGCATGCAGGGATACTGCTCACGAAACCATTTCCGGATCCAGTCTGCAGCCTGGGAATAATTCCAAGTAAGGAATTTGCAGCTAGATAGAGTCTCTACTAGATAAGGCGTTTGTGAAGCTAAGTAACTTGTTCTTCATGTCTTTTCGGCTGGACAATGGTAATGCCCTTTATCTAGCACTGACAAAGAATTTGCTACACAAACAACAGCTTAAGCAAAATGGATAAAACTGAAAAAAAGGCAATACTATGAAAAATCAGACCTGGAAATGGACGTCTTTAAAACCAGACACCATTGGATAATCTTCCTGAAGTTTACCTAACATCTGTGGTAAAATCCTTACATTATTTTGCAAAAATTTGTAGGACCTTGTAAATCCAGCAATCGGTCTTAACTTTCCTTTCTACCATTTGGAGTGTCGGAGTAAAAGTCTAGGTCATTTCTACAACCTATTTTAAACATTTGATTTGCTTTCCGATTTATTCATCTTGGTACTTTAGCTGTGATGAACCAAGTGCAAGTCTGGAGTCACCCTTTTTGAAAAAATGGGTGGGATTCGCAATAACAAGGGCCGCTGCCGTTTCAACAAGATGTTCAGCTTCCTATGCAGTAACATTACATCAAGGTTCTTCTAGAAGTAGACAAAGGTACATGCCTGTATGTCACACTTGTCTTCATCACAATTCTTTCTTCTGCTATCCAGGACCACATCTGTATTGGTGATGAGGAGTTTGTGGTATAGTCTTTGACTGCTGGGTAGTAAAGAAGGACATTGGTGTTGTCGATACACCTAAAGATACCATTATCAGTCTAAAATGCTCAAAAGCATGGCACTCTGTGCCCAAACATTATCTTGTACCTAAAGAAAAAGTTACTTACCTTTGTGAACAATCTTTCTGGAGAATACTCTGATCTCCCTGCAGATTCCTCACCTGTTGAATATCTCCAGGGGCCAGACTGGATCAGGAAACTTTTCATAGCTCTCCTCTGCCAGTAGGTGGCACTAGCTCCATCTCAGCACCAGAAGCAATGTTATTGGAGCCATATATTGCCTGCTCCGACGCACTGTTGTCTGTTCTGCGACCATTTTTTCTGTGCCCTTAGAGGGGGAAGCAATTAATCAGTTTGAAGGACTGCAGACAACAGCCTAATTTAGAAACTTAGTAAAGATGACCTGTGACCATCCTTAAAAACAGGGAAGTTCGGGGCGTGGCCTGCAGCCGAGGAAGATGGCCGCTTGTTAACGCGGCTCCGATACCCGCGACACTAATCCCCCTAATATCCTGTCAATTATCCGACTAAGGAACACGAACCCCTGTGGGCGGGCTCGGAGACGAGGCTGGGTGTCGCACGGCCCGTCCCGGGCATAATTACAGCCGAGAAGCGCTGACGCGGCCCTGTGGTGCGGTGCAGCCGCGATCTTGCGTAACGACGGGCCCAGACGCGTGAAGCTGGGTCTGGGCTAGTGCATCGAGTGAGGGCCGGCTTAAGGAGCGGGCGGCCCCCGGTCAAGACGGGGCCCCGAGCACACAACCGCACAGGGGATTGCACCTAATAGACCTTGGCAGTAGCAAATTGTGGCAGCCGGCGCTGAAGCAGCCCTGTGGTGCGGTGCAGCCGCGATCTGGCGTGATGACATACCCAGACGCGAGAAGGTGGGTCTGGGCTAGCGCATAGCGCGAGTGCCAGCGGAAGGAGCGGGCGGCCCTCGATCAATACGGGGCCCCGTGCGCACGACCGCATAGGTGATTGCGCACAATAGACCTTGGCAGCAGCAAATTGTGGCGGCAGGCGGCAACGAGGAGCCTTGCTCCCCCCCACGAGTCCGAAGGGGTGGTATAGGCGCCCCAGAGCAAGACGGAAGTCTATCAAGCAACTGCGCACTATCATAATCAATAGTGGGAAAGAACACTTGGATAACCAGCGCTGGTTCTGAGCCTGCATCGTCCAGGGGCGGGAGCCTAGTAATCTGCACTGGAACCTAACAGGCAACACGTCTGGGGCCCTGTGTCCTGAACTACACGTGGCTTCCACCTCCGATTAGTACTCCGGCAGGAAAACAGAAACGCACTGAGCTAGCAGTATAAACCCCCTCCAACAACATAAACCTCCTAGCCAACGGCTGTGGTGCCGCAAAGAGGGGAAACTCGACAGGCCACGTAGTACTCCCTACAGTAGGCGGCGAGTACCCTGAGCGTAGTTTCCGCGGCTGAAACTGCAAATGGCTAAGGCCAAGGGGAACAAAACAATCCACCAGCAAAAGATCGATAAATTTGCCTCATTCAAGTCACAAGAGGGGGGGGGGGGGAACAACCAATAACGAACTCGGATCCCGAACCCCAACAGAAGGAGGGAGCACGAGAACCACCCTCGCTCCAAGATGTATTGGCCGCCATACAAGGAGTCCGCACTTCACCCGAGGGCCGAATTGACTCAGTGGCGACAGATATCTCCCTCCTCAGAGCAGACCTACGCAAGATGGATGACCGGGTGAAAGAAGTGAAGGATGTTACTCAGGAACTCGTCACTGATGTTTCCACCCTGGGAAAACAAGTCACAGAACTACAACACAAAACGGAGCTCCTGGTGGCACAACTCAACGACTATGAAGGGAGGTCTCGGTGCAATAACGTCCGCATCCTGGGGGTGCCGGAGAGAGCCGCGGGGCCGGCGGCGGACCTCTTCGTGGAGAACTTGGTGATCAAGCACCTGCAACCAAAGCACCTATCCAACTATTTCTCCATTGAGAGGGCTCACCGTGTACCGGAGGGTCGACCCAAGCTGGGGGCGCCCCCGCGACCCATACTGGCGATAGTGTTCAACTTTCGTGATCGAGATCAGATACTCCAAAGAGCTCGATGTGCCCCCCCTCTCAAGTTCGAGAACAGTACGATCACCTTCTTCCCCGATTTCACGGCCAAAGTCCAAAAACGGAGGCGTTCCTTCTTGGAGGTGAAAAAGGCGCTCAGGGACCGAGAAATGAAGTCCGCCATGTTGTTCCCTGCGAAGCTACGTGTAGAGGGAGAGGGTAAGAACTGGTTTTTCACAGATCCTGCGGCCGCGATGGATTGGCTCGACGGATGGACTAAAGTGGGAGAGAATGGACGATCTGAGCGAAAGCAGCGATGAGAGATAGCACTACGAACCTGGACGGGGCCACACTCGTGGAGGGGAAGTCTTTGACGGCGTGATAATACCCTCAAGCAGCCAAGAGGCCTTTAACCAGACTCATCCACCGGACATTCATTGGATGGTTCAATAGGGCTGTGATAATACATGGCGGGAGAGATGGGCCGGGTATTTGGCATGGACCAGCCATTAAGCCGAAATTCGCTGAGACCCTGTAACGGCTAGAGATGGAATTGGACTCCAGTTCAGATCTGGGAGCTCGCTCTCTGGGACTGCGATGAGTATACTTTATTATATCTAATGGTTCCTGTAGTAATTTTCGTTAGTCTGTATGTTTCCGAAGGAGGGGATGGGTGGAGTGGGTCGGGCCTACGTTTCCCCAGTTCAGGGTTGGGTGGGCGACGGGCACTCTGCAAGGTTGGGGAAGCGGATCGCCAGATTCCGTTATGCAGGGAGGCAGGGAGGGGGGTGGTGGGAGTTGTGGGGGGGGGGGACAGTTTAGTTTGTAGTTCTAATACCACACAGCAATGCCACAGTAGCATGAGACCGCTCCTGCCGCATGACTCTCGTACCATAGGGCTGTACCACCTATTGAAGGCCATGCAATCACGTATCATCCCTATGCTGACACACACGATTCATGGAGGTCTAGACACCAATGGGATCAAATGCAGAACTTAAGTTCCTAACATGGAACGTGAATGGGTTGGGGATAAACTCAAGCGAGGAATAGTCCTTCAATACCTTAAGAGACAGGCGCCAGACCTGGCATTCTTGCAGGAAACCCATCTAATAGGTAACACTTGTAAGGCACTTGGTAGATGGGGGTATCAACTGGTCGCGCATGCTGGGTTCACTTCAGGCTCCCGCGGGACAGGGGTGCTCCTGCGGAAAAACTGCCCCTATATAGTTCAGAAAACCTGGACCGATGGTCAAGGCAGATTTGCTGCAGTGTCCGGTTCCTGGGAAGGCAGAATAATCAATGTACTCTCGGTTTATGTTCCCCCCGCGATGCAACACACCACACTCCGCGATGTTAGTCAGCTTATCCTTGAGTTACCACTTGGCACATTGGTAGTTGGGGGGGATTTTAACCTCACGATAGATGGCACGTTGGACCGTTTACCCCCGCGTAGGGACCCCGCTTCTGGGTCAAAACTCGCTGAATTTCTATCGGCTCTAGGCCTGGTGGACATTTGGAGACACCTTAACCCCACGACTACACAATTCACATTTCATTCTGGGGCACACAATAGCCAGTCACGAATAGACCACATGTTCACGCACACACAAGATCTTTCCGAATTTAGTGAGGCCCGCTGCCTGGCACGGGGAATCTCGGACCATTCTCCTATTCTTGTTAAGATGACAGTGGGGCCACCAACCAGGCGGACTACTCTGACCATAAATCCATGGGCGCTCAAAATACCGCACATCAGAGCGGCACTAATAAAGGATACCGAGCTATATTTTAAAGAAAAAGTTGGCTCAGTCACTTCAGCCCAGATCCTCTGGGGTGCATTCGGAGCGGTGGTCAAGGGGAGGACCCTTTCTTTAATGGTGGGCCATAAAAGGGAGCTAACGAAACGAATTGACCAACTCGAGGAAGAAATCCTACAGGGGGAAATGGAACTGGCACAGACCCCAGATCATGAAGCGCAGCGGCGTCTAGCAGTCAAGACATTAGATTACAAGCAGCTTCTGACAGAGGCTGCAAAGGCAAAACAGAAATCGGTTTGCCATAAAATTTACGAGCATGGGGAGAGAACGGGTAAGCTTCTAGCCTGGCTGGAAAAAAGGGAGCGGGCGTCGCGGTGGGTGCATCAATTACTGGGACCTAAAGGGGAAGAAATCACTGACCCCCAGCAGATTGCAGAAACAATGGCTACCTACTTCGAATCGGTCTATAGGTCTGCCGTAACAGTCTTGCCTGACGCGGCAGGGGAACTTCTCTCAACTATCAAGGTACCCTGTCTGTCAACAGAAGATACAGATTTCCTCGAGGGTGAACCCTCAGAGGAGGATATTCAACTAGCCATCCGAGATATCCGATAGGGTAAGGCTATAGGACCGAACGGGCTCCCGATTGAGTTCCTCAAACCCATGGCTTCCAAATTAGCGCCACACCTTCGTCAGATGTATTTAGAAAGTTACGAAACCGGAATGTTGCCGGAAACTATCCGACTAGCCTCCATTGTGGTCATTCACAAGCAAGGCAAACCAGCCAATGATTGCAAGGCGTATAGACCGATCTCTATGCTCACAGTTGAAGCCAAAATACTCGCAAAACTACTTGCGAATAGACTTATCCCATTGATTACCGGACTGGTACATCCGGACCAGTCAGGCTTCATGCCAGGCCGGAACACCGCCCTGAACCTGCGGCGCCTGCACAGGGTGCTGGGTAGACAACATACAATCAAGGAAGACGTAGCCCTTTTGTCGGTCGACGCCAAAATGGCTTTTGACACCGTTGAATGGAACTACATGTTTGCTGTCTTGGAAAGAATGGGATTCGGGCCCAACTTTATAAACTGGATTAAACTGCTATATTCCAACCCTATGACCCAAGTGGTTGTGAACCGCCATACTTCCAGACCGTTTCAACTAGAAAGGGGAACCCGGCAAGGTTGCCCCCTATCGCCCTTAATATTCGCCCTGGTGTTGGAGCACCTGGCTATCTGGGTGAGGGGAGACCCCTTGATCCGCGGTCTTAAATGGACAGAGGCCCATGAAGACAGAATCTCACTATATGCGGACGACATCTTGTTATACATGGCCTCTCCGACCTCTTCCCTCCACCGTATCCTCCACATTTTCCGAATATTTGGCGACCACTCAGGATATACAATAAATTGGTCTAAATCACAAATTTTCTCGTTGCAGGGCCCTCCACCGCGTAGGCCGCGGGAATATGAGATTCCCTGTAACGTCGAGGGGTTTCCTGTATCTAGGCATTTTTATCACTACGGACTCAGCTCGATTTTATGAAGAAAACCTACTTGGGCCCCTGACACGCTTTCGCGCAGACGTCAAACACTGGCGTTCTCTCCACCTGACCCTACTGGGTCAGGCAGCCCTTTGTAAGATGCTGGCGTTACCACGTTTTCTCTATGTCTTGCAAAATACCCCAGGTCGGGTTCCTGGCGCTTATTTTTCCAGTATTGATTGTGCTGTGCGCACATTACTATGGGATGGTCGGGTGCCACGAATTGCAAAACAAAAGCTTTCGGCTGGATGGTACGATGGGGGGATTGCATTACCCGATATCAGGTCATACTACCAAGCATCTCAGTTAGTTGCAATTAACCGTTGGGCACACGGGAGTGGGGAGACCCGGGTTTTCGCACTGACTGGTGGTTTAAGGGACGAGGAGGGTACAATAGAGCACTCTATACGAACCCCAAAAAATTAGGCCTCACTGGCCCGACTGCACGCACCATAGAAGTCTGGCATAAGGTCAATAAACCGATGGGTTTGCATAATAGAGTCACACGTGCGACCCCACTTTGGGAACCTGAGCAACTGGGTCGATTGAGCAACTGCCCCGGGTTCGATAAGTGGGATCTCATTGGCATTTCTATGGTTGGGGACATGTGGACCTCTAAGGGGCTGGCTACCTTTGCTGACCTCCAAAAAAAGTACGACCTCTCACAAGCTGAAACATTCCGATATTTGCAGATCAGTCATGCTCTCAAAGCAGTGATACCAGGGGGCGACCCACTTCCTGAGGCTTCCCCACTCGAGGATAGATTGATATTAGACCCCATGCCTAAAAAGGCCATATCCCTTGCATATAAAAAGTTGATTAATAACCGTCCAGATTCTTTAACACGTCTGCAGCAACATTGGGAGATGGACCTTGGCGAGCTCGAGGAGGAAGATTGGCGAGACGCCTTGGCCTCCCCCAGAGAGGTGGCCATCCCCATGAGATTGCGGTTAGTCCAGCTCAAAGTCCTGCATCGTGTCTACCTGACAGCAGGAATCCTGGTCAGGATGGGCAGGCGTGCTGATCCCCTTTGCCTTCGACAATGTCAACAAGAGGGGACCTTCTTTCATACGATCTGGGCGTGTCCACTCATCCAGCCATACTGGAACGGAATTGCCGAGCAACTTGAGAGGGCTGGGGGGGAAGACACAAACAGCTACCCCGCAACTATGCCTGCTAAATGTATGGCACGCCACTGACTTTAATCAGACCGAGAAAACATGGGTCTCCCTCGGGTGGGCCATTGCCAAACCCAACATCGCACAGAAATGGGGGTCGGGGGAGGTGCCACGAATTAGGGACTGGAAGGTGGACATGGACAGAGCCATGATAGCCGAAAAAGATGTATTCAAATACAGAGGGTGCTCCAAAAAGTGGGATCGTAAGTGGGCAGCATGGAATAGTACAGAGGGGAGATTTGCCCGTCTCCAACAGTGGAGTTGCGACGTAGTGGGGTCGAAATGCATGAAACAATTACCGCTGTAGAAGAATTGTCAGAATAACGAGTCAGTATGTTGTCTATGTGTCGATTATTCACTCGTATTGATTGTATAGCTGAAGATATGCCGAGCCTTGAAGGCATTGCTGTGCTGTTTGTGGTGTTTATCAATAAAAACAGTTAAATAAAAAATAAAAAAACAGGGAAGTTAGTCAGATCAGTAAGAAATCTGCAAGTATATGGTGTATCCACAAGAAATATTTTTGCCGAAGGCAAGCCATTTTTTCTTCTGATGGATACTTCTACCTGCAGAATCCTCATCTGTTGAATAAATTCCAAGGCAGAATCTTCCCCAGGAAGTGGGTCTGAAGGAATGGTTAGACTATGAAATCCTGGAGCACTGAGCATGAAAATGATCATTCCTCCTCACTTCCAAATCCAAACGATAATGCTTAGCGAAGGCTTACTGAGACACCCATGTCGCTTTGTGACAATTTGTCACCATGTTTGCGACTCACTGATGAACCTTAACAAGGTGATTGCCACAAGAAAAACAGTTTTGAAAGTTAGCACACCTAACAGGCAACTGGGAGAAAGCTAGAAAAGAGCACCCATCAAAGCAAGATTTAAGTTCCATTGGGGCATCACAACGGGAATGAGTGGAAACATGCAAGTCTGTTCCTTCAAAAACCTGATTATGGAGGATTCGAAAAGGGACATTTGTCTTGGAGGCACAGAAATTCTGAGAAGGTGGCAATCTACCCCTTGATGGTGCCCTATGCCCAACCCTGTCGGGCCAGCTACAAGGTGAAACAAAGGAACTCCGATAGGCATGCCTTCAAAGGGTGTACATTCTGCTCTGTTGACTAAGCTACACATTTCTTCTACCTTCCAGAAAAGACTGATTTCGTGGAGGAGCAGCAACAAGGAAATAGTATAACATTGACAACTACTGTGGTAGCTGGAAGGAGTTCAGGTGTTCCAGCTCAATCGCCAGGCATAAAGGTGTAGACTTAGGAGACTGGGATGCAGTGGGAGAGGAGGTCCGCCCTGTGAGGTAGGCGGAGCAGTGGATACAAGAAGAGGAGCAGCAGGTCTGCTTACCATACTCGTCTCAGCCAGCCTGGGGCGATGGAAAATCTTCCTCAGAACCTAAAAAATTAAGGGTTTGGGAGGAATGAGTAGTGAGGTGGAAAGCTTCACTTCAGTTGAAATGTGTCCCCCAACACTCCATGCAACAGATACTGGAGGGCACAGAACTGCCGGCAGTGGGCACTGCTGGGAGTGGCAAAGCGATCCACTTGAGAGGTGCCCCATAGGGCAAAGATGTCCCAACCCATCTCTAGCTGGATGTGGTACTCGTAGTCAGCAAGATGATGCCGACTGAGGCGGTCAGCTACTGTGTTCAGAGATCTGGCCAGATGTTTGGCAATTAGCCAGAGCCCATGCGGTTGTGCTCAGGTCCAGAGTCTCAATGCTCCCCGACAGAATGTGCGACCCCCAATCCTCCCAGTTAGTTGATATACCTCATTGTGGCTGCATTGGAAGCCTAAGCTGAACAGGCTTTCAGTAGCCAATCATTCAGGTATGAGAGTATGGCAAGCCCAAACTCCACAAATGTGATGGCACTGGTTGCGACCCATCTCATGAAGGCTCAAGATGCCGATCTAGGTCTGAATGGGAGGACTGTGAACTGGTACAGAGTGAACCCTACCAAGCAACACAGGCAACCTGTGCTACCGCAGGATCGGGATGTGAAAATACACTTCCTGGAAGTCAAGGGACACCATAAAGTCGTCCACAATCACCTGCAGAAGAACCTGAGTCATGGACAGCATCTTCAACTTCTCCTTGCATAGGTAAAAGTAAAAGAGCCTGATGTCTAGGTCAGGTGAAGACTGCTGTCCTTCTTGGGAACCAAGAAGTACCAAGACTAGAACTCCTGTCCAGTTTCCTGCCCTTGCATCAACTCCTTTCCGCAGTAGGGCTACCACTGCCTGGTGCAGTATTCCCAAATGGCTCGCTGACTAAAGAGACATTGGGGTGGGATTGGTGGGCAGAGTAGCCTGCTGGAAGGATACGGTATACCCCTTTCTATGATCTCAAGGACCAACTGGTCAGAAGTTATAGCCTTCCAAGCCTTTAGAAAGAAGGAGAAACCGTTCTAGTGGGCCACCTACAACCATTAAGGCTCTCCCATCTTCGGATTCATACCTTGTCAGGTATCCTTAATACCCCATTTATTGTGCTCTACCACTGACATCTGGGTTTTATTCTATTTATGCCTTACTCGACCACTCCTAGAGTCGTATCATTGGCCAGTTAGCAGCCCTCTACGAAACTAAAACTCATGTTATATACTGCTGGTACCTTCCTTTTAGAACATACCGCCATGGGGTTCTAGTGTTCAGTGGCTGCATCCGCAATTTATTATCAGAACAATCTTAAAACTAGAATCTGTCACAGACATTTGTTTGTGACAGTCCCTATAAGGCTTAAATGCGGCATTTTTAGGAGGGGAAAGTATCCTTGGACAAAGGGAAAAAGCATACTTTTGTAAGAAACAACTTGTCAACTGACTAGGAAAAAGTTGGGAGCATGCTTCGGATCCACATACGAAGTTGCAAAAAGAAAGGAATTGATGTTGACACTTATTTGCAGCTCCATCGCCACTTCTGGGGTGGAACGAATTAGATGTGGAGCCGCATAGCGCCACCTACCAGCGTGTGGGAGAAATGCTGTTTAAACTTTCCAGATTCATTGTGGTGCCTGGGGATAGTCTTAGAAGTATCCATCAGAGATGGTTATGATGCAGTGTACAAATAACTGGATATATGCCTTAACAAGAGGTTAACCCATAAAAAGCACCAGAACGATCTCAAACCTAAACATGGAATATTTGTGCTCGACCATTTTTTTGTCAATTTACCAGGTCCATGAATATCCCTGCTAATGAACATTGTGAAGGCCAAATTGCTTCTGACTTAGTAATATTGCCTGGTCACGTTTTAAGACAATCTTGTGGATGAATTAATTGGTATGTGCATTGCGCTGAATATTAACCAGCCTGCAACTTTAGGATTGGATTTTGTGCTCATTCGGCCACATTGCAAATTGTAAGGGCAGTATTTAAGTATTTCCCTAGAGACTCTCTGAATTTGCTCAGAATGGCAGCACATTTGTCTGTTACAGTTAACCCCATGTGAAATTATTTAATGGCTTGGGAACGACAGTCAAATGGTTCCCTGACCACAAATTCCAGGTAATGTTGAATAGCAATGTGGCTTCTATATTTTTCCAAGTAGGCCTACCAGTATTCAAGACTATGAAAATATCCAAACTGTCATCAAAATCCTTAGTGAAGATGGTGCCCAGTCTTACTTAATCATGGCACTGCCAGGAGTTCAAAAGACATACCTTTTCACACTTTAGGGCATTTCCCCTTCTGCTTAAATCAGTTCAGTTTTATTGGTCCTTCTTTCTCTTTACTGCTAAGTGCTGCATGAACATTTAGTACATTTAATATGCCTTTGTCCAGCACTGAAAAACCATAGCAGTGTTTTTTCACATCCAATTTTAGGTGAAAAAAGTGGACAAGACTCACTGTTCATCTTCTTTATCTATGCTGGAGTATGACAACGTGCAGACGGTGATGGAAAGGATGCCCTTCAAGAGATGCCCTCAGTGCCACTCGAAGTATCATAGGGCCGACCTCCACGCAGTCTGTAACCTATGCCTCACAACAACACCAGCTATGACTCGTACTCTGCTTTTAGGAGCAAGAAGAACATTTGTCCATGGAGAGACAGGTGCTTTTTCTATAACAGGATGTACTGCTTATCGTCAGCGACGCTGGACATCTTCGGTGAGACAGTCCCATTCGATACCGAAGAGGAAGAATACAGGGAGCCATTCAATGTCCCGGCCAATCATCCCTGCGCCAAGATCATTGGATTGGATTACTCTGAGTCAGAGGAGGAGGAAGCCCCAGAGGAGGACGAGGCGATTGAAGATGCCATATCTACCTCAGTTAACCCCAGACCTCGTCCCAAGTCCACACCCAGACGCGCAAGCACAGTCAACACCCACACTTCCAACATGACTCCTCAAACACATAAGCGGCCTAATCTCATGACTGACAACTGCCTTCTCGGGGTCGAGCCCCATGCGCAAGCTTCTGGCACGTAACAGGATTTCTGTCTTGGTTGGGTTCAACTTCAGGTGGGCGCTGCACATCCAGGTCTGGATGATGTGCAACCTGTGTTTGAAGCATTGAGTATCTGAAGCAGAGATGACTTTCTAGTAGGGTGGTACATCATCAGCATATTGGTGAATCTTAATACTGTTACCTAGAGCACCAAGCCACTCCATGTAAAGGTGAAGATGGCCGGAGACAGTATGGTAACGTGGGGGACTCCACAGGTGATAGGGATGTTTTGTGACCTGGAGGTGCTCATGTGAACAAACTGGTGTTGGTTAGAAAGGCAGAAGGAGAACAAGTGAAGGACATTACTGGTGAATTCAATTTGATATTCCAGGGTGTGTATGAGGGTGGGATGGTCAACTGTGTCAAAGGCAGCCGAGAGATCGAGCAGAATCAAGAGGCAGTGGTCTTCTTTACCTATGGTCAAGAGGGCATCATCTACGATGTGTACGGTTGCGGTTTCCATGCTGCAGCGGGATCTGAGGCCAGACTTTGCAAGAGATGGCAAACACTGATGTGATCGAGTTGAACATAGACTGTTTTTTCATTATCTTGCTGATGAATAGTATGTGAGTGATGTGCCAGTAGTTGGCGAGGTCATCAGGGTCTAGTGTACGTTTCTCTATAAATAGGAGGATCTGGCCTGGATTTATCAACTTATAATCACTCAACGTTAGAATGAACAAAAGATAAACTTACAACTTTCTCAATAGTTAATGTGTGCATTTATTTTTCAATACATTATAAAAAAAAATAATAAAAACCACCAATAGAGTTAACCCTGTCTCAGCGTCGCTGTACATTTTTATCATTTGAATAATTACTCTTTTCCCACAAAAATCACCATAAATTGATACAGGGAAGACTTTCATCCCCAAATTCACTGTAATCAAGTCACAGTTTCTCTGTGGCTCTCACTCTCCTCCCAATGAATCTCATCTAAAGCCACTGAAAGAAAAGTTGAAATGCCAAATACTGCTCCAATGTAGTAGACTGTACTTTGATGAGACATATATATTGGGGAGTCGCATGACTCCTGTGCGTTTATGCCCAGTTTGTGCACATACCACTCATTACAAGATTTCCTACATGTTCCAATGGTAGCTCAGTCCTCGCAGATTACATGCGAGTAGCTTCAAACTTACATGTAAACAAAGAAAGAAGGATGTCGCCATGGATACTTCCTTAGCCTTTTAATTTTTTTTAACTCCCAAACGTCTATCACTAGATCTACTTAATGAGGGCATTGTTTACCGATCCAGATGGGTAAACCATGCCAGCAGTACCTGAATAGTAACCAAACACGAGCCAAGATAAGCCAAGTTAAGAACATATTGTACACTCCTCTCAGATGAGTCACACTGGCCACACAGCTTATGCTGCAGGATGCATTGGAGGAAGCGACATTCTCTGGTACGTGCCCATATTACCTTAAAGCTTACTTTAAAAATGGCTTCCAATGGATGGATGCAGCTTGAGCAACTTGACAGGCTGAGAACTATCACGCTGGAGTTTCAACAAGTTCAATAAATGCATGGATCCTCTGTTCAAAAAAATGTTTCGTAAGTCCAGAGCAGCAAATTGGACATAGTTTATAACTGTGCCCAAATGGTGCAAATTATATCAAAGTAAGTGCATGGTCTGGCTGTGCCTCGATCCGGTCAGAATTTTTTTTTTCTTTTTCAATCTCCAGAATGGCTTCCAGGGAACCAGACCGCTCCAAAACCCTTTTCTACTGAGGCGCAACTGGAGAGGTAATTGCACCTTTGCTGACCACAAACAACCGCAATGTCTATCCAAGTACTTGCAATCCATATACAAAACGGATTCCACCTCAGCCGTATCCTACAAGAGGAAATGGATTCACCAGCTCTGTTAACACATGGCAGATCTGGCACAAATGGACATTAGTTGTATCCGGGAAAATTAGAAAGAAAAAAAAAACCTCAACCAATGGTAAGTAAAATGCAGTCACAAACATTAATACATACATTGGCATTCCCATTGCAAAGTTGCTTTATGAAGCTTCTGCGTTGACAAAGCTCTAAACTTCACGTCCTTTGTCTGCGGTATGGCTGTCCTCGCGCAAGTCTATGGCAATGATTAACTTAGGGAGAATCAGGCCGATGGTACTGTACTCTGTATCGGTTCACCATCACTCCGTGTATGTTGATGGTCTTGCAACTCGTTTTACATGGCACCAAGTCCTCATCATCCTCCCCCATGAGCCAGTCCTGGACCATCTCTGCTGCCTCC
The DNA here is from genome assembly GCA_963921515.1 of Calotriton arnoldi. Taxonomy (NCBI): domain Eukaryota; kingdom Metazoa; phylum Chordata; class Amphibia; order Caudata; family Salamandridae; genus Calotriton; species Calotriton arnoldi. The sequence continues at coordinate 4,744,839 of CAWUFW010000214.1, read as the reverse complement.
CCAGTCACATTCTCTTCCAGCCACCGGCTGTGCCATTCTTCAAACTGTTGATGGTGCTGCAACAAAACCTGGGGCTGCACCTAATGCAACAAAACAAACGAGGTGAGTCAGAAAAGCAGGTAGGTGGCATTCAAAAATCCACTTTGCTTTCTTAGACATGCTTTTTCAGAATAAAACGACTCCCACCCTCACACACATCGGCATTTCAGAAAAATCAACCTGAGGGAGACCTGCAGGGAAAGACTTGTATACTGCACAGGATGCCAAAGTGGAGGATTACTTCTCTTATTCCACCGTCTCACCATGACAAACACCCTGACTGTGATGGAGACGCTTCCTTTCAAAGCAAGGCAACTCTGCCCCACTCTGGTGTTTTAAAAGGTTTGATTAACTTTCTCAGTCTATGGGATTAACAATGCTATATCTGAATCATGGCTCAAGTAACAAGGGAATCACAAAAAAAGGGACAAATGCATTAATTTTGGACAAACGCAGCAATAACAATGACGTTCCTCCGTCACTAAACACGCAGCACACAAAAGTAATGTAGTGCATCAACACAATATTGAAATCAACAGGTTTATAGAGAAAAAGTGATTTGCCTTCGATAACGATCCTTCTAGTGGATAATTTATCTTCCTCCATATTCTGAATCTCTTGAAAATCCCTTGACCCTAGACTGGATCTGGAAATCTTTACATAGCTCCCACTGCTGGCAAATAGCCCTGGCTCCTTTGTGGCACAGGCAGGGCGAAAGGTATGCCGTCACTGAAGCAATACAGGCCCCCTCTCACACAGACTTCAGTCCTCTGTTCATTTTTTTCATGCCCTTAGAGGCCCAGAAGAGCAAACAACCGGTAATTTTGACGGAGTGCAGGGCAAGAACCTCATTTGGAACCTTAGTAAATATGACCATCCTTTAGAGCAGGGAGGCGAGTGGGATCACGGAGGAATCTTTTCTATCTGAAGGCAGATAGAGCATCCACCACAAAGATCGTTAGCCAAAGGCAAGGAACTTTCTCTGGATGGATACTTCTAGCAGCAAACTTCTCACGTTTTGAATATATTCAAACGCAGTATTACCTTACAGGTGAAGGGGTGGACAAACGAGGAAATCCCAGAGCGCTGAATGTGCGAAATGCCCATCACAAGTGTGAAGAGATGCCAAATTCGCCACATGACAAGTTTCGACTACAGCTCCCTCCCTAACAAGCGTCAATATCAAAGACTTTCCTTTGGTGGAATGTGCATGGAGTCTCCGGTGGTTCCTTCTTGGCAAGAACGGCACAATTTGATCCACAAAACGATCCAGCAAGACTAGAGCCTCTTCTGGATCAACTTGCCCTTTTTGCTACCTGCATAGCAAAATGGTGATCCTTAGACCTGATCTTTATCAGATTGATGTAGTAACTGCCCTTTGTGGGTCCAGCCGTGTATGCCCTCGTACTTGATAGGAGTAAGGGAAAAAGCATAATGGATAGGCCTCAATGGAATAGGGACACCAACTTAAGGAGGAAAGCTGACTTAGTCCCAAAAGCCAGTTTGAATGGGTAACAGCAGGAAGCAGAAGGACCCTCAGAGATTGAATCTTGCAATCATGTCTCGCCAACATAATGGACACAAGAAAATCCATCTTAAACGTGAGCAAATGTAATTAGCAACAGTGAAGTGGTTCAAAAGGGAGCCCACATTAAAAAAGGGCAAAACAAAATTCAGATCCCATTGAGGCATCACAAAAGGTATTAGCGGAAATGTGTGAGCTTCTTCAAAAGTCTGACCACAATCAGAAGTGAACATGGACAGCTGATCTGGTAAACGAAGAAATGCTGACACGCAACTCTTGGCAGTGCCCACTGCGCAACTTTATTGGATGAGTGACCGAGCAAAACGCAGGACCTATGAAAGATGTGCCTTCATCGGGTCCATGGTCTCACTGCCCTTCCTCTGCCCTTGCCCCTGGACTGGCTAAGCAGCTGGTTGCCTGGCCGGATTGGAGGACTGGCGCTGACAAAAGGAAAAGGCAGAAACTTTCAGACTTACCTACAGTCCTGGGCCAGGGATTGTAGCAGAAGCATTTTATCTGTTGCTCTTCTGGCCTTAAACCTTTCAAAGGCAAAGTCAGCCTGGTCTTCAAATAGGTGAGCCCCATAGAAAAACATGTCCATGAGGCTCGCCGGTATATCAGGAAAACTGGCTGATAGGAACCATGTGCATCTCCTCAGGGCTATGGAGGAGCTTGTGGCTCTGGCCACAGAGCCTACTGTGTCCAGATCTGTTCTGATAATTTGCTGAGGTATTGTGACTATCCCTCACCATCACAGCAAAATGGTCTCTTAAATGGCCCATTAAGTCTAGAGTCATCAAGTTAACATAACCCACAGGGCAGAGGGCCAAACTATTGGCCAAGTAATCCTTCTTGTAGACAGACTTCAGCTTCTTGGATTCCCTGTTGGATGGATATGTGGGAAATGCAACTGGATTCTGCCTCGAGAAAGACGATACCTGCACCACCCGATTTTAGGTAGAGGAATAGGCAGAAAGGAAAAAGGATCTCCTGGGGTGAGTTTACTGCCTGGCAATTAGATGGTTGATAGCTGGGGTTGATGCTTTGACAGGGTCAAGCAATGCCTTATTAAAAGGCAGCAGAGGCTCTGAAACTGCCAAAGCAGCCTGTAAGACCCTCATCAGGATACTGGACCTGACCTCAACTGTGTGTAGGAGATGCTCCTGCACCTCTGCAGCCTTTCTCAAAACAGAATGGAATGACAATTTCTGACGGAGATGGACTAACAGGACTTTCCTTCTCCGCCTCAAGAGAAATGTCCAGTCCTTTGCCATCTGCAAGGTCAGGTAGTCTGCAGCGTCCTAAGACTTAGAAGGCAGCTAATTTGGTGACTCATCGCTGTCATCCTCACCATAGGTTACTGGGTCAGGCAGCTGGATGCGGTCAGAGACAGATCCGAAGATGGCATGACGTTGGCTAAGGGTGTGAAAACGGTTTCAATCTGTCCTCACCAGCCAGTCTCCAGTCCTACCTACTAGGACGCTTTAAAATAGTTTTGGTGTTAGGGTGTTGGTTGTCTGTCCTGTCAAAGCTCTGGTACCGGTGGTGCAGTGGAAGTTATTGGTAACAGTGCCAAAGGCCCCGTCACTGGTGCCAAAGGCATTCCCTGATGGGGTACTCTGGGGTTGACTGGCACAGAGGTAGGCCTGCTGGCAGAAATCCAAACTGAGCCCCATATGCACTCATTGGGCTAGAAGGCTCAAGGGAGGGGGGGGCAGCCTGCCCGAATAATGCCAGGATGGCACTGAGGAATTGAGTTAGGTTGGCCCAAGGTGCTAGAAACTGGACAAATCGGCATGGGCACCAATACAGAATATAGAAGAGGCAGCAGCAGTTCCGGAGTAGGGAGATGACCTCCCTTGAGAGATGTTGAGGGATGTAGTTTTCCACATCTATTGCACAACTTAGATTAGTGCTTCGGTGCCAGGCACCACAGACTAACCTCATGGGGGTTGGTAATTGTGAGAAAGTGCCATCTTTCTTGCATGGTATGCCCCCACTTTTTGCTGAATTGCTGATGTACTTTGACTGAGTGTGCCCTGGGCTCCTGCCAATCAGGTGCCCAGGGCCTGTGTTCCTTCCCTAAAACTGCATTGTAGCCTAAACCCTATTGGCATCTCTGGCCACATGTCAGCCCCTGGTAAATGGTATCCTAGGTACCCAGGGCACTGTGACCAGAGAAGGCCTCTAAGGGCTGCAGCACTTATTGTGCCACCCTTAGAGGCCCTGTACCCTGACACACACACACTGCCTTTGCAGGCTGAGTGTCTTGGTGCAGAACAAAACAGAGAGTCGACATGGCACACATCCCTGTGTGCCATGCCCACAAACACACTGCCCTGGCATACCTCAGTCACCCCTCTAGCTGGGTGCACTATGCCAGTGGTGAGGGTACAAGGGCATGAGCCCTGTACCCCTACAGTACCCAGGTCCATTCCTGGGCACTGTAAGTGCAGTGCTGCCATTAAGAGTATATGGTGCTGGGAGGTCGTCATTACGAACTCCACAGCACCATGATGGCTACACTTAAGACTGAGAAGTTTGGTATCAAACTTCTCAGCACATTAAACCCACACTGATGCCAGTGTGGGATTTAATGTCAGATGCACGACAGAGGGCAACTTAGAGTTGCCCCCTGAACCTAACCTACAATCCACGTCCTGTCTGAGAGGCTGCCTAGGCTCCCACCCAGCAGACACGTTGCTGGACCCCTGGGTAGAGAGCCATCCGCTCTCCCGGGCCTGCAACAATGCACGTCCTGGGCGAGGTGCTAGGTCACCTCCCCCAGGATGGGCAGGGGGAAGCTTCAAAGGCATGCCGCCTTTGTGAGCCTCCCCAGACCACTTGCTGTACTCAGCAACTGGTCCACACTGGTTCTAGCCCCCACTCTGGCGGGAAGACTGGCGGGAAACCCCGAGGGAGGAGAGGGGTGTGCCAGCCTCTGCCAACCCCACCCCTCAGGTGGGGGAGGCGAGGTGAAGCACATCTCCGGGCTCTCGCCATCTTGAAGATGGGGAGCCCTGCCCAATCAGGACTAGGCTCCTGCCCCCCCTCCCACTGGAGAGTGGCAGGATAGGGGGTGTACCCACCCCAGGGAAGGGACCCATTGGTCCCTGCCCTTTAACTACCTGTAACGCCCCTAAATTTAGTATTTAGGGGCACCCTGAACCTTCCTTCCTCAGATCCTGAAACCGAAACAAGCAAGAAGAACAAGAAGAAAGAAGACCTGCCGTGCAGCTGCTAACAAGAGGGAGACACCAACTGACTTGGCCCCAGCCCTACAGGCCTGTCGAACCTCGAACCTGCTCCTGCTGAAACCCGGCGTCTCCAGTGGTCAGCAACCTCAAAAACCCCGGAGGACCCGACTGCCTTGTGACTCTAAAAGAATTGGGACTCCCACGAGCAGTCGTACTGCTCAAAGCAAGTAACAACCCCTGGTGCCAGCCAGGAACCGCGAATCCTGCACCCTCTGCACCCGCCGAGCCCGGACTGTGCCTGAGTGGACAAATACCACGAGGACGTCCCCCCGGCAACTGTGACCCAGAATCCAGCACCCAAGGACCCTCCTCGACGCTCCTGACGACGCCTGCAGCCTCAGAACCAGGGACCCCTCCAACCGCGACCAGCCGAGGGCAAGATTTCCGACGCCTAAAGACACCCCTGCACCCGGCGCCCCACGGCCTCCTGTGCCCAACTCCTGGGTGCCTACCCTTCCTACAGCTTCCCAACTTACCTCTCGAAGTGGTGGTCGCACCTGAAGAATCACCGTCCCCGAGCTTGCAGCCTTTGTTCGTCACACAGCTTTCCCATTGAAAACCATTGGGCGCCCGACGGCTCCCACAGCCGAGTGGCCTGCCTGCCAGCAGCCACCAACCAAGGGCCCCCTGGCCGCCATAGGCTAACATTGGGCCTAACTCACTCTGCACCCGGCCGCCCCTGTGCCGCTGAGAGTGTACCAACTGTACCTACCTGACCCTGGGAGACCCCGGAGTCTATGCCCAGAACCTTAACTCTGCCAGTCGAGTACTTACCCAAAAGCCGATAACTCACTTTTCTTCCATAGGGTAACATTGACTGGTTTCACTTGGAAATTCTTCTAATTGTGGAGTTTTTAAACTTTAAAATATTCATCTAAAATCAGCCGAATCACGAAAACGAAAATACTCACCTGTTATCAGGAGAGATCCCAGTGCTGGATCTTGGTGCCCAGCACTGACCCTGAAAAGTAATTATAACTGTACTTACCGGTAACTTGAATTTCCTTCCATAGGATAACATTGCCTGGTTTTTGCTGAAAAGTTTCTAAGTGTCGATTTTTGAAACTTACAAATATTTGCTAAAAATCGCCTGTGTGACAAACGCATTCTTTCAATTGTTTACAGGAGATGCACCAGTGCTGGATCAAGGAACCAACACTGAGTAAGAAAAAGTAACGATAACACTACTTACCTGCTAAGTGAATTTCCTCCCATAGGATAACATTGGTGATTCTATGTGAAAAAGTTTCTAAGTATCAACTTTTAAAATACAATAATATTCCTTAAAAATCACAACTGTAACCAAAACGTTTTTACTCAACTGTTTACAGGAGATGTCCCAGGACTGAATCTAGGATCCAGTCCTGTGGTAAGAAAAGTAATCCAAAAAGTAATCTATTGCATTTAACTAGGAATTCCCATTGAGCTCAATGTATTATTGTGTTTGAAATTGTGTTGCCTATTGCAACAACTGTAGCTATTGCATTCAAAAGTCTATTGTGTATTGAAAGTATATATCTAAAGCATCTCATTCTGAGAAAGTATTTTTATACCTACTTGTGGTTCTAAAATAAAACAACAATATATTTTTATATACAAAACAATTGGCCTAGAGTTCAGTTCTTGAGTGTGTGAGACCATTTGCTGACTGAGTGTGTACAACAAATGCTTTACACTGTCCTCTGATACTGCCTTACTGCTCGACCAAGCTACCACTTTAGAGAGTAAGGTTATATCCAACTTTAGCCTCTGCCAAACCTCTGGGAACTGTGGACTCTGTGCACACTGAACCTTACTTTGGTTCAGTATATACAGAGCCACTTTCTTACAGTAATGCATATCCGTCCACTGCAAGTGTGGCAAGTCTTGAAGCCCAACGTTTATGGGGGAAGACATTCCCTAAGAACTGCACTTCATAGTTAAAAAAAAATTCAGAAAAATATCTTTATACATGAAAAATCACAGAGCAGCTCTGAATCCACATTGAAAAATAGAGAACCGACATCAGTGCGTCTTGATGACGCAATGTGGCTTCAGTGACAGCACACCGTGAGATAATGCCTTACTGTTTAATGACTGATGAGTTTTCAAACGAGAAGAAATACCCATTAAGGCCCGGTGCCTCAAATGGTTTAAAAACACCTTTGTGGATGACCCTCACAGCGAAAGCATTTACTGCTCTGTTTACATTCTCTGCCAAGACCTTAACAGACAAGGAGGGGTGTCTCCATTATTTTCTTGATATGACGTCTTATAAGTCAGCCGTGAGTGGTTCCCCTGCCGCCCTCTTCAAGGTACAATATCTTTAAGAATTGCACGGATCAAAAAATATAATGTCACACAAAGCTGCATCTACATTTTTCATAAAAGGAACCCGAAGCAGCACAACAAACAAAAGAGACAGACTGCACATCAGGGGGCACAGTGTGTTGGATGGCTCCCACTGCAACATTTGCCTCTTGCGCAATTGTTCTGACAATCTCCAGTAAACACATTGCCATCGGGCCCTGAACTCTATGTTTGGAGATGATCCTAGGGTTATCGATTCACGTCAAGCAAAAAATTATTCGCTAGCAAATGGGAAAAGTGTGTTATTAAGAATATCTGTGCAGTCTCTCCAAGGTTGGCCCTCTGTTTAACCCATCTATTCTCACCAGTCTGCTGGCCACAGCAGTAGCAGTCATAAATAGCAGGAGTAAGTTATCACTCTCAGGAATGCACGTTCTGAGTGAGCAGGCAATGGAAAAATAAGTCAAGCGCTGGCCATGGGTGTACCTGTTTGGACCGGGGCAGAGCCCCGCACCTGTACATGTAATCTTCAGAGTTCATAATGAACATCATCTTGTGGGTGTTGAGCTTGAAGCGGCAGTCCATGTTGCACGCACTCTCTACGCCAATCAGCCTCTTCCAGGAGCTCTTGACTTCCTTCTTCATCGCTCGCACTTGTCTGCACTGCCATTTCCTGAACTTGTTAATATTCCTTTAGAGAAGAAACAAAAACATTTTCAGCAGACTCGTACAGCTGACAAAATGAATTCACAGCAGCAGCCTTTGATGGGAATATTGAAGACAGTACCAAACAGGCATATGTGCACAACAGTCATAAATGCCAGTGTTCATATGCTCAATCTGACCTATGTGATCATTCCAATTCCTTTACTGAGAAACCATTTTTTTGTTGCCAGCACTTTTTTTGTGTATGAGTGGGTGATCTATTGAGACCCCTGACCCCCTCCTACCCAACTGCATACTCACAAATAAAGTTCTTTTCAGATCACCCCATGACTCCCTCCCACTTCTGCAGCAAGAAACATATTGTGTTATGTTTCACGGTGAAATATTTGGATAATACTGCTTAGAAATAATTAATATCACTCAGAGAGTAGCCTCAATTTTCAGCCAAGATGCTAAACACTGGCAATGTACGAGGTCTATCTCTTAAATATAAGTGCTTTTTCAGTCATTGTAGGTTTCGGCATTTACATCATAATAGATGCATTTATGACTCCACCTCACCCTCATGTATCCATCCAACCATTCTTGCATTCACCCACTTGCACAACCACAAAAACACAAACTCAACAATTTGTGCAAAATAAATTAGAATAAAAGTAGACAAAAATTGCTGCATAAACACGGCGTACATATGTTTGCAACAACAAATAAAATAAACATACCAGTGTGTGGCTGTCTTGCAATGGTGTTGTACATAGTGTGTTACTGTATTAAAGTTCCAGCATGTCTGCGATTTTCAGAATCAACTTATGGGCCATTAAAGCAATGATACACTACGGACAATACCATTTCATGGTGTTCACTTGGTTTAGAGGCCATTGGCTCTGTTGCCCTCTGAGGGACGACATTTGTCTGATCACTTGTGCACTTGTTCATGACAATTAGAGCACTTCAGTGCCATTGCTGGTGGGCTGGGCTATTATTTAACCATTTTCATCTTTTATAGGTTCCCTTTCAAAATACACCAGATCAAACTGCGAATAGTTATGTCAGATATCATAAAGACCCCCAATAAGGCCTTTAGCCATTACCATTGACTTAACGCCATAATCAACATAGGCCTAATGAGTTGTGCATAAACTGGCAACCATCATGTACACAATTATACAATTACATATGTATAAAATTATAGTCGGTAAAACAATATACAATCCATTTCGAAAGGGCCTAACGAGGATTATCAGTGAAAATCTTCTAACCCCAGGGTTTGCCACAGGGGATTAACATCATCATAACCCTTTCCTGCTACTATATACATTGAGATTTATCCAACTACTTATCTAGAGCCTGTAACTGTGAGCGTGGTCCACAGTTAAAGGCCTACAGCCGTTGCCATAACTTCTCATTATAAACAGATCAGACCTAAGGCATCAGAAGGATAATGTTACTTACCCAGTTGGCATGTAGAGCTGTAGATTCACATGCTTTGCATACTCCTGCCATCTAGTGTTGAGTCCAGATGTTTGCAAGTTGTTTTTCTTCAAAGAAGTCTTTCCTAGTCACAAGGAAAGGTGACTCCTCCTTTCGGTGATAGTGCGCATGGTCATCGACTCCATTGTTAGATTGTTTTCTCGCAAGAGGGTGAGAATGGAGTAAGTAAGTGTAGTATAGAGATGACCATGCGTATAAATGTATAATTAAGAACTGCAAATGTAACAACAAGAGCCACCCTATTAAAAATAGGGACAGGGTAATAACAATCTCCAAACAACAAGTCCCTCATAAAAATGTGTGGACCAAATACTGTATTCCCAATGTGCAAAAGACCTCAAGGCAAAACCATCCACAGTGAGTATACTCCTAAATAGCACGCCCAATAGTACCCTTTGCCAATTGTTTCGATGACACTTGAGAATCAACTAGACAATAATCCCAACACAATGTTAAAATATACAAAATCGATTTTATTCATACATTCTGTTTTTAAAAAAACATGATTAACAAATCTTTAAAAAGTCATTAAAAATTGGTTTTTCAATTAATACATACAAAAAAATTTTTACAAAATAATTACACATCAGAAAACTACATAAAAGTCGACGCAGCGTTTCGGTGAAATGCTGATTGATCACCTTCTTCAGGACAGAGTTTTCTCACGAATTAAATACACAAAAATATGTGTCAGGTTAACTTTTCTATTCTATTGTCCACATATTACCACATTAATCCATTAATTGTCATGTCATATAATTTGTTACACAATCAAATTATGATTCTCAAGTTACGTGTATTGTAATAAACCACCTACACGTGGCTTACAGCATTTACGAATTTCACACAATACCTCTCCCTCTTACATTTGTCACATTTAAAACACAGCACATGGGCCCACACATTATGCTAATGACCTACCTATTATCGATATCAAAAAGTGGTAGATCCCTTATTCTCTATAGATGGGAACCACTTTTCCTGATTGGAAACAAGGAGTGACCTAAAAATAATACAAATAGTGTATAGATAAATAAAAGAAATATTTAGCACTTCCTCTTATTATAAGAAAAAGAAGAAGACAAACAGGGGCCAAAATTGCGCCATAAGTTTGCTAACAGATTAATATATATATAAAGAACATCTAGGATGGCATACCTTTTTATGTGGTACTATTCCTTTTTATTGAGTCGCATTTCATAGGAGCCACCAATAAATCTTATCGTCAATTTCCCTTCAAATCAAACAAATACAAAAAGGGGTTTTAACTCTCTGGAAAAACTATTCTCATAAAGCATCTATCTTGTATCACTACACTTTATTCACAAATATCTATTATACCTATTAAAAGTCAGCAAAAACACCAGGAGGATAGGCCGTCATCGGGCTCTTCTACTCATTTAATCCTCTTTGTTTCTACAGGAGAAGGTGCTGGTTATGTTGCTGCCCTTGATTGCGCAACTTCAGTCAGACATTCTGTGTGGATAAAATGTATAAAAAACTGAATCAATGTGCATTCTCCATTCTAATGGAAAGAACAAATTATTAGAGCAATTTGTTAAACAACTCCGTGAATATCCCGGATATTATCCGTATGTTTCCTCATCATAATAGACAATTTCTAAGGAATCGATGTCCATTTTACATATCTATTCTCTATGTCTGGTCCTCTCCATTCTCCTAGTCTCTATGGGGGCCCTCCTCCAAATTACTTAATAAAAATAATGGCCATAACCCTCTCTCTTTTCGAGGATGTAACTATACATCGTCAGAGTGAGACTATCAATATTACCTCGTTTTACGCCTTTCAGTTTTTACACCCTTTTTAAAAAAGTTTAAAAGACCTTTAAAAAGTCGTCTATACTATCGCATTTAGACTTACTTGGAACCGAAAGTTTGGCCTCCTTGCTCCTATGTAAACGATTTCCGGGTCAGGATACAATGATCCACTCCTTCCGGGTTGAGTCTTTAAATACTATTCCCACAGTCATGTGGTACAATTAACAAAAAGAAGGAGTTAAAAAATGTTTATGGGCGGGGACCTATCTCGCTTTCCAAAGCGGCCATCTTCTAGTGGCCATATAGACAGTTATTTGTGTCTATTGTGAGTCTGTTCTATAATATGACTCGTCTCTCACTGTTTTGATAACAGAATTGACGTCCCGAAAAACCCATATTTTTCCAAAGTCCCTCTTAGATGCCTACCATTTATTTCGTCTTTGGATTCTTCGTGTTATTTCAAAATTCAAAATTCAAACGCCGAGGTGTTCTCAAGGTAAAAATAAACTAAAATCCAATAGGGGTAATACAATTGTAAGAATATATCATATTTTACCTCCTATAACCTCGTATACTATTAACGAGCGTCCGAAGATAATCGGTCTGTCAAATCTGGATGGGTGAAACACCGTCAAATACCGGCGGCCATCTTGTAATGTATAATTTATAATTTACTCGTAAGGATTGCCCAAAAAGAACAATAAGCAGTCTTAATACGTACCTTATGTTCAATTTGTTATGCTATATAACGCACACGTAGTCAAGTTCAATATATAAAAATTACCAAATAAAAGGATTACTAACTAAAACAAACCATCCTCTAAGAGATATGGATACTAGGACTTTTCCGCGAGGTCCATTAAAGACCGGCGGCCATCTTATACTATATAATATATAATATATAATATAGGCGCTAAAACTGCCAAAAAAGATTTATATACTGTGTGTACAATGAACGGGCTTTATACGTACCCAACAGTCAAACTATTATTATATATAAAAAAGCTGCCGTTATCAAATTCAATTTGTTAATTTCAATTTGTAAGGATTCCTAAATCATTTCATTGGAGAACCATACTCTGAAGGATATTGATACTAAAACTCTCACATAGAGTCTAATATAGATGGTCTCATATTAAATCAATTTCTCCCACTCTTCTTTGCTGTTTAGGCCCAATCTAAATGTCTGAAATTTCGACATATAGAATTGTTCTCGTTTTCTACGTTTAATTGTTGTGTCACCACCCCGTATATTTGTTTGAATAGACTCTATCACGCACCACCTAAGGTGGTCGATAGTATGCCCTTTCTCTATCCAGTGTTCTACAAGGGGGCATTTTTCTTACAAGTGCGGATAGCCGATTTGTGTTCATTGATCCTAATCCTAATTTCTCTTGATGTTTCTCCTATGTACCCAAGATTGCATGGGCATAGGATCAAATAAATAAGGTTCTTAGATCGACAGTTTGTCATATTTTTGAATCTATGAGTAACCTTATTATGTTCCACACTCGTGCCTCTCATAACATTGCTACAATTATTACAGGTGCTACACGGAAAAGTTCCTACCGGTAGCGGGGCATTGGTAATACTAAGTTGTTTATTCGTACTAACGTTCTTATATGTGTGTACAAGACTATTTCTAATCGTTCTGTTTCTGCGAAATGAGAACATAGGTTTAGCCAATTTTGGTTTCCCCTGTCTATTTAATAGGTGCCAATTTCTATTAATAATATTTTTACTTTATTACTAATATCACTAAAATTCGTCACGAAAATCATGGGTAATTGGCGAACCTCTTGTTTAGTAGTTGTATTATCAAAAAAGCAATCCCTATTGTAATATTTGGCACGCTTGTATGCTTGTCTAATAATCCTCCTTGGGTATCCTCTATCAGCCAATTTCCTTGATAGTCTATCTGCATGGATATCGTAGTCTTTAATCTCACTCCAATTACGTCTGATCCTGAGAAATTGCCCGAATGGGATATTCTCTTTTTGACACGCTGGATGATTGCTCTTATAATGTAAAATCGTATTTTTATCTGTGGCCTTCGTGAATAATTCCACTTGAAGTCGATTATTCGAATTTTTAATTTTAATATCTAGAAAATCGCAGCTTTGTTTATTGATGGAGGACGTGAAACGAAGGTTCTCGTCTCCTAGATTAAGCCAATCAATAAAAGCTAAAAGTGTGTCTTCATTGCCTGTCCAAATAAAAAAAATATCAGAGGCCAAAAAGAAACTTGAGGAAATCCAACAAGATGTTTCAGAGTATAGAGAGTATCTTTTAAACAAAAAAGCTAATAAATTACGCAATGACATATCTAGATACAACATGGAACAGGTCTATCCGTATTTGCAAAAAGATTTTTATGAAAGGCCGAGAGAAGAGTTGTATAACAATAAAAGAAATTGGATACAACCAAGAAAAACTAATCCACGGAAGAGAGTGATGTTTTTTGACACGTCATATACGAGTTCAGAGTCAGAAAATGAACAATTTAAAGATGATTATACCACTAGCAATAGGGAAGCCATTGCGGGCACGAGTAGAGACACTCTTTCTTTTTTAGACAAAAGACCAACCAACCGTGGTCAGAGCAGGGGCAGGACCAGAGGAAGGGGCTTTTTACCCCGAATCCGGCACAGAATCGCCCATACACAAGGAGCCAGAAACATTGGGACTAATTGAAAAGGCACCCATCATTAATCTCTCCAATAGAGTTCTTACACAAGAGGAGACTAGTGTTTTGGAAAAAGGATTAGGATACGCCATCACTTCCCCGTACATAGGTATAATTTGGAAAGAGATGTCCAAAACTTTTTTAGAAAGATACGACTGAATTGCTTTTTCGAGGAAAAGATAAAATTCCTACGATAAACTAATCAGGCCTGAAGCCCAAATCAACGTGGACTCCACCATTACAATTAGTCCACAAAGACATTGAAATTTTTGAAAGAGTAGTTGAGAAAAGTATAAACGATCTGTTGGATAAAAAAGTTTGGATGAATAAAAATCTGACAGCTAGACAACATATAGCACTGTCTAATTTGGAATTGTGCCAAGATATAACTATTAAACCCGCCGACAAAGGCGGGGGTATTGTGATGTTCAATACCGATGACTATAACACAAAAATGATGTCCCTCCTGAATAATACACAACACTACCAGAGATCAAATAGAGATGAGTGGGACGCCTTAATTCGAATAGTCACCAGACTTTTATCGTTAGCTAAGGAAGATGAAGTTATCTGCCAGGACGAATTTAATTTTTAAACAATAAACATCCTATAATACCTGCCCTATATGGGCTCCCAAAAATTCATAAAAATATTAATGATCCACCCATGAGACCTATTGTATCCAGTATTGATTCCCTCACTGAGCCATTGAGCAAGTATGTGGATATTTTTTTACAACCGCTAGTCGTCCAACAACAAGCATATATAAAAGATACGACGGCAATGATTAGTAAAATTGAGAATCTTCCTTTCAATACCGAGACCCAATGGCTTGTGACACTTGACATAGAAGCTTTATATTCCAACATTCCTCAAGAGGCTACTATTCAAATGATAAAAGATATTATGTGCAATGATGAGGGAGATCTCACGACGCACACAATTTTTATTATTGAATGTGTGGAAATCATTCTTAAGAATAATATTTTTTATTTCAAACTGATTTTTTTAAACAAATAAAGGGGACCAGCATGGGAGCGACTTGTGCTCCCAGTTTGGCGGGTCTGTATGTCAGTAAGTTTGAGGAAAGGCACATTTTTAACCCAATAGCACCATTTTATGAAAATATTACGGCTTGGTCACGCTATATTGATGATATTTTTTTTATTTGGACAGGCAATGAAGACACACTTTTAGCTTTTATTGATTGGCTTAATCTAGGAGACGAGAACCTTCGTTTCACGTCCTCCATCAATAAACAAAGCTGCGATTTTCTAGATATTAAAATTAAAAATTCGAATAATCGACTTCAAGTGGAATTATTCACGAAGGCCACAGATAAAAATACGATTTTACATTATAAGAGCAATCATCCAGCGTGTCAAAAGAGAATATCCCATTCGGGCAATTTCTCAGGATCAGACGTAATTGGAGTGAGATTAAAGACTACGATATCCATGCAGATAGACTATCAAGGAAATTGGCTGATAGAGGATACCCAAGGAGGATTATTAGACAAGCATACAAGCGTGCCAAATATTACAATAGGGATTGCTTTTTGATAATACAACTACTAAACAAGAGGTTCGCCAATTACCCATGATTTTCGTGACGAATTTTAGTGATATTAGTAATAAAGTAAAAAATATTATTAATAGAAATTGGCACCTATTAAATAGACAGGGGAAACCAAAATTGGCTAAACCTATGTTCTCATTTCGCAGAAACAGAACGATTAGAAATAGTCTTGTACACACATATAAGAACGTTAGTACGAATAAACAACTTAGTATTACCAATGCCCCGCTACCGGTAGGAACTTTTCCGTGTAGCACCTGTAATAATTGTAGCAATGTTATGAGAGGCACGAGTGTGGAACATAATAAGGTTACTCATAGATTCAAAAATATGACAAACTGTCGATCTAAGAACCTTATTTATTTGATCCTATGCCCATGCAATCTTGGGTACATAGGAGAAACATCAAGAGAAATTAGGATTAGGATCAATGAACACAAATCGGCTATCCGCACTTGTAAGAAAAATGCCCCCTTGTAGAACACTGGATAGAGAAAGGGCATACTATCGACCACCTTAGGTGGTGCGTGATAGAGTCTATTCAAACAAATATACGGGGTGGTGACACAACAATTAAACGTAGAAAACGAGAACAATTCTATATGTCGAAATTTCAGACATTTAGATTGGGCCTAAACAGCAAAGAAGAGTGGGAGAAATTGATTTAATATGAGACCATCTATATTAGACTCTATGTGAGAGTTTTAGTATCAATATCCTTCAGAGTATGGTTCTCCAATGAAATGATTTAGGAATCCTTACAAATTGAAATTAACAAATTGAATTTGATAACGGCAGCTTTTTTATATATAATAATAGTTTGACTGTTGGGTACGTATAAAGCCCGTTCATTGTACACACAGTATATAAATCTTTTTTGGCAGTTTTAGCGCCTATATTATATATTATATATTATATAGTATAAGATGGCCGCCGGTCTTTAATGGACCCCGCGGAAAAGTCCTAGTATCCATATCTCTTAGAGGATGGTTTGTTTTAGTTAGTAATCCTTTTATTTGGTAATTTTTATATATTGAACTTGACTACGTGTGCGTTATATAGCATAACAAATTGAACATAAGGTACGTATTAAGACTGCTTATTGTTCTTTTTGGGCAATCCTTACGAGTAAATTATAAATTATACATTACAAGATGGCCGCCGGTATTTGACGGTGTTTCACCCATCCAGATTTGACAGACCGATTATCTTCGGACGCTCGTTAATAGTATACGAGGTTATAGGAGGTAAAATATGATATATTCTTACAATTGTATTACCCTATTGGATTTTAGTTTATTTTTACCTTGAGAACACCTCGGCGTTTGAATTTTGAATTTTGAAATAACACGAAGAATCCAAAGACGAAATAAATGGTAGGCATCTAAGAGGGACTTTGGAAAAATATGGGTTTTTCGGGACGTCAATTCTGTTATCAAAACAGTGAGAGACGAGTCATATTATAGAACAGACTCACAATAGACACAAATAACTGTCTATATGGCCACTAGAAGATGGCCGCTTTGGAAAGCGAGATAGGTCCCCGCCCATAAACATTTTTTAACTCCTTCTTTTTGTTAATTGTACCACATGACTGTGGGAATAGTATTTAAAGACTCAACCCGGAAGGAGTGGATCATTGTATCCTGACCCGGAAATCGTTTACATAGGAGCAAGGAGGCCAAACTTTCGGTTCCAAGTAAGTCTAAATGCGATAGTATAGACGACTTTTTAAAGGTCTTTTAAACTTTTTTAAAAAGGGTGTAAAAACTGAAAGGCGTAAAACGAGGTAATATTGATAGTCTCACTCTGACGATGTATAGTTACATCCTCGAAAAGAGAGAGGGTTATGGCCATTATTTTTATTAAGTAATTTGGAGGAGGGCCCCCATAGAGACTAGGAGAATGGAGAGGACCAGACATAGAGAATAGATATGTAAAATGGACATCGATTCCTTAGAAATTGTCTATTATGATGAGGAAACATACGGATAATATCCGGGATATTCACGGAGTTGTTTAACAAATTGCTCTAATAATTTGTTCTTTCCATTAGAATGGAGAATGCACATTGATTCAGTTTTTTATACATTTTATCCACACAGAATGTCTGACTGAAGTTGCGCAATCAAGGGCAGCAACATAACCAGCACCTTCTCCTGTAGAAACAAAGAGGATTAAATGAGTAGAAGAGCCCGATGACGGCCTATCCTCCTGGTGTTTTTTGCTGACTTTTAATAGGTATAATAGATATTTGTGAATAAAGTGTAGTGATACAAGATAGATGCTTTATGAGAATAGTTTTTCCAGAGAGTTAAAACCCCCTTTTTGTATTTGTTTGATTTGAAGGGAAATTGACGATAAGATTTATTGGTGGCTCCTATGAAATGCGACTCAATAAAAAGGAATAGTACCACATAAAAAGGTATGCCATCCTAGATGTTCTTTATATATATATTAATCTGTTAGCAAACTTATGGCGCAATTTTGGCCCCTGTTTGTCTTCTTCTTTTTCTTATAATAAGAGGAAGTGCTAAATATTTCTTTTATTTATCTATACACTATTTGTATTATTTTTAGGTCACTCCTTGTTTCCAATCAGGAAAAGTGGTTCCCATCTATAGAGAATAAGGGATCTACCACTTTTTGATATCGATAATAGGTAGGTCATTAGCATAATGTGTGGGCCCATGTGCTGTGTTTTAAATGTGACAAATGTAAGAGGGAGAGGTATTGTGTGAAATTAGTAAATGCTGTAAGCCACGTGTAGGTGGTTTATTACAATACACGTAACTTGAGAATCATAATTTGATTGTGTAACAAATTATATGACATGACAATTAATGGATTAATGTGGTAATATGTGGACAATAGAATAGAAAAGTTAACCTGACACATATTTTTGTGTATTTAATTCGTAGAAAACTCTGTCCTGAAGAAGGTGATCAATCAGCATTTCACCGAAACGCTGCGTCGACTTTTATGTAGTTTTCTGATGTGTAATTATTTAGTAAAAATTTTTTTTTGTATGTATTAATTGAAAAACCAATTTTTAATGACTTTTTTAAAGATTTGTTAATCATGTTTTTTTAAAAACAGAATGTATGAATAAAATCGATTTTGTATATTTTAACATTGTGTTGGGATTATTGTCTAGTTGATTCTCAAGTGTCATCGAAACAATTGGCAAAGGGTACTATTGGGCGTGCTATTTAGGAGTATACTCACTGTGGATGGTTTTGCCTTGAGGTCTTTTGCACATTGGGAATACAGTATTTGGTCCACACATTTTTATGAGGGACTTGTTGTTTGGAGATAATTAAGAACTGCAACAACTACAGGTACCCGGGAAGGCGGGTAGGCGCATGTGAATCTACAGCTCTACCTGCCAAGAACAGATGTTTACTGGGTAAGTAACATTATCCGTTTGAGGCATGTGTGCTGTAGATACACATGCTTTGCATAGATTATAAAGCAGTATACTCCCAAAGCGGTGGCTAACCTGTAGATGTTGCAGTTGTTTGGAATAGTGTTTTTAGTACTGCTTGGCCTAAATTAGCCTGTTGACGTGCTAACGCAGCTACACAATAGTGTTTGGTAAATGTGTGTGGTGTAGACCATGTAGCTGCCTAGCATATGTCAGCTAGAGGGATGTTGCCTAAAAAGGCCACGGACGCCCCTATTTTGCGAGTGGAATGTGCTCTGGGGGTATGGTTAAAGTTCTTTTAGCTTTAATATAGCAAGTTTGAATGCATTTCACAATCCATCTGGCAATACCAGACTTTGAAATAGGATTGCCCTTGTGGGGTGGAGCAATTGCAACAAACAGTTGTTTTGTGAAAGTCTTTTGTTCAATCTATGTAGTATAGTAAAGCTCTTTTAACATCAAGCGTGTGAAGAGCGCGTTCTGCCACAGAATCAGGTTGAGGAAAGAAAACTGGTAACTCAACCGATTGGTTTATATGAAAAGCAGAAACTACCTTGGGAAGGAATTTTGGGTTGGTACGGAGAACTATCCTATCTTTAAGTAGCTGAAAGAAAGGTTCTTCTAATGTTAATGCCTGTAGCTCACTAACTCTCCTCAGTGATGCGATAGCAAAGAGGAATGCAACTTTCCATGAGAGGAACTGTAAAGGGCACTAGTGTAATGGTTCAAAAGGTGGATCTATGAGCCTTGTGAGAACAATGTTGAGATTCCATACTGGGGCAGGGGGAATCCTTGGTAATATTACCCTTTTTAAGCCTTCCATGAAGGCCTTGATTACTGGGACTCTGAAAAGTGACAAATGTCTATTTTGTAAGTACGCAGCAACTGCTGCTAGGTGCAAACGAAATAGATGTGTAAGCCAGACCTGTTTGTTGCAAATGTACCAAGTAACAAATAATGTTTTGTATAGAAGCATCTAAAGGATTGATTTTGTTGTTATTGCAATACACAGCAAATCTTCTCCATTTTGCGGCATAGCAAGCCTTGGTGGTAGGCTTTCTTGCTTCTTTTAGAATATTCATACAGTCTGGTGGTAAATTTAAATAACCAAACTCTAGGACTTCAGGAGCCAGATCGCTAAATTCAGTTCTTTGGGATTTGGATGTCTGATTTCTCCATGGCTCTGTGTGAGGAGACTGGAGTTTAGGTGTAGTTTCTGATGTGGAACTAGTGACAGCTCCAACAAGGTGGTGTACTGTGGTTGACGAGCCCATGTGGGAGCTACCAGAATTAGTGTGAGAGATGTCTGCCTGAGTTTCCGAACTACCCACGGAATGAGCAGGAGAGGCGGAAAAGCGTAGGCAAATGTCCCTGACCAGTTCATCCATAGGGCATTGCCCTTTGATAGCGGGTGAGGGTACATGGAGCCGAAGTTTGGGCATTTTGCATTTTCGGCTGTGGCAAATAGGTCTATTTGTGGAAACCCCCACTGCCGGAAGTACGGAAGGAGAACTTGGGGGTGAAGTTCCCACTCGTGAATTTGTTGTCTTCTCCTACTGAGGAGATCGGCAATTAGATTGTTTACTCCTGGGAGATGTTCTGCCAGAAGATAAATCTTGTGATGGATCGCCCAATTCCAAATGGCTTGAGAGAGTGTTGACAGTTGGAGAGAGTGTGTCCCGCCTTGCTTCTGCACATAATACATTGCTGTCATATTGTCCGTTCGGACTAGGACAGTTTTGGCTATGAGCTGAGCCTAAAAAGCTTTCAGTGCTTGGAAAACAGCTAAAAGCTCCAGATAGTTGATGTGGAGAGTCCTGTGCTTGTTGCTCCACAGGCCTTGTATTGTGTAATGTTTGAGATGAGCCCCCCAACCTGTTAGAGATGCGTCTGCTGTGAGCACGATTTGTGGAACAGGGTCAATGAAAGGCCGGCCTGCTGATAAGTTTTGTGGGTTCCACCACTGCAGAGAGCGATGGGTGCGGCTGTCTACCAACACTAGATCGGTTAATAGACCCTGTGATTGATTCCACTGGCGTGCTAAGCATTTTTGTAGGGGGCGCATGTGAAGCCTCGCATGGGGCACAATTGCGATGCAGGACGCCATCATTCCCAGTAATTGCATGAACACTCTGGCTGCTAATGCTTGGTTGTATTGAAACTGTAGAATGGTAGCTTGAATATTGTGTATTCTGGCTACATTGGGAGAGGTTGGAGCTTTGACTTTGTCTAGAGTAGCTCCTAGATAAGACTGCATTTATGATGGATGCAGGTGAGATTTTTTTGCATTGATGGTGAAACGCAGTTGATGAAGTAGATCTATTGTGATCTGTGTGTGTTGCAGACAGTTCTGGTAAGTGCTGGCTTTGATGAGCCAGTCGTCTAGATAGGGGGAAGACGTGAAAGTGTTGTCTTCTGAGATGAGCAGCAACCACTGCCAGGCATTTGGTAAAAACTTTGGGCGCTGTAGTCACTCCGAAGGGAAGTACCTTGAACTGGTAATGCTCGCCTGCTATCACAAATCCCAGGTATTTGCGATGAGCTGGATGAATTGGAACATGAAAATATGCGCCTTTTAAATCTAGAGCAGACAAAGTCAGCTCTTTGTAAAAGTCGTACCACCTGTTGAAGTGTCACCATGTGAAAATGCTCCGACAGTATGTAGTGGTTTAGCTCTCTCAGATCTAAAATAGGTCTTAGGGAACCGTCCTTTTTGGGGATGAGAAAATACAGAGAGTAAACCCTTGAGCCTTGGTACTGTATGGGAACTGGCTCTATTGCCCCTTTTAGTAAGAGGGACTGGACCTCTTGTTTTAGCAAGTGTATGTGTTCTGGAGATAACTTGTAAGATCGCGGTGGAATGTTTGGGGGATTGCTGGTAAGCTCCAGGCAATAACCATGTTCGATAATGCCAAGAACCCATTTGTCTGATGTTATAGACTGCCTAATGGGGAGAAATTGGTGAAGTCTTCCCCTAACAGGTGTGGTATAATCGGAGGGGGTGGGGGTGGGTGGGGGGGAGCGTGGGTAAATCACTGTTTGTTGGGGGAAGGGGAGTTACGAGGTGTGTTGCCTTTACCCCTACCCTTCAAGTTGTTGCCTCTATAAACTCCTCGAAAAAAATCTCTGGAGGGAGAGGACTGGTTATTACCTTTGTAAGTGGAGGTATTTTGATCTGGGGATGTTGTTTTTGACCCTCCTCTATAGAAGGAGCGACGGAAAGAACCTCTGTTGGATGCAGATTGAAGTGCTCCCATAGATTTAGCGACTTCAGTGTCCTTTTTCATCTTTTCTAACGCCTGGTCAACGTTAGGGCCAAATAGGTGTTCCTTATCAAAGGGTGTGTTCAGGATTGATTGTTGGACCTCGGGTTTAAAACCTGAGATCCTTAACCAAGCGTGTCTCCTGAGCATGATGCTGATGTTAATCTCCCTAGCTGCGGTGTCTGCAGCATCTAGAGCACATTGAATAGAGGAATTAGAAATTAGCTTACCCTCGTTTACCAAGCCTGTGCTTTAGCCTTATGCTCATCTGAGAGCTATTGGAGAAGTTGCTCCATTTCTTCCCAGAGTGCCCGGTCATACCTAGCTAAAAGGCTTTGGGTATTTGCAATGCACCATTGATTTGCTGCCTGAGCAGCTATGCGTTAGCCAGAGGCGTCAATTAGTTTGGACTCCTTAGCTGGTGGAGGAGCATCCCCTGAAGTTTGAGAATTTGCTCGCTTATGAGCATTTGATACCACTAGGGAATCTAAAAGCAATTGTCCTTTGATAAAGATGGGGTATGTAGGAGATGCTTTATATTTTTTGTCCACTCTAGGAGTTAAGATGCGGGCTCTGACTGAGTCTTTAAAAATTTCGTCAGCATGTCGCATCATGCCTTTAAGCATTGGGAATGATTTTGATGGCCTATGTGTGGATGCTAGTGTCTCAAACAAGAAATCTTCTTCCAGTGATTCTTTGTGGAGCTCTACCCCATGGTAATGTGCAGCCCTGGCAATGAGTTCATGGTGTGATGTATTGTCGTCTGGAGGAGATGGTTTGGCTGGGAACAAGTCTGGATCAGTGTCACCTGGGGGATCCACTGTGTAATCTGTCCATGGATCTAATGGAATATTTATCCCCCCATCATCTGCATCATCATCGTCATGATGAGATTGAGGAGAATCTTGAGGTGTAATCTGCAAAGGATTCTCAGGTGTTGACCGAGGTGCTGGAGGTGGGGGTGATTGAAAATGAAAAGGACTTGTAGCCACAGTTTTTTTCTTCAAGGGGATTTTGTAAGAAATGTCCTCTTCTTGAAGCTTGCGTTTCTGAGGTGGTTTTATGTAAATATGACCAGTATCAGGGTAAATATGCAGTCTTTTTTGCTTTGGATCGGGTGTTAATGGAATAATGTCCACTTTCGGATCCGACGGACGGAGGTTGGCATGGGGCGCGGAAGGTTTTGGCTCCGAAGGTTGCTTGGCTTTCGGCACAGGGGATTTCGGCTCAGAGCCGGGCTTATGCTTGGAACCGGAGGCTTTCGGCTCCGAGGAGGGTTTTTGTCAACTCAGTACCGAGCCGGAAGGCTTGACTGGTGGTTTTGGTGCCGGGCCCGAGGGCGGGGCGTCTGAAACATTGTCTTGGTGCCAACCTTGGCCAGAAGGCAGAGGTGGTGCCGAAGCCTTATGTTTTTTCAAGATAGTTTGTGGGGGCAAGGGGTCTTTGGTACTTACGTCACCTTGACCTGGCAGCAGTTCGTCGAGGTCGATCTCGAGTTCTGAGCCTGAAGCTTGTTCGGAGAAGGCTTACTCCTCCTCTGCCGCCGATGCCTCGATATCTTCTTGGCCGGAGTCTTCACCAAAGATGTCCGGCGTGTCCTCGATGATTTGATGCTGCATCTCCCGACGTCGAGCCCGATGATCGCGAAGAGTCTTTCTTTGATCGAAACGACCTGCAAGCGTCACAGTTTTCTTCTTTGTGCTCGGGTGACAAGCACAAGGTGCGAGTCGATGCGCGGATACTTCGTGTGGCACTGAGGACAGAATTTAAACGGAGTCGGATCCATCAACGGGGAGCTAACAGAGCGCGGGTAGGCCTCGAAGGCCGTCCAGGAAGCTTTCCGATAGGTCGATTCCGATGTCGAAACGATACGCGGAGAAGTGAGAACGCGTACGGAAACAATACCGTTGAGGTAGAGAGGATTGCGTGTCGAGGGGAACCTGTAAAACGGTTTCGAACCGGAGCGCAGCAATATACATCCGAACCCGATGGCGGAAAAATACAATCTAACAATGGAGTCGATGACCATGCACACCATCACCGAAAGGAGGAGTCACCTTACCTCGTTACTAGGAAGGACTTCTTCGAAGAAAAACAACTTGCAAACATCCGGACCCAACACTAGATGTCAGGAGTATGCAAAGCATGTGTATCTACAGCACACATGCCTCGAACATGACTTTTCTCGGTGAACCAATTAGGCCCATCGCCTTTATTATAACCAAACACCGGCCTCATCTACTGAGCATAAACTTGCCCACAAAGCATCCATCAGGGGTATAGTCATAAAACTACAAATGTATACAAAACGACAGTTGGAAAAACAAAATACTAGGTCTCTTAAGAGGGGCTCGCAATGATTATCAGAGTGCAGACCTTCTATCCCAACGGTTTGTTAGGTGGTAACCATCACCAAAAGCCTTGCCTCCTACAAGAATCTGTGAGATTCCATGTTACAAAACACCTCTCTGCAGGCTTCAATACAGACTAATAATCTCCCTTAAATGCCTATATAATTTAACAAATGCTTTTCACAATAAATACATCAAGCCTATTGCCTTTATCATAACTTTTCATAATAAGCAGATCTGGCCTATAGCTCTGATAACTGGCTTTCCACAGTAACCAACAGCCCTGCTACATTGACGAAAGCTTTCCCTTGTAGCAAAAAGTGCAATACAAGCACTCCTTTTCAGATGAAACACACAACTGCAGCCCAATCACATGTTGTACTCAAGGAAACTGCAATGTGGCTGCAACCAAAGCCCCTCTCTAGTGGTACTTCTGAGAGCTCAGTTTATCTTGATCACATACGGTCATGTGACAGCTGTGTTGGCGAGCCAAACCTTATAAAGGTCGACTGCCTCAAAACCTAGCCGGTATTTCTTCCCTACTCTTGAGTAGAGTTTTGGTGCTCTTTTGGGGACACCAGTACAAGCGTACAGAAGAGACAAGTTAATATCTTAATGCCATATGTAGGGGGAAACAGTGGCCTGGCGCAGTGTGTGTATATCTTGTAAATTAATGTAAACTGCTGCAGGGATGCCTGAATTATAGGAATGCCAATGCAGTCTCTGCTTTTTTTCCCTTACACATTTTACTAATTCAATGCAAATAAAAGTGGCCTGAAAGATGCACAGAAAGGTATTTCTCAAAACGATTTTGGGCACACATACCAGAGTCTATTGTGAAGCAATTGTGTATATATAATGTGTTTAAAAAGGTTGGAACCAAACTATTTAGAGATGGAGAGCTGCATAGGATGTGGTTTAAAAAACGTAACACCAGGTCACAGATGAATAGAGGCGATCAACAGATATTTCTTCAGACCGCCAATCAACAAATGTTTTACTCAAAGCCCTTACTCTTCGGACCACCAACCAACCAATGTTTCACTCAAAGCCCTTACTCTTCATTTTAGTGCTTTGCATATAGTGATGAGGTGCAGAGCAAGAAAAGGCCGTGGGTTGAGCAGCATTCAGAGGCTACCCCAGCATGAGCATGGGAAGAACTACAGCACACCATCAAGAGTAGCCTGACTCAATGCTGCCCATCCAAGCAGGCCTTTCCTCATTCATAAGCCCAGCAATAAGGGGGAACTTGGGAGCTCTGTCCCAACAACTTTAGCCCATGCCTTGTGTCATCAAGGGTTGTTCCATGCAGACTCTTCCTTTCAGCCAGGCTGTCTGCCCCACACATATGAAAAGAGAACGGTCATCTGTTACCTCTGTAAAAAGACCGGTTTGAATAGAAAACGCGCATTTTGGTTGCTCTGCACTCCGTCGGCCGCGACAAACTGATCCATGTAGGTGGACAAGTGCTAGATGAAAGAAATAAAGCATCACAATGTTATTATGGATGATCTCTGCAAGAGTCAAACAGTCTCACATTTCAAAGCTGCACATTTACGGGTCTCTGGTGGTTTGCTTTTGAAACTTCCTTTCTGCCAAAATGTAAAAAAGTGATATGCTCCAAATGAGACCCATATATTGTATACGATGCCTCTTGAAAATAGGCCCAAGATAATTCAGTGCTAGAGATCAGAGGAAGGAGAACTGTTTCAACTAATTTGGTTTTCAAAGGTTACCATGGAGAGTTTTTCTAGTGATCGGGAGGGAGGGACCCTTCCCAGTGGCAATCCTTGAACCAAATGAGTTCAAGTACTGCTGTCTCCGCCTCCCCCCACCACCACCACACCACCATGCACATAATCAAGAGACAGGGGGACTGCAACCCTTCAGGTCAGGCGCCTATACTAGTGAGCAGGGACCAAGAACCCACACCAAACAAACCCTGTCATCATGCACAAGCCACCCATTTGAATCTGTCACCAGGGGACCAATGCCACAGCACAAGTGTGATTAGACACCTGGAGACCAGTCACCAGGTACTGAGAGACTGGACATGACCAGTCATTCCAGAACCCAGAGGCCGACAAGCCACTGATAATGCAGGATTAGTTCACCATACCATAAATACAAGTTATATAGGGCTGATATAGGTTGCCTGTCAAAATATTACATAAAGAAATATAATGTGACAAAATATTGTGTCCTGAATATCGTTCACATAAATATCCTCCCATTGGGTGTAGGATTTTTTTTTATTATTAGCTCAAGTGGAACGTTATTTTGGATATTATATTTATGTTAAAGTTTAACAACATTCTGGTACCACACTCTGATAGCTAAACCATGCTGAGGCCAAGACCACAAACAATATGTAAGCTGCAATAGTACAATGGTCACCATGTGTCTGACCACGCATGATGTGGCAGACAGCCATTCACCCACACACCAGTGGCACAATAACTGGGAACCCAGCCACCACACGATTCCAGTCATCATGCTAGCCCATTTGCTGGCAGAAGAACAATCACCTGCACACAGTCATCAGATATCCTATCACCATCCTTCTCCTACCAGTCCTCATAGTAAAACAGGCACCTTACGATGCCAGATGCCCGGTCCCCACAGTATGCCAGTTACAAATGGGCCAGTTATCATACCTTTCCTCACCAGTCACTGGTGGCCTGGACACCCTTATCAAGCCACCCACTCAGCACTCAACAACTCCTGCCTCACCAGTTACCAGATATGCAGTCACCACAAGGATACCAATAACTGGGCCCACCATCCCGACCAAACCAGCCACCCGGACACCAGGCGCCCCTGCGATGGTAACAAAAAGTGGACGGATGAAACCCCTTTTTGGCATTTACAGCAGTATCATAAGTTGTGAAAGCTCAAGGCACATTTTCTAACTATAAGCCTACACTGTGCACACAAAGCAAATAAGAATGTCAGGGTTATGCATGATAATGAAAGGATACTTTTTCTTGACCATTAATCTTTTAAAGCGATCGATCCGCAAGCTGAGCGTTCTGTAGTGGTACAATAGGGGCATGGACAACCAGAAGATGGGTTTAGCACAGAACCTTTGAGGAAGGGGTAAAAGGTTCATCTGGCTCATACCTGAACTTCGACTGGATCTTCCATTTGGCTCTCTTCGGTATCCAACAGTTCAATCGTCATGATCACATCCCCATTCCTTTGCAAGAACATGATCTGCAAAGACAACGCAAGCACCGGTGAGACGGCTCAGTGACTGAACAGCCTGCTGCTGTCCATACTCCAGGTCATAAGTCTGAATCCAGTCAGCAACAACAAACTCATCTTTCCGAGTTCTATGCATAGATTACAATATGTTGGCAATGGTGTAACTACAGGGCAACTCATCAGCAGAAAGCCCTACATAAAAAACAGAAAGCTAATATTGTTAAAAGAATTTAGGGTGCTGGTAAGAGGCGTGCAACACACAGGGTTGACAGGTAGCACAAACTTAACAATGCAGCTCATTATAACATGGATTTTCAATACATTTATAAGCTAGTGGCTATGGTCTCAATTGTAACCCCTTTTCTCATGAAAGATTTCTGGTTTTCGCTAGCGTCTTCGTTTACCCGATAAAACTTTGATGAAAGGGAAATGATGTAAAGTAAGAGGGAGAGAAAAATGGGAATAGGATGGGAAGGAGATGTGGGGGACAGAACAGAAATGATGCACTTGTAGTGCTAAGATGAGGCGCTCATCTAGCCATTGATATCTAGTTTAGCATGACGTTGGAAGGGATAGACACTAGTAGAGTTATACAAATACTTAGTTACATATTGGAAATTATTGTAAAATATTTAAATACGAATGCTATGTATATAAAAAGTGAAACAAATAAATAAGTAGAAATAAAAAAGTAAAACTAGTGGACTAAACATATATGCAAGCTAAAGGATTTGGATTCCCCGTGAACTGCTAAAGATTCAAGGATGTTCAGGGCGTGGCCTCAAGTTCTTGTTCTTAGCACTTGAGGGGGGTTAACAGATTGCCTACCGTTTAGCAGTATGGGGTGCACTGCTGCCTCTGCACAGTCGCTGGTACAGGACTCTTTTTATTTTTCTAAATAAAGTTACGCTTACCAGACGCTGTGTGGTTGCAAAACACCTATTGTTTACTCACCAAGAACTTACACTGGGCTTAAAGCACGCCCACTACTTACTGTGAGTTAGCTTTGTCACATCTCTTTACTTCTTATTCAATGGCTTACCTCGTCCACCTTGCATATGTACTTTCCCTGGAGCATAGTCTCTTTACTTGTGTCCTTACACTGCACACTTTTAGGGAACAACTTTTTTTCATTTTGCTTACGCACCCAAAGAGAGTGCATGTGTTTTCCAGCTGTGTCCCTCGTGTGCTTCTCTACCCCCGTTCTGCTCCATGTTGCTCTCGTTCATGTGCTTCTCTCCTCCCCCTGGCCGCTCTCTCTCATCCGTGTGCTTCTCGCCTCCACTCCCCATGCTCCGTGTTTCTTTCGCTCATGTGCTTCACTGATGTTCTCCCCCTCGTGCTTCTCCCCACTCGCCTTCTGTGTACTGCTGTCCCCCCGACCACTCCACTGTTAAAGACCCCCCTCAACAAAACAAAAAATTGTCTTTTTGTTTTTAAATTGGAGCCTTCCCGCTACAAAGAAACTTCCAAGTGTTGTTTGCCATCTCAGATTAGTAAATAAAAAATAAAATAAAATGGCGCCCATGTCAATCTGCTGACGTGCATGCGTTCTGACGCATATGTGCATCAGTGGAATGATGCAACTGCCATAGCGCATCTGTAATTTTTTTTTTTTTTTAATATTGCTGCACTACACCACCAAAAGCAATTGGCACAGCTAATATGTCCCGATGGTAAGAACTATTGGCTTTGTTTAATATGGCCCAGTTGTAAAGCAATCCCAAAGGACCTGTGGCTCGTACCTACCCAAATTCATACAAGCTGCTTAAGTGGGGATGCTGCATTGTACTTGGGGGTTCTTGTTCCTGAAGCCAGCAATCTAACCACTATTCCACGTATCCCTTTCATTCATGCAACATGTGTAGTATACAATAATCAAACCGCGACCCCACAACTCTGACAACAATGCAATATACCGCAGATATGACAATTAAACCAGTACTCCACACATCCTACTCAATCATCAGACATATCTGGCGTTTGACAGGCAAACACTTCCCCACACATCCTTATCTATCGTACAACATGTCTAAGATATGAAAAACCAATTACCTACACACCCTTCTCGATCTTGCAACATATCTAGGATATTCCACACCCGTCTCAATCATGAGATGTATAGAGGCACTCGTACCCTATGTCACGTCTGCCAATGCACGGAAGTTTGACTGTGGATGGAGTAGTAATGGGTCAGAAGTAAGGGAAAATACTGCTTTTGCCAAAAATGTAAATCTGGATCAAGGCACTAGGGCGAAAATGGCGGCAGCTCTTCTATTTCATTCCCATACAAATAACGCTTGAGACAGTCATGCATAAACTCTCAAGCAGGAGGGGGAATGTTTAACAGTTAAATGGATTTACATTTAGGGCTTCCTTCGATAAGGTTGATTCTGATGAATACTGAGCTCCCGCTGCAAAACCTCAGTCTTTAAAATCACCTCTACAATTTATTTTTATGCGTGGTCACGCCGATGAATGGTGCTACATGTGTCCCACCAAGCCCTTTAATAGAGCGCCTCAACTCCCCATCTTCAGTTTCTGGATGTGTCCAGCCCAGCTGGTGTCAGAAGAATCAAGGAATGAGAGGCAATTGAGACTCAGCACAGGGAGCACAGCAACCAACAGAATGTTACCAAACGTATGTGACATTTTCACCCAACAGATACCTCATGGTGAGGACAATAGACTAACTGAGAAAACCCAAATCAAATTTTAACCTACACAAATGTGGACCCAGCTCTGAGCTGCTTCCAGATTTCTGACACCAGAACATGGAGGGTACCAAACAGGTTTCACCTGGGCCATTCACGTATGGTTGCCTTCGCAAGGTGCCAGTATGAAACCTGAGACACAAGTAATGCTTTGATAATATGAAAAAATGCTTTGCAGTCCCATAACACAACTTCAGAAAATATGGATGTATGAAGCTTCTGTCAATGCCACTGCCTGCTGCTATTTTGCAGTCAGCCCCTGCCTTTCACCTTGAAGCAGTTCTCATCAGACATGCAACGCTCTGCACTCCACTGGTAACTGGTTTCCTTTGCTGCCCGGACGCACTGTGATGCCAGGTTCCCACCTGCGGCCCCTGCTTTCTTCTCACTCAGGTATAGTTCTACCACCTTCAGGCAGATGTCATCACTCACAAGATGGTGAAGCTGTTGGAAAAGATGGAATGTTGTTAAAGAAACCAATGACAAGTCAACAGCAATGGATTGGCCGAGAGAACACAGCATGACCAGGTCAGGATGATACGCGGGAGACAGGAATTAATGCTCCAACATACCCTGGGCCTCAGCAGACAGAGTGGTTCTCTGGCTCAGATTGCATGAAGGACTGGGGAGCTTTGGCTACCTCAAACAGGCATAAGCTACATATCCTAATGCCAATCATTAGAAGCATAGGAGGGGAGGTGGAGGGCACACACTGAAGCAGAAGGTCTGGAGAAAACAAGGCACACAGCAGCACAAGCTGTGCAAAAAGCAGACAACCCCCCAAAGAAGGAGTTATGGTTGCTGGGTAGTATTGTTTGCTTGTAGCTACAGGGCCAACAGGTTCACCTTTGAACCACTCTCCTTTTAAACCAACTGTGGTATCCAAGACCTTCCAGGGCTATGTGGCCTATTGCTGTGGCATACGAGAGTTTGGAGGTAGTGGGACCAGTACTTTTAAGAACAACATGCCTACTACGCTGTTTGCGGGTCAACACAGTTAATGATCACATTTAAACAAATAGTTCAGCCTTTCACAACACGTTTCGGAGCACACACCTGTCGAGTGATGTTTTGGATGAGCTTGTCCACAGTAAAGCCGATGTACGCATGGATTGTGAACATCTCCCGCAAGCTGTCTTCATATTGTGAAGGTTCAATGTTTCCAACCAGCAAATTTCTAACCAGGTCCAGAAATGCAGGATAATACTCTTCCAGCTCCACTTCACCTGCAATCAACAGACAAATAGGATGTAATTTTTTTTAAAGATTATTTACAAAGGTATAGTAAAGTGCAATATTCACCATGGGCAGTATTTTGTCCTAAATTGGTCAAACAGCACGAAACAAGACGTAGTGTGGACCCCAAACTTGTGGAGGTAATATAGCAAATACTACTTCCCTGCAACTGTCAAGTTGCTGCTCTGTAGGGGCACATGCTTTCCACCGTCCTGCCATCTAGTACGGGCCTTGCAAGTTTTTTCTTTGAAGCAGAGACTTCCTGTTTGAGGGGACTCCTGATAAGTCTCTCGAAACACACATTGCACCTGGGCATAGACGCCACCTTAGATAGTGTTTTTCCCACAAGGGTGAGAGAAAGTAGGTGTAGAAGTGTGAAGCAGGAAAGCCATGTGTACTAGTATGGCCATGTCTACTGGTGTACTAGTAAGTAAACATGCAATTAAAATTAATAGTTGTTAAAACATAATATCATGAGCTTACATTCGAGCAAGTGGGAGGGCACCTGTGTATCTACAGCACTACAAGCTGCAAACTGATTGCAACAGGTAAGTAATGTTTTTTTTTGCAGCATGTACTCCCGAAAATCAGATACTTTGCATAGACCCATATGTGGTGGCTTGCAAAGAGGAGCAGAAGATATATGAAACAAGTTTTATCTACAGTTTGCCCGACTTGAACCACTTGTTGGCCATTTATGTCCACATAGCATTGTTGGGTGAAAGTGTGCTGTGTGGACCATGATACAGCTTTACGCACAAGTTACTAACTTGTGTAACGATATATCTGTAAGAGACAGTAGTTAGTGACAGATTCCTTACCTTAGAATATCCCCAGGCGTCAGGCTGGATCCGGAAAGTTTTTGCGTAGCAGTACCCTTGCGCGTCGGTAGGCGGCGTCGTGCGGCTCCGCGTCCGTCGTTGGCGTCGTGATCGCCGGGATGACGTCGCGGGCAGTGCTTGAGACGCCGCCCTGCGCGCTGACGTCAGTTCTGTACACGACTTTCCGCGCCAGGAACGCAGAGCCATGCAAGAAGCTGACATAGGTGTCTGAAAAATACTAGGGCCCTGAAAGGGATGTCCTTAACCCTAGAAATCAGTTCGCAGAACGGGGAGGATGGGTGGGCGGTAGGAATCTGTCACTAACTACTGTCTCTTACAGATATATCGTTACACAAGTTAGTAACTTGTGCATCTGAAAGAGACACGTTAGTGACAGATTCCTTACCTTAGAATAGATACCCCAGCAATACCAACCCCGGTGGTGGGTCTGCGAACAAAGATCAGACAAGGAAGTCCTGGAGGACAGAACGGCCAAAGAAGCCGTCCCTCCGGACCTGACTGTCAAGGCAGTAATGCTTTGTAAACGTGTGCAGCGAGGCCCACGTAGCTGCCTGACAAATAACCGGCAGCGGAACACCGCGGCCCAAAGCCGTGGTAGCAGCCGTTGCCCTGGTGGAATGGGCCCGCAGCCCAACAGGGAGGCTCCTTCTTAGCCAAAGAATAGCAGGTCTTGATGCACAAGGTAACCCAGCGGGAGATGGTCCTCTTGTGCACCGCCCGACCTTTTTGGCGCCCACGTAGCCAACAAAGAGCTGGTCATCCACCCGGAAGTGTTTTGTGCGGTCAATATAGAAGGAGAGCGCACGTTTTGGGTCCAGACGGTGGAGCCTCTCTTCCTCTCTGGAAGGATGCGGAGGCGGAAAGAAGGTGGGCAAAGTGATGGTCTGCCCAATATGGAAAGCAGTAACCACCTTTGGCAAGAAGGACGGGCGCGTCCGAAGAACAACCTTGTCCGGATGAACAGACAGAAAGGGAGGTTTGCAAGATAGAGCCTGGAGCTCACTCACCCGCCGAGCGGAGGTGATGACCACCAGAAAGGCTGTCTTCAGAGTCAGAAGACGAAGAGGACAGTTATGTAGAGGCTCAAAGGGAGCGCACATTAAAAAGGTAAGAACCAAGTTCAAGTCCCACTGAGGCATCACAAACGGAACAGGAGGGAAGAGGTGAGTAATGCCTTTTAAGAACCTGTTAACAACAGGGGACTTGAAAAGGGAGGGCTGATCAGGAAGCCTGAGGAAGGCCGAGATCGCACAAAGATAACCCTTGATGGTACCAAGGGCAGAACCCTGTTGGGCCAGAGAAAGAAGGAACAGAAGGACCTCAGAAAGAGGGGCAGAGAGGGGATTCACAGCCTTTGCTGTGCACCATGCCACAAATTTGTTCCACCTGCAGGCGTATACCACCTTAGTGGAGGGACGCCTGGCTGCCAGAATCACA
The DNA here is from genome assembly GCA_963921515.1 of Calotriton arnoldi. Taxonomy (NCBI): domain Eukaryota; kingdom Metazoa; phylum Chordata; class Amphibia; order Caudata; family Salamandridae; genus Calotriton; species Calotriton arnoldi. Next base: position 4,711,052 of record CAWUFW010000214.1, on the reverse strand, counting down.
ACACAAACTTCGGGAGGCAAGTCGAAAGGAATCAACTGCCGCCGCTCAATCTCCACGCAAGCAGGTGTAGACTGGACAGGTTCGGGTGGAGGACCGCCCCCTGCTGCTGCGACAGAAGATCCTCCCGAAGAGGCAGACGGATCGGGGATCTACGCTCATATTGAGTAGCTCGGGATACCAAACTCTTCGAGCCCAGTCCGGAGCCACAAGAATGACTTGGGCCCGGTCGTGCCGAATCTTCTTCAACACTCTGGGTAGAAGTGGTATAGGCGGAAAGGCGTACAACAGACCGCAACTCCACTCGTGACGAAAGCGTCTCCGAGCGAGTGCCGCCTTGGAAATTCCAACGCGCAGAACTGATGACATTGCGCGTTCTCTTCGGTGGCGAATAGATCTAACCAAGGCTCTCCCCATTGTAGAAAGAGTCCTTGCGCCACTTCCGAGTGAAGACGCCATTCGTGATCCATCATGCACCTGCGGCTGAGTTCGTCCGCCCTGGCGTTCAGGGAACCTGCCAGGTGTTGAACCATCAGGAACATGCCCTGATGTTCCAGCCATGTCCAGAGGCGCAGAGCCTCCTGACAAAGGGTCCAAGACCCCACCCCGCCCTGTTTGTTGCAGTACCACATGGCGGTGGTGTTGTCTGTGAACACCTGCACTACCGTCCCTTTGACAGAGGGAAGGAATGCCTTGAGTGCAAGTCGGATCGCCCGGAGCTCCAGAAGGTTGATATGGAGCCGGGACTCCGCCGGAGACCAGAGGCCTCTGATCTCCGCCTCTCCCATGTGACCGCCCCATCCCAGAAGGGACGCGTCCGTCACAACTGTGTGCTCTGGCTGGGGAAGGGAGAGAGATCTGCCCATGACCCATTGCCGGTTCGAGAGCCACCACTGCAACTGTCTTGCAGTCCCCTCCGAGATCTGGACGTGATCGGACAGGTTGCCCTGGTGCTGCGCCCACTGGAACTTCAGGTCCCACTGCAGAGCCCGCATATGCCATCTGGCATGAGTGACCAGCAGGATGCAGGAGGCCATGAGGCCCAGCAGCCTCAGGGTAATCCGTACCGAAACCCAGGATAAAGGCTGAAAAATTGGAATCATAGCCTGAAAATCCCGGACTCGCCGTTCGGGAGGATAGGCCCGAAACTGCGTCGTGTCCAGAACCGCTCCGATGAAAAGGAGCTGTGGAGAAGGAATCAGATGCGACTTTGGCACATTGATGGAGAACTCCAGCGAGTGCAGGAGTTCAGCCGTAGTCTGGAGGTGGGAGACGACTGCCTGGGACGAGCCCGCCTTCAGCAGCCAGTCGTCGAGGTAGGGGAAGACTGAAACCCCTGCCCGGCGCAGATGAGCTGCGACCACCGCCATCTTTTCGTGAACACCCGAGGGGCACTGGTAAGGCCAAAGGGGAGCACGGTGAACTGAAAATGCTCGGGGCCTACCGTGAACCGAAGGTAACGCCGGTGGGCCGGCAGGACGGGGATGTGGAAATATGCGTCCTGCAAGTCCAACGCTACCAACCAGTCTCCAGGGTCGAGGGCAGTCAAGACCTGAGCTAGGGTGAGCATCTTGAACTTCTCCTTCCGGAGGAAGCGATTGACGTTCCGGAGGTCCAAGATAGGACGCATGTCCTCCTTGTCCTTTTGGGCACCAGAAAGTAGTGGGAGTAGCAACCACGCCCTACTTCTGGGGTCGGAACACGCTCGATGGCCCTCTTGGTCAAGAGGGCCGTGACTTCCTTCTGTAGAAGCACCAAGTGATCCCCTGACATGCGGTGGAATTGAGGTGGCATGGCTGGGGGTTGGTCTCGAAGGGGAGGGAGTAGCCCCTTCGGACAATGTCCAAGACCCACCTGTCCGAGGTGATGGTACGCCAGTGGGGAAGGTGATGGCGGACCCTGCCCCCAACTGGCGTGCTGTGCACCTGAAAGGAGGGACTAGGAGGGCTTGGAGGCCGCGGACGGGCTGGAGGTGGTGGCCTGACCCGCACGCTGGTTGCCCGATCCGCCACGGCGGAATCCACGTCCTCGGCCACGCGAAGACGCCTGCTGCGCGGGCCGGTGGCTGGGCTGCGGACGTGAGGGGCGCCCCTACCGTGGCCACGATAGGGGCGAAAAGCAGAAGTCAGCGGAGGGCGTGTAGCAGAAAGGCCCAGGGACTTGGCAGTAGCCCGCGAGTCCTTAAAGCGCTCCAACGCATGGTCTGCTTTGGACCCAAAAAGACCGACTCCATCAAAGGGCATGTCCATGAGAGTATTCTGGACATCCCCTGAAAAACCAGTGGTTCTCAGCCAGGCGTGGCGTCTGAGCGCCACCGTCGTTGCAATAGACCTGCCCAGCGAGTCGGCGGTGTCAAGGCCACAACGTATTGTGTATTTAGCCGCATCCCTTCCTTCCGCAATGGCGCGGGAAAGCAGTGTCTGGACCTCCTCAGGACACTGGGGCAAAACATCCGCCACCGAATCCCACAGGGAGTGGGTATATCGGCCCAAAAGACAAGCGGTGTTAACGGACCGCAAGCCAGCACTGGAGGAAGAAAAACCCTTCTTCCCAAACTGATCCAGGCGTTTGGATTCCCTATCCGGAGGAGCGGTAGGGAAGGCGGTTTGGGAAGCGGAGGCTTGGACAACCAAGCTCTCAGGAGTGGGGTGGACAGAGAGAAAAAGGGGGTCGCCCGGAGCTGGGCGATGGCGTCGTGACACGTTCCGATCCACAGGAGCCCCTGTGTTGGGCTTGGACCAGGCGCCCAAAAGAACGTCAGTGAGGGCGTCGTTAAACGGCAGCACAGTCTCCGCAGAGGAGGCTGCCGGCTGAAGCACCTCTGTCAAGATGTTAGGCTTGACCGTCAAAGTAGGGAGTTGGAGACGTAAGGCCCCAGCTGCCCTACGCACCACCGTACTCAAAATTGGCTCCCTCCTCCGTAGCCACGGGAGGAGACAGCATGCCAGTGTCAGGGAAGTATCCAGACCACTGGCCTCCCTAGACTCTCTGTCCAGTCCTCATCGTACTGACACCGTCGTGTCAGAGGGTCATCAGACCCCTCCCAGTCCACCTGGTCCTCCTCTGGTTCAAAATAAGGAGGAGGGACAGTTGGGATCCAAGGTCCCATCGGCGCCGGAACCGGCGTCAAGCGACGTCGGTCCGGATCCATGTCCGGAGCCGGAAGGAACTGGGGGACGACGCCGCCCGGAGCCCAGGGCGGCGTCGAGAACGGCACCGGAGACATCGGAGCCGGCGGAGGTGTCGTTAGGTCGACCGGCGCCGATGGGGGTTGTGGAGCCGGGATCGAGGCTGGGGCCGAAGCCGGAGCCGGGATCGAGGCTGGAGGCACGGGCGACGCCGGGGCCGGAGCCGTCGGCGACGCCGGAGCAACCCCATCAGGGCCCGCAGGCGCACCGGAGGGGCCTGGAGGCCCGAAGAGGCGGGCCATGGCCGACAGGAATTCCTGCACTTTGGCCGGATCCGCCCCGGAACCCGGGAAGGGCGGGTATGGCGGGGGCGACTCCACAGGCATGTCCGGGGCCGCGGGGGCGGGGACGGTGCCGGGAGGGGCCTCAGCCGAGCCGCGAGACCGGCGAGGCGAAGTCCTAGAGCGATGATGCTTTTGGACTTCTTGTGTTTCGACTTACCGGACGAAGAAGACTTCGACGCCGACGACCGGTGTGGACTCCGCGATCGACCCCTGGACCTCTCACGCGACCGGGGCTTCCGCGGAGCCGAATGCCGGGTCTCGAGGAGCTTTCGAGACCGCTCTCGCAAAGCTTTCGGGTTGAGGGCCTGGCAGTCGGTACAAGACTCCGTGTCGTGGCCTCGGCCGAGGCAGAAGAGACACTCCCAATGCGGGTCGGTGACGGACATCATCCGCGCACAGGCGCCGCAACGTTTGAAACCGGGCATCCCTACGACACCTTGATAGATGAGAAACAGGGGGTCGCCCGGAGCTGGGCGATGGCGTCGTGACACGTTCCGATCCACAGGAGCCCCTGTGTTGGGCTTGGACCAGGCGCCCAAAAGAACGTCAGTGAGGGCGTCGTTAAACGGCAGCACAGTCTCCGCAGAGGAGGCTGCCGGCTGAAGCACCTCTGTCAAGATGTTAGGCTTGACCGTCAAAGTAGGGAGTTGGAGACGTAAGGCCCCAGCTGCCCTACGCAACACCGTACCAAAATTGGCTCCCTCCTCCGTAGCCACGGGAGGAGACAGCATGCCAGTGTCAGGGGAAGTATCCAGACCACTGGCCTCCCCTAGACTCTCTGTCCAGTCCTCATCGTACTGACACCGTCGTGTCAGAGGGTCATCAGACCCCTCCCAGTCCACCTGGTCCTCCTCTGGTTCAAAATAAGGAGGAGGAGGGACAGTTGGGATCCCAGGTCCCATCGGGCGCCGGAACCGGCGTCGAGCGGCGTCGGTCCGGATCCATGTCCGGAGCCGGAAGGAACTGGGGACGACGCCGCCCGGAGCCCAGGGCGGCGTCGAGAACGGCACCGGAGACATCGGGCGCCGGCGGAGGTGTCGTTAGGTCGACCGGCGCCGATGGGGGTTGTGGAGCCGGGATCGAGGCCGGGCCGAAGCCGGAGCCGGGATCGAGGCTGGAGGCACGGGCGACGCCGGGGCCGGAGCCGTCGGCAACGCCGGAGCAACCCCATCAGGGCCCGCGGGGCCCGAAGGCGCACCGGAGGGGCCTGGAGGCCCGAAGAGGCGGGCCATGGCCGACAGGAATTCCTGCACTTTGGCCGGATCCGCCCCCGAACCCGGGAAGGGCGGGTATGGCGGGGCGACTCCACAGGCATGTCCGGGGCCGCGGGGCGGTGCCGGGAGGGGCCTCAGCCGAGCCGCGAGACCGGCGAGGCGAAGTCCTAGAGCGATGATGCTTTTTGGACTTCTTGTGTTTCGACTTACCGGACGAAGAAGACTTAGACGCCGACGACCGGTGTGGACTCCGCGATCGACCCCTGGACCTCTCACGCGACCGGGGCTTCCGCGGAGCCGAATGCCGGGCCTCGAGGAGCTTTCGAGACCGCTCTCGCAAAGCTTTCGGGTTGAGGGCCTGGCAGTCGGTACAAGACTCCGTGTCGTGGCCTCGGCCGAGGCAGAAGAGACACTCCCAATGCGGGTCGGTGACGGACATCATCCGCGCACAGGCGCCGCAACGTTTGAAACCGGGCATCCCTACGACACCTTGATAGATGAGAAAACAGTGAAAAAATTCACCAAAAAGTATGGTCAAAAAATGACCAGGGCACTGCTCTTCCCGGATCTGCGCTTGCTGGCCCGGAAAAAGAAGAACTGACGTCAGCGCGCAGGGGCGGCGTCTAAGTACTGCCCGCGACGTCATCCCGGCGATCACGACGCCGACGACGGACGCGGAGCCACACGACGCCGCCTACCGACACGCAAGGGTACTGCTACGCAAAAACTTTCCGGATCCAGCCTGACGCCTGGGGATATTCTAAGGTAAGGAATCTGTCACTAACGTGTCTCTTTCAGATATATGTCTGCAAGTGGAATGCTGTGCCTAGGAAAGCCTTAGTAGTTCCCTTTTTCAGGTCTGGCTTCAGAACATAGCTGTCACTAGGCCAAATGGGGTTAACAGATGAACTTTAAGAAGCACTGCACAGAGAGGGCATTAGTTACACCCATTTGGCATTTGATTGGGCGCAGGCCGAGTGCTTCCACTGCAGGTCTGAGTTGGTTATGTTGGCAACCTAATGATCAAGACTATAGACCTGTTCCGTTAGGACAAAAGCACTAGGTCTGACGTTTTTATCGTGAAAAACATAAGTTAAAGTCAAATGGCATTGAAATGTGGATTGCTATTACACATAACATAACGTATATTTGTAAAACGCATGTTCACCCAAGGGCATTTTGGCGCTGAATAACAGATGTTTATGGTTACCCAACTCAATGTTACTCATTTAATCGACCTCAGAAGGATAAAAAAATTGAGTGGACCCGCCAGGATTTGAACCTGTGACCATGAGGTCGAACACAGGCCTCTACAGTGGACGTATAAGTTCACTAAGCCACCAGACTCGGCTTTTTACACTATATTTAA